>JAPPVO010000031.1:176534056-176836163 GCA_030407325.1 Camellia japonica
CGGAGTCCGGCGCAGCGTGAATAGTGCATTCAAGCCGAAACCCCGGAAGTTCAACTTTTCCGAGCCGTCTAGAGAAGAAATCCAAGTTGTGAGATTTTCTGCGAGAAATGCCTCCATTTTTGGAGAAACGGTATGAAATGAATTAGTTCCAAGGCTGGGGCTTTTATAGGGGGTAAAGCACTATTCAAAGGACACGTGTCAAAATTCGGGGGTTGTGGGAAGTTTCCGGCCGGCCATCTATTCTAGTAGGCCGGCCACCCTCTAGTCTCCAAATGCAAAATGTGTTCGGTCATGCATTGGTCCTGTTTTTGCCCTCCGGAAGGAAGTTTGAGGCATTTCTACGCATCAGGGATGTCGAAGACCTCCATTTCTCTCAGTTTCGGATACGTTCCATCATCCAGATCGTCCGTCCGAAGTGCGCTTTGTTGTACTTTTGCTTATCGAGTTGTTGCTTTGTTTATCGAGTTGTAAGTTTTGTCGAGCTGTCGCATTTTGTGTTTAGAGTTATTACCTTTTGCTTGCGCAATTTTGTTAAGTCTTGTTTATCGAGTCGTTAACATTGTTGTACTTTGCTTATCGAGTTGTTTGATTTGTTGCGTCGGCTCATTACCTGACCTGGTAAATACACAAGGCACATTCCCATTCAATTTCATTTGTGTGCAAAATGATGCGATGCGATGCTAAGAATTTCAAATACAAACATCTTTTCAAAAGCTGTTTCATTCCGTCATGTTTTACAACAAAATAAAGGTACAAGTTTTACAGGATATAAAACTGCCTAACAAAATGTGCAAAGTGCTACAAACTACTAGCAAAAAGTAAAATAAAGCAGGAAATAGCATCAATATCCTCGGGAATGGGAATGAGGAGGCCCTCTCATCCTCTTCTGTGGGATAACCTCTGCACCATCATCACCATCCGGGTCAGAGCTGTCATCCTCAGGATCCCCCTCAGCCTCACCTCCACTCCCGGAACCAAGACCGGAACCTCCCTCCCCAGCAGATGTCTCTGACTCGCGGTCTGCGACCTCCTCCTCCTCCTCCTCAATAATGGGTGCCCTGCGTCTGCGAGACGACCCAGCTCCTCGAGCTCCTCGGACAGGCCTAGATGGCCCTGCTCCCTGAGAAGGCCTGGATGGCCCAGCTCCTCGAAAGGGCCCAGACGGCCCAGCACCTCGACCTCTCTGAGAAGGCCCGGGTGGCCTGGCCTGCGACGGAGCATATACAGGAGGCATCTGAAAATGAAGAGTTCAATGCATCAGTTCAAATATGAAAAGCAGATACAAGTACAATATGTGAGTGGGGTGTGTGTCAGATGTGCTCTACACAGACTATCAATACAGCAGAATGTTCAAGACCAGTATGTTATCAGAACTATGCTAAATACGGGAAAGATTGACAGTACCTGCACGCCCATGATGGCTAGCTGTGCCTCCCTCCGTAGGATCATGCCCTCGAATGTGGCTAACATCCCGAGCAGCTCGTCCGTGTACTCAACTGGAGGCTGCAAATACAAATGCAAAACTATCAGTAAATGAATGAATGTCCAAATATCTGACTGATAAATCAAAGTTGAAAAACATACCGGGGGTGAATCAGGGTCTCTGACATATCCGTGGTCAGGAAGAGGAGGCTCTAGCGGGACCTGGTAAGGAGTCCCGAACCGCCAGCTCGTCAACTCGGTCGGCATGTCTGGCCACCCAGCATGAGAATGAAGAGACGGAGGGATCGGAGGAATCGAACTACCTCTACCCCTAGATGTACCAGCCCTGCTAGAGGAAGGGATATCCGTAGCACGGGCACGACTCGAAGATGGTGCATCAGTAGGCCTCAGTGTCGGAGCACGCACTCCCGTCAAGGGGGGCATCAGATATATCCGACGATAGGTGGCGTAGTCCCCATCCATGAGATATAGCAAAGCATCGGTGCCCTGCATAGCACTGATGACCTCCTGGGAAGATAGTCTATCCGCAGTCCGCATAGTGGCTGGAGGTACAACGGGAGGGTCCTGAGAATCGTACCCCCATACCTGGCGCAGAAAGCGTTCCCCCAGGAACCATGCCCTACCGATCGGTCCTTCGAGCAGGAACCTATACTGGGAATTACTCGATCCTCCGGGATACTGATATCGGAGGCCATCACCTAAGACTGCCCAAGGCTGCCAAGTGATCTGCGGATAACCAGTGCATGAATCAATCAGAGATCAGGAATATACAGGGCAGATCAAAGATGAAAATGAAAGGAACTGAGAGTTTTGAAATACCTCTGTCGTCCGCACAGTATCAAAATACTATCGCAAGTAGAAGAGAGTCTCTCGAGGTCTCGGTCGGTGCGGACCCTCGAATACCAATGAGAACGGAGCCATAAGAAACCCTGCCACCTCCATCTCTGGGGCTAACGCGGGAAAATACACGTACACCCATAGCTGAGAAAAGCAGTGCGGAATGTGAATCCAAAGTGCTGAGGGCAAAATACAGTATGTAAAGTGCGCCGTGTGTGCAATGAACAAGTAATGAGGAGTAGAAATGTAAATCAAGAGGACAGAACGTACCTCCCAGGCTTTCCAGTAGCCGCCGAGTAAGTCTCCCCGCCCGCGAGAGGCCGCACTCATGTAGCAGTAGAGGGTAGCCAGGCCAGCGCCACCCCAGTCATACCGATGGACCTGTGATAGGTCCACCAGGGCACTCAGAAGGTACAATCCAACAGTGTTCCCCCTATCGGCAAACAAAGTGGTGCCGAAGAGGAACATGAGAAAACCTCGGGTGTACTGCTCAATCTCCTCAGGAGACTCAGGCTCCATCTCTGGCCTCCGGAAACGGGAAGAGAACCAGGTGTACCGGACTCTCCCGGAAGCTCTGTCTACAGGTGGGCGAGCCCCCAACAGATGTACCCACGCTGCCTCCCACTCACCCATATCCTCGTCGTAAGGTATGGGCCAACCGCCTGTTTCTAGGCCGGTGAGTACCGCAAAATCCAGTGGGGTCATGGTCATATCCCCGGTGGCAGAAAAATGGAAAGAATTGGTGGTGTCCCACCATCTCTCCACCAGAGCAGCTAATAATGTCCTGCTGGCAGGGCAGTGTGATAATCCCATGCAGAATGGTCCAAACCCTGCAGCGTAAACTAAATCCCGGACAGCCTCCGGTAGCTTGGCGTACCACTCCCTCGCGGCAGTGGAGCCGTATCCTCGTACTGTACGAGAGCCAACCTGCGTTCAGAATGAATGTATATGTCAGAATCAGAGGTAGTTGTGTGTAAATGCAAAGAAGTAGCCGTGTGCAATCACTAATCAGTGGGCTGCGTGTTCACTTTATTTCTACCTGGGCTGCGTGTTCAGTAAATCAGTGTTTTGGGCTGCGTGTTCAAATCATTTATCAGTGGGCTGCGTGTTCACTTTATTTCTACCTGGGCTGCGTGTTCAGTAAATCAGTGTTTTGGGCTGCGTGTTCAAATCATTATCAGTGGGCTGCGTGTTCACTTTATTTCTACCTGGGCTGCGTGTTCAGTAAATCAGTGTTTTGGGCTGCGTGTTCAAAATCCTAATCAGTGGGCTGCGTGTTCACTTTATTTCTACCTGGGCTGCGTGTTCAGTAAATCAGTGTTTTGGGCTGCGTGTTCAAATCATTATCAGTGGGCTGCGTGTTCACTTTATTTCTACCAGGGCTGCGTGTTCAGTAAATCAATGTTTTGGGCTGCGTGTTCAAATCCTAATCAGTGGGCTGCGTGTTCACTTTATTTCTATCTGGGCTGCGTGTTCAGTAAATCAGTGTTTTGGGCTGCGTGTTCAAAATCCTAATCAGTGGGCTGCGTGTTCACTTTATTTCTATCTGGGCTGCGTGTTCAGTAAATCAGTGTTTTGGGCTGCGTGTTCAAATCCTAATCAGTGGGCTGCGTGTTCACTTTATTTCTACCTGGGCTGCGTGTTCAGTAAATCAGTGTTTTGGGCTGTGTGTTCAAATCATTATCAGTGGGCTGCGTGTTCACTTTATTTCTACCTGGGCTGCGTGTTCAGTAAATCAGTGTTTTGGGCTGCGTGTTCACTTTATTTCTACCTGGGCTGCGTGTTCAGTAAATCAGTGTTTTGGGCTGCGTGTTCAAATCATTATCAGTGGGCTGCGTGTTCACTTTATTTCTACCTGGGCTGCGTGTTCAGTAAATTATTGTTTTGGGCTGCGTGTTCAAAATCCTAATCAGTGGGCTGCGTGTTCACTTTATTTCTATCTGGGCTGCGTGTTCAGTAAATCAGTGTTTTGGGCTGCGTGTTCAAAATCCTAATCAGTGGGCTGCGTGTTCACTTTATTTCTATCTGGGCTGCGTGTTCAGTAAATCAGTGTTTTGGGCTGCGTGTTCAAAATCCTAATCAGTGGGCTGCGTGTTCACTTTATTTCTATCTAGGCTGCGTGTTCAGTAAATCAGTGTTTTGGGCTGCGTGTTCACTTTATTTCTACCTGGGCTGCGTGTTCAGTAAATCAGTGTTTTGGGCTACGTGTTCAAAATCCTAATCAGTGGGCTGCGTGTTCACTTTATTTCTATCTGGGCTGCGTGTTCAGTAAATTAGTGTTTTGGGCTGCGTGTTCAAAATCCTAATCAGTGGGCTGCGTGTTCAGTAAATCAGTGTTTTGGGCTGCGTGTTCAAAATCTTAATCAGTGGGCTGCGTGTTCACTTTATTTCTATCTGGGCTGCGTGTTCAGTAAATCAGTGTTTTGGGCTGCGTGTTCAAAATCCTAATCAGTGGGCTGCGTGTTCACTTTATTTCTATCTGGGCTGCGTGTTCAGTAAATCAGTGTTTTGGGCTGCGTGTTCAAAATCCTAATCAGTGGGCTGCGTGTTCACTTTATTTCTATCTGGGCTGCGTGTTCAGTAAATCAGTGGGCTGCGTGTTCACTTTATTCCTATCTGGGCTGCGTGTTCAGTAAATCAGTGTTTTGGGCTGCGTGTTCAAAATCCTAATCAGTGGGCTGCGTGTTCCCTTTATTTCTATCTGGGCTGCGTGTTCAGGAAATCAGAGTTTGGGACTGTGTGTTCTACTCGTAATCAGTGTGGGCTGTGTGTTCACCATCAACTTGGACTGTGTGTTCAGAAAATCAGAGTTTGGGACTGTGTGTTCTACTCGTAGTCAGTGTGCACCGTGTGTTCACCTTCGAATTCGGGCTGTGTGTTCGACAAATCAGTGTTTGAACCGTGGTTCAATGCTTAACTAATGTGTACCGTGCATTCACAATCAATCAGTGAGCCTAATGTTCAGAAATTCAAGTGTTTAGGTCACATGTTCAGGATGCAAGCAGAGTACTATATCATAAGCTAAAACTGCGTGTTTAAGCATGGCAAAGCTACAAAGTGCACGGAAAAGGCAGAAAATAAAGTAAAATACCTCTCGTGCCTCGGAAGAGAGGTGCTGCTCCGGCTCTCGCAGAAGCAAGTCTCCGGGTACCCGATCATTGAAGTCAGTGAAATGACGGAAAACCGCTCGCGGAAGGATGTGCACTGCCGGGGCATATCTCTCAGGGACAAAAGGACGGACCCTCGGGGGAAGTGCCATAATATCAAAATCATCTCCGGCACCTGGAGGACCTCCACCGTGAGGGAAATTGCCTGCCATTTCGAGAAATCTGCAAAGAGGAGCAAAAATGAGCAAAAATGAGCCAAAATTGGAAAAAGTCAACAAAAGTCAACTCCCGGGAAATGAAAAAGTCAACAAAAGTCAACTCCCGAGAAAATCTTCCAAATATTGAGACAAACTTACCTCAAGTGGTGAAAATGAGAGAAGAAGCTCCGAAATCAAAATTTAGTCGCTTCAAAGTGCTTAAAACTGAAGGATTTCGCGAAAACAACTTGCAGAAAAGGTTGAAAAGCGCGTATAAAGTGCAGATTTGAAAGGAAAAATGGCTTAGAGAGCAAGAAGAGAAGTTTCCACGGCTGTGGGAGTGATTTCACATTGAATGGGTGAGGATATATATAGAAATGAGGCAAAAGACCAAAATGCCCCTACTTTTGGACAGATGGCCGGCCGGCCACCTTTCCTAGCTGGCCGGCCATCTACTTTTTTGCCCCTGGCCGGTGGCCTCTCCTAGGGCAACCACTTGGCCGGTGGTGTTCCCCACTCCCCCCTCTAGCTCCCTGCAAATTTTGAGGAAGATCGGAGTTCCCGGGACCTGAAAAAGTTCAAGAAAAGTGCACTTTCTGGCGCGAAATCGGTCCGCCGGAACTTCAACTGCAGTTTCTGACATGTGACTCATCATCACTCATCAAAATCAAGGTGTATCCTTTTTGATCATGTTGTAACCTCTCCGGGAGGTGAATCAGAGGTCGCGATCAAGTTGCCTTCACCGAAAAGCGCGTTTTCTTACTCGTTATTTCGCAACCAACGGGCGCCCTGATTCGTGCTCATTTTGCATTGTTGTGCGCATAACTTGCATTCTTATGAATATTTTGCATCGTCATGCATGATTTCTTGGTGTACCATACCTCTGTGCTCGAGCATGCGTTGTCACGCGTGTTCCTTTCTCGCATTGTGATGCATTTACTCACCGACACTGCGTGTGTCAAACTTTTGGAACCACAGGAATCACATCGAATATATGTTGCTAGCATATTGTTCTTGTTGAATTTCTCTCTTTTGCAGGCACGATATTGTATGTACGGTTCATTTGAGGCTGGTGCGACCAGACGAATCGCGCAGGTATCGTATCTTCTCCGTGTGAGACGCGACGAGAATCGAATCATTCTCCGCATTCCTAACTGCATGAAATGTAATTGTTGCTTTGCATTCTTGCTTAAAATTGTTGCATCTATTTGCGAATACTTGCCTCATTACAGCTTGCTGCATTTGCATGATCATTTGGCTCTGTGCATATCATTTGCATTTTGCCCCCTTTGCCTGCGGGCACGCCTGCGGGCGCATATCTCTGTTCATCTTGTATAATTGTCTAAGTCTTCGGCCTTGTCAAAAATGGGTCGTCTCTGGGCTTTGACATTCACTCCCGTCACTTGTGACTTCCGAGTTCTGTCAAAGAGAGGCAACTATAGACACCCCATTTTTGACCGACCTTAAGACTCAGACGTCACCGTTTGAGTGCTCGGTGATGTTGCATATCGTGCTCGTTCAGAAGTCTCAGAGTCGTGGCTGCGAGCCCTGCCTCCGGACTTCCGAACCCTCTTCTGCACCTTGTCTCGGTTTGCGAACCAGACTCGGTTTTCTCTGTTTTCTTTCCTGAGGGGAGGGAGAGGTCCCGTAGGCCATCTCTCAGTGGCCGTGGGCTACATTTCGTGGCCGTAGGCCATTTTGCCCATTTCGGAGCCCGGTTCCCGATTTTCGGAGCCGTCAAACCGTGTGCCTCGGTTCGGGACCAGCCAACCATCTCCGATTCCTCCGGTTCTTGGCATGCATCTCATTTACTCCCTAACGAGGGACACTGGGGTCTTAGATACCCACTTCGTGGCCGAATGCCACTTTCGGTGCTTAACGGCCGGTTTTCGGGACCTCGAACTGCGTGTTTTGGTCCCCGAGCATTCGTTTTGCATCGGTTTTTGTTCATTTTTGGCAGGTACCTCTGTTTCATCATAAGGAAGGTCACTGGAAGGTGGGAGGCCAGCAATTGTCCAAGCAACCTGTTATGCTCTTCCGGCGCCCCCCGGCGCCCGTTTTTCTCACTTCCGGGCTAATGTTGACCACCCTAGGGCCATTTTCTTCAAACCAAAACCACATATTTGTGTTGTACACACATGGGAGGACCCTAAAAACATATGGCCGGCCAGTAATTCTCTTTGAACCTTTTGAACCCCTCTTTGAATTGGCCTATTCTCTCTCCTGTTTCAGAATTGTCAAATTCCAACCA
The DNA here is from genome assembly GCA_030407325.1 of Camellia japonica. Classification (NCBI taxonomy): domain Eukaryota; kingdom Viridiplantae; phylum Streptophyta; class Magnoliopsida; order Ericales; family Theaceae; genus Camellia; species Camellia japonica. The sequence continues at coordinate 176,541,892 of JAPPVO010000031.1, forward strand.
CAGGGTCTTGTTCAGCACACATGGGAGGACACCATTGTTTGGTGGCCGGCCATTAATTCAAGTGTCCATTTTTACCCCTTGGCCGGCCGGCCATGGGGGGTGGCCGGCCGGCCACCTGCAGAAAAAGTGCCTGGCCGGCCATGCTCCTTGGGATGTGTTCCTTACAGCTGCACAGCTGTTTTCCCCAGAAAAGATCTAAATCCGGGGGATATTTTGGAGGGGAATACTTAGGTGCATTTCCCTCCACTTGCTTCTTCCTTTTTGGCCTTTATAACAGCAGCTCTAACACTCTCCTTAGGGTTAGAAAACTTGCCTTCAAGCATACATACACACCTCTCTCTCAATCTCTCTCAAATCTTCAAGTTTAGTGCCATTTCTTGATCATCATCAAGCATCACCATCACTAATCCATTTCCAGCAGCAAGGAGGGATTCTTGAGAGGCTTAGAAGCAACTTTCATCAAGCCAAGAGGTAGCAAAAGTGTAGTCTTCAAGGGTAAGTCTCAATCCCTCTCTTTTACACCATTTTCTTGCCTCTTTTCTTAACCCTACTTGCTCACTGTTTTGAGCTCCGACCAATACTGAAAGTGGTCCTCTTTTGAGCTATTTTTTATGTTTGTTCAAGGGCTCAACTCTGTTTGAGCCCTCCATCTTGCACTTCTTTCAATATCCTCTTATATGCCATTATTTTGCATTGAATATTTGGCCTATGTGTGATCTGAATTGGAGAATCTCATGAACTGATATTGTGCTTATTTTGAGCCCCTCTTCAACATTTAAGAAGGGCTCAACCTTGTTTTCATTCTCCATATGCAAGTTGCTTTGAATCCATGTTTTGCCCTTGTTTTTGCATGCTTTTTCTAGCTTATGAGTGATCTGTTTTCGAGCATAATGTAAACTATGAGTGGACCTATTTTGAGCCCCTCTTCAACATTGAAGAAGGGCTCAACCCTGTTTGGCCTCTCTATCATGCACTTGCTTCATAATTTCTCATATTTACCGTAGACTTGCATGATTTGTTTGACCTACATGCAGTCTGTTTTGGAACATGTCATGAACTGTGAGTGAGCTTATTTTGTGTCCCTCTACAATATTGTAGAAAGGATCAATCTTGTTTGGGGTCTCCATGTTATACTTGTCTTTATATCCCTCTTTGACCCCCATTTTGCATGCTTTTTTTAAGCTTATCTAGCTTCTGTTTTCGGCCATCATCAGTACTGAAAATATCCATATTTTGATCTTATTGACATATTTCATTAATGATCTTTTCTGGTTTGATGAATGTTTGGGGTACTTCATGTTATAGCCTTATATATCCTCATTCTTGCATAGCATTTTTACCATGTTTGCATACTGAGTTGGGGGATATCATCTACTGTAAATGTGCATATTTTTGGTCCCTCATCAGTGTTGTAGAAGGGTACTTTTCCATTTGGGCATCGCATGTATCACTTGCTTCAATACCCCTCTCTTGGCCCGTATTTTTGTAGGCCATTGTTGTCCTATCTATGCTCATTATTTCGCCATGTTTTGTACTGTAAATAATGCTATTTTGGGGCTGCCTTGCTACTGTTTTGCATGTCATGCACCAATTATGCATGTTTAGTATGGCTATAGGCCATTCCGGGTGCTCATTATCGCATTTCGGGACCGTTCCGGGCATTTGGTGTCATTTCCCCACCTTTCGGGACTGTTTTGCATTATTTGTAAGTGCTAAAATTCCATTTGCATGTTAGCATATCATTTTCCATGTCATTTCATGCCTTACGGCCATTGCCTCGGTTTGCGTGCCAGTGTGCACGCATTTCGAGGCACTTCGCTTTTATCCGACGGCCTCTTATGTGAGTGTGGCTGAGGCTCTCTCATGTTAGTGTAAGTCCAATTGCATTGTGTATGCCATTTTCTCAGTTTGCGTGCCCGCAGGCACGCACTTCGAGACATCTCATTTTAGCCTCATTACATATCATTTCCATGTCATTGCATTCCGTATGCATCGCCTCGGTTTGCACGCCCATGTGCGCGCACTTCGAGGCGCTTCATTTTCATCCGCCGGCCTCTCATGTGAGTGTGGCTGAGGCTCTCTCATGTTGGTATAAGTCCATTCTGCATTCTGTATGCCATTTTCGCATCATTGCATTCTGTATGCCATTTTCGCATCATTACATTCCGTATGCCATTTTCTCGGTTTGCGTGCCCGCGGGCACGCACTTCGAGACATCTCATTTTAGCCTCATTACATATCATTTCCATGTCATTGCATTCCGTATGCATCGCCTCGGTTTGCGCGCCCGTGGGCACGCATTTCGAGGCACTTCATTTTTATCCGACGGCCTCCCGTTTGAGTGTGGCTGAGGCTCACTCATGTTGGTATAAGTCCATTCTGCATTCTGTATGCCATTTTCGCATCATTGCATTCCGTATGCCATTTTCTCGGTTTGCGTGCCCGCGGGCACGCACTTCGAGACATCTCATTTTAGCCTCATTACATATCATTTCCATGCCATTTTATGCCTTAGGATCATCGCCTCGGTTTGCGTGCCCGCGTGCACGCATTTCGAGGCATCTCATTTTCATAGCATTGTGCATGCTAGGATTATATATTAGCTGCATTCATGCATATCATGCATACTGCATCGTGTTCGGGATAGGAGTTAGCCCGGGCACGGGAAACGAGGCACGTTTCGTACTCCGAGTGACGGAACGGGTCTCAATTCCCAAGTCACCGACACTCCGGATTACCCATGATGGAGTTAGGTTTTGTTGTAGCATTCATCTGCATTCATCCCATATTGAGTTGTGCAATCCGACTCCTCGGCCATCATGCATCGTTATGCGTGATTGGTGGCACGAGAATCGAGGCATGCATATATTTGTGAAATACATTGCTATGCCCCTTTCCCGCTCTCTGTTGCAGCATACCGAGAATCAGCAACTTTTCGGAGTCGGGCGCGCATTTCGAGGAACATTGCAAACAGAGGCTAAATTGGGCATCCCAGTGGATTTCCGCGCAAGACAGCCCAGCATACATCATTCAGCGGAGTCAAGGCAGCCCCTGGCTTGCAAGCCAATTTTTACAGCTTTCTTAGTTAATTCGATAATTAATTAGGGATTTGTATAATATTCGGACTGTATATTCGGACTGTATTATTCTTTCATTTCGGACTGTATTATTATTTATTCGGACCCTCTGCGCGAGGGCATAATTGTAATAAGTGTGGGTGAGTGTGATGTATGTCTTCCAACCCCACGTCTTTCTTCCCTTTTATTTACCCGCTTATGATGGTTAGATTAGGGCATATTTCAATTAGCATACAGTATGACAGCATGTTTGCATCATTCATCTGTTTTGCACGCACCAGGCTCGGTGCATCATACAAACTGCATTTGTATTTCAATTCCAAATTGAATACGTGTTAGTTGTAGCATTCCACATGCCATGTTTAGAATAGCCGAGCCTGCTATAGGTGCATTATTGCATGTGTTGCATTAGGCATTCCTGTATATTTAGGATCATGCATGATTTCTAATCAGATTTTTGTTTTTGGCTCGGAGTACTCGGTGAGTTTTATGCTTTAGCATCCTTGCATGCGTGTGAGTGATTGCCATGAATAGCATGCTTGCCATGAAGCTATGTGCTTATGTGATATAACTGCCTTGAATGCCTGTGGGTGGAGGTTGAGTTGCTTGAATTGGGACAATGCGTTGACTGTTTGTTTTAAGCCCACTAGATAGTGGCAAAATCATGTTTTCTAAGCCCACCTGAGGGTGGCAAATCCGCGTCTTAGCCTACCTGCGGGTAGCACCATCAAACCATTTTCAAACAAACAAACATGAAATGTTTTGTTCCAATTCAGGCGGCCCAGTCTATACTTGTTTGCTGCGAGGATCACATAGTAACCTAGGCTAATAATTGGAATAAGAGCATACAATGTTTTCAAAAACAGATATCATGGTTAGTAGAGGCCGGTCTTTGACCGGGCGAGCGGGGGTGCTCACGAAGTGACCTTCCCCAATCGTACCCAAGTTCCCGAGCCGAGGCAACTTTGGTGATGACGGACACGTGGCCTTTGGCACCGAGTCAGGGTTTCCTAAATTTCTCAAAAATAAAATATTTAGGTGGCGACTCTGTATCTGCAAAGCAGTCCATGTTTGGCACTTCTTTCAAAAATCTGTTTCCAAAAACGATTTGCCGGATTTGGACTCTTTGGTTCAAGATTAAGAACCGTGACACAAATCGAGTCCGAGCTGTAGCGAGGTCCCCCGCGGGTTGTTACAATATCAATTAGTATACTAACTAGTATACCAATACTAGTTATGACATTATTATTGACCACACTCATTATACAAATTACAAATACCAAAAACCTTATAAATTATGCCACATCATCAATTGATACACTAATTAATATATTAATTGGTACATATAATATTATTCATAAACGTTACATCAGTTTATAAGAAAAATTTATAAATTTGATTATGATATACGTTTAAACAACTCTACTAAAAATCCAACCAAGAACCTTTTTTCCACGCAATTGTTGAGAATCAATATTCTATGGAAAAAAATTGGATAAATTATTTAAATGATTCATGTAATTTACACAATGTGTCAATTTGGTCTTTATTGTTTTAATTTGCTCGATTTTGCCCTTTAATTTAACAGATTATGTCATTTTAGTCCAATAAATAACGGTTGTTTAGTTTGGTGGACGAAAAATTTACACAACATGTCAATTTAGTCTCTATTGTTCTAATTTGCTTATTTTGATAAGGACTAAATTGACACATTGTGTAAACTATATGGACCAAATTAACACATAGTTTTTCATCCATCAAACTTAACAGCCATTATTTATTGGACTAAAATGAAACAATCGTTAAATTAAGGGGCAAAATCGAGCAAATTGAAATAACAGAAACCAAATTGACATATCGTATAAACTATAGGGACTATTTATATAATTTACCCTAAAAAATTTTAACTTAAAAATAGCAACATGTATAGCCCATTGCTAATGGAATTTGAGTGATTTGTTTCATACTTTTATCAATCTCTAATGCAAGTATATATCTTTTCCATAACATTTTTAGGAAGTTACCTTAAAGATTATATTGTCAGTTGGTGAACCAATTCCAACTAACTTTTGTTGTGTCAAGGACTGATTCTTCTTTTCTAATTGAAGTTTTTTTATCTTTTTATGCTGTGTTTGATTAAGAGATTTAGGAAGAGATTTAGAAAAAAAAAAAAAAAAAAATGTGTGTAAAACTAGATATAATTTAGATATATTTTATTCATATTTACATATCTTTTCTCTTTTTGTTTTAAATCCCTTTCAAATCATCCAATCAAATGCAATGTTAAGGTGTCTTATTCTTCTTTATTTAGAAATAAAAAATCAATCACAGAATTAAATACATAATATATATGGACCAATAAAATTATTTAGAAGTGTGTCTCTTCAATAACTTTTATAAAATTTTGCTCATTTACATATATATATTTAATATTTATTTTGATATTTGATTTCTGTGATTGTAATAGATCCGTATTTTTTCTTGTGTTGGTGCTCTCTCAAGGTTCAAAATTCTCCTACAGATACCGTGGGTTCATGACGTCAGTATGCTTACGTGCTAGGCCCTATGGTGTATGAATATGAAGTATGTGCCATTTTGAATAATATTTCAACATATTTGGTTTTAAGTTTTCAACTTTTTTAATGTTTTAGTAAATTTTTTTTTTAAATGTACCTAATTTAGATATATTCAAAAAATAAAATACTTGTCAATATATCTTTAAAAATTTAATAAATACAAATATATATATATTAAATTTTTATATCTTTTTAATATTTAATGAATTTTTTAAAATTTTTTTTTTTAAAATTTTTTTAATACCCTAGTTAGAGCCGCCCCTGATGTGATTCATGTTACTTACTAAATGTTATGCCTTGTATGCCCTTGTTGTCTTGCCTATTCTCAACGTAAAATAAGGGTTTGACCATCTTCATCAATACAATTTATATATATTAGCATGAAATAACCACTTATTAAGGATGGTTAAAAGTTTTAGTTAAATTGAGTTATGATCAGTTATCTTGGGCTTTGAATTTGTTTGATTTAACTTTTTGTAAGGTAAAAATGTTGGGGATCAGGGATCCCGCCTAAGACCTTCTAGAAATTATACCAAGCAGAAAAACACACCCACACTCAAAGAAACACCATATTTAACGTGGTTCGGCCTCAATGCCTACGTCCACGGGAGAGTAACCGGTTATCACTATAACAATGGAGAGATTACAAAAAGATTACAATAGAGGAGAAGCTCACACCATCCTCACTCATTCACTCACCCATCTTCCTCTCTCATACCGAGAGAGACGGTCTCTCTGCCTCACATCTCTCACTCTTTCTTGGTTTTCTCTATCTCACTTTCTCACCCTCTCCATTTATACACATAATGGTAGGAGAAAGAGTCTTCCATGTAAGCTGGCTGCCAGCCCTCTTCTTCTACTTTCGGTGGCCGTCCATTTTTATGGCTTGTCGGTTGGCAGCCTCCATTCCTGACTTGGTGTGTTGTGTTTTCACATGTGAAGAGAATCACCCCTCACATGGGGTGATAGATATTCAACAAATCACCCTCTCAACCCATGTGAAGTGATCCACAGCACACATTGCTGCTAATCTTGTCACGCTAAAAAAATCAACATAGTCTGCATCTCCTCACTGAAATGCTTGCACCCCTTGAAGCTAGAGATAACACACCAAAGATACAAGAGGAGGAGAGAATCCTATATCCTCAACTCAACTTACACTACTCTCTGATTTGGAAAGAGCCTCTGCTCCTATCTCCCACAGATCTCTTCCACGTTTCCTATCTCAGATGTCTTCACTTGTTATGCTTGAACTTGTGTAACCAAGGTATCCGACACCCCCTGATTGGATGTCCTGCACCCCCTGCCTGACATGCCCTTGATTGTTATGCATCACCTCGCACGACCAATCATTGAAGCAACAGAAAACTCATCGTTTGTTCCATCAACGTCCTCAGTTTTCTTTGCTCGGAGCTTTCCTCTGAACTATCAGCCTTTACCCTCTGCACTTCTGAACAACCTCCTAGCATTTCCACATATACTCGTTGTCTATGCTTTTGCAATCCCTGATTTGATGTCCAGTAGATTGATGGTTGACAGTAGCTCCATCTGTCAAAGCATTGTCAGCTATGCAATTCCTTGCATAGTGCTCGCACCCATGGCTTTTAGTCTCCCTGCGTCGAGCTCGCTTGAGAGATCTGCATCAACTCTATCCCCCGCTGCCATGGATCTAAAGAAACCATGATAGAGAAAAGAAACATGCCACTCATTGGCATTTTATCTGTCTTAATTTCTCTGTTTGGAGGTTTCTATGAACTTTCAACAACCCGTTGCTACACACTCTTCTCGCGCCTCTGTACGACACTCTAGCGTACCTTTGCACTGCTGCACGTCTGCATTTGTGCTTCTGCGCTTAGTATGCTTCTCTGCAACTATTGTTCTATACGTCCACATACCACCAGTACCTACTCGTATACAATAGCTCTAACTGCCACAATATTTCCCTGAGCCTGTACTTGTTACCAAATCATTTATCCATTGATGAATGGTCTTTTCTTCTGATTGAACCATGTAGCAATCCCAATTTTGCCACTTTGCTGAGTATGTTGGGGATCGAGCTGTCCGGTCAGCTCGCGAGAGTCCATGGGGCAGCGCCCCTTGGTAGGTCCAAGGGCAGCGCCCTGGCGGGGATCAAATCGCCTGGTTAGCTCACGGGGGTCCAGGGGGCAGCGCTCCTGAAGCAAAAATGCAAAATGCATTAGAAGTTGCTTGTTCGCTCAAGCGGTCGTTTATGCGCTCGAGCGGAGAATATTTGGTTTCAGAAGTTTGACATGTCTGCAAAAGTACTGGGAAAGTGTATTTGACGCTTGAGCGGGGCTTTCCACGCTCGAGCGGACCATGTTATATCAGTTCGTGAATCTAATATTTCAGATCACTTTTGTATATCTCTCTTTGTCTAAAAACCATTTCCTCTTCCTTCTTTCTACATTTCCGTATGCCAAATTGGATCAAAACCTTGATTTCTCAAGATCCATTAGAGTTCTGCCATAAGTTCTTCATCAAAGTTGGTTAACTTCTCAAGGGCTTCGTTGTGTGCGATGAAGATCGAGTTTCGACACTGTTGATTTTGGGGGTTTCATCTCATTTCTTCTTCAAAACTTGATGTAGGAATTTTCTTAGAGTTATATATATATTTGCAAGATCTATATGATTTTCGAAATCATCTTTCGATAGCTTTGAAAATTGATTGTTGATTCAAGAAGTTTAGCGATTTTGAAAGTGGATTTGTCTCTTATTCTTTTAAAATGATCTTATGAGTTTTGATTTTCGTTGATTGAAGAAAAGATGATTTTTGGAAAGTTTTTTCTTTCAAAAGATTTGAGGTGTACAGTTTTGGTGAGAAAACCTAGAATTTGGGGATTTTTTTAAAAGAAACTGAAAATTCATGAATGATATTGTTATATTTATTTTGTGTGTCAAAATAAATGGATATTTGAAACTTTTCTTATTCATATTTATATAAATGATGAATTTCAGGGAATATATCAATTGTTGTTCATTTTGGAAATTATTGTTGAAAACGTTGAAATAGTCTTGAAATGACTAATTGTTTAGGATACTTGAGAAGAGGGAATTGTGTTATTCCTTGGATGATGAATTGGAATAAAAGTATTTATATTCATCTTGTGTTATTGGTATATCAATTCATTTGATTACATTAAACTTTGAAAATTGATTTGAAAACTTGCATCGAGAAAAGAATGTTGAGAAACAAATTTTCATGGAATGGTTTTCGAGTAAATATGTTGGTAAGTCTTGATAGGTGGTGTAAATGATATTGAATAAGTTGGCCTGAGAGTCCGGGGTGAAAGACCGAAAACCTGCGCGGATAGGTGTCGAGCCTTCCGGTTAATACCGGTAAAAATGACAAATTGGTAATACTTGTATAGTCTACTTGCAGACACCGACCCAGAGATTACCAGAGTCGTATTTACCGCTCTTGAAATGAATTGTTAAGTTTTGAAGAATTGAAATTGCATGACATCATTGAGCATGATGGTTTTCAAAAAGGAAGATGTGATTTTCTTTCAAAATGGCATAGCATGGCATGTGCATTTCACCTCTTGAGACTTGTATAAAATGTATATACTTTGTTAAGGATTTCCTACTGGGCTTTATGCTCACCCTATAGGATTTTTGTGCATGAAAAGATGTGGTGATGCCGCCTAACTAAAGGCAAGGAAATGTGTCTTGAGAGTATGGACTCTCATTTTACTGTGACTCTGTGTGTAAGCCAAGGGCTGTATGCGTGTGGGTTTGAATAACCGTTTTATGTAATCAGGCTCAAGCCTTGGAAACTTGTAAACCCTTGGGGGTATTTAATTGTTTATTTACTTGTTGGATTAATGTATTGTTGCATGAGAAACTATTGTATTATGTAATATAAGTTTGGAGATTTATATTCGGTTTTCCTTGAAAGAGCCATGATTGTTGTATTATCATTTGGGCTAGAAATTTTGGGCGTTATAAACCAGTTCTTCCAATGAACTCTGGAGATAATCATCTCTACAAGCCTCTGATCGCCCCTGACCAATCCTGATCTCCCTCGATTCGCCATTTTATCAAGCCTGGTCTCCTTTGGTCTCCAATGATCTATCTTGATCTATATCTGGTTGTCCAATCTGGTCAAAATCTGCCTATTCTAACATCTTTAGTGAATCAGCAGCGTTTCACAATATCCGGCAACCTTCCTTCGACTATTGAAGATGACAAACTCCTATATTTTGACAATCATCAAAAAATCGTTCAGAATTTCATTATTCTGACCTTGCGGTTGCGTCCGGAACGGTCCGTTTAGCTAGGACTAACCTTCGCTGCACTTTTGAGGACCTCACTGAAAACCATTCCCGAAAGCTAGGCCACACCACAATTTTTTGAAAATTCTAGGCCAAATTGCAATTTTCAGAAGCTGAGGAAATATTTCGTGTTTCAACATAATATTTCGTCCACTGCACCTGATGCCATTTGCCACTTTAACTTCTTTCTTTTTACAGAAATTCTGATTCCAAAATCTGACCATACGGATGTGTCCAAAATACTCCAAATAGTTAGAAAACAGTTTGGACGCCTTAGATCTGCGGCTGCACCTTAGCCGCGTCGCACTAGATCCATACTCCGTGTGATGACGTCTATGACTTGGTCAACAGCGCGGTCCATGCGGTTCGGCTCCAGCTCGGCTCAGTCAGCGGCTCCGGTCAACGACGGCTCGGCGTGGTGAGGTCACGTTGACGTCATACCCACGCGTCTTCCCACTGGACTTCTTCCTTTGATGGTGCGTGGGGCATGTGCTTGCGCGTGAGCCTTACGCTCCTTATTCAGGAGGCGCGTGAGAGCGCGTGTGGGCTCCTCTAGTGCTCTGCTTTGCATTTCTGGAGTCCTCTCGTCGAGACCTGGCTCCGGTAATGCTTAAAACCTGATTTCAAGCAGCTTGATTTCTGGACAGTTTCAAAAAATACTCTGTTTTTATTCTGAAAATGACCGACGAGGCTCTGATACCACTTGTTGGGGATCGGGGATCTCGCCCAAGACCTTCTAGAAATTATACCAAGCAGAAAAACACACCCACACTCAAAGAAACACCATATTTAACATGGTTCGGCCTCAATGCCTTCGTCCACGGGAGAGTAACCGATTATCACTACAACAATGGAGAGATTACAGAAAGATTATAATAGAGGAGGAGCTCACACCATTCTCACTCATTCACTCACCCGTCTCCCTCTCTCACATCGAGAGAGACGGTCTTTCTGCCTCACATTGTAGACACCCCATTTTTGATCGTCCTCAAGACTTGGATGTTCTTGCAGGTATATCTAGTGACAGGTTTGATTGCTCGTCGGGTGCACGAAATCCGTGGCAGAATGCCACAGGTTTGAGCTTTCCAAACCCTGCATCAATTCTATCTCATTTTTGGACCATGTTTTGGTCCTTCTAGCATGTTGCTTTTGGTGCACTGCCGGCCATGGATTTTGTCCTGCCGGCCATTGATGTGCCCTGCCAGCCATCAATGAGCCCTTGCTGGCCATCACTGATGGGCGGCCGGCTACCAGTGTATCAGTAGATATTTTTAGATATTTTGTGCCAGTTGTTTCCACAAGTTGGGCCATCTTCTTACACGTGGATGGTTGGATCTCTTTGAGAGGATTTTGTATCTTCTATATATATAGAAGCCTTCCTCTTGCATGCTCAAGGTTGGAAATTTTGAAGATAAAAAAATTTCTCTCTCTCTCTCTCTCTCTCTCTCTCTCTCGATATTTTGCCTTAAAGCTTAAATTCTCTACACTTTTACATAGAAACCCTTGATCAAACTTGATCATCTTTGTGTTGAGATTGCTTGAGGTCTTGTTTGAGCTCTAAAAGAGGGTTTTAGCTTGGTTTGGCTTGCCTTTGTTGCCTATATAGCATCTTGTCTTCAAAGAGGTAGAATACTTGTATTTTTAGCTCAATTTAAATACTTGTTTGGCCATATTTGCATGCTATTTTGAGGCTGATTTTGACCTCTGAAATCTCTGTTTTTATGATTTAAAATGGTGGTTTGAGGTTTGTTTTAGAGTTAGGGGTGGTCCACCCTTCTTGTAGATTGTTTGGTTAAGTGTTGTGCCATCTTTTCAAAGCTTTTGAAACAACTTTTTTTTGGCCTTTTAACCACTGAATTCCAAGGGATTTTCAGTGGTAAAAACTTTGTTTTGAAGTCCAAAATAAGAGGGGATAGCCTCCCCTCCTTGTGTCTTGTTTGTAAGTATAGATGGCCTAACATGTAAGCATATTTTTGTACCATTTTGTGACTTGATCTCAGCATGTTTTTGCTACTTTTTTTACTAGCTTTAGCTCTATTTTGAGCTGGTTTGGCCACTTGAGGCTTGCTTTGTATACTTGTAGTGCAATTGTGCTTAATAGTCTAGTTTTGTGCTATGTGCTGGCCCTTCATTCTAGCTTTTTTTTAGCTTACTTCAAGCATGTTTTAGGACTCCTTTTAAACTGTTTTAGGACTGTTTTAAAGTGTTTGTCCCTTGTGAGCTTTGTTTTGCATACCTATAGTGTAGTGCTCTTCACTAGTTTGGTGTTCTTAGCTTTTGAACATGTTGTGCATGAGTTGCTTGCATGTTGTAGCATCATTTTTCAAGCCATTTCAGCACTGAAATATCTACAACCTCCCTTGTTTCTTCACTTTTCCATTTTTTTTGAGGATTGGTTAACCTTAAGGTTGTGTTTAAGCTTGGGATAGAGCTTGTGCTTAATGGTTTTAATCCTCTTTTGAAGGTTTCTACTAACCAACGACATGATCTCTCTCATGTCTTAAATCATCCTTTGGTTGACCCCTCTCTCATTAGAGGACACTCATCTTGGACTTAACCGGTTAAAGATTGATTTGGTAATGTAAAATAGGTAAACAGGGATTGGACAAGTAAAACATGACCAAGATAAGCATGTTGTGTTGCCTTGCATTGTGTTCAATCGGACGTTATATTGAACACAAGGTAGATTGGAGCATTTCATACTCAAAGTGATGAAATGAGCCAATCTCTTTGGTCTCCATTGCCTTTGATCATCCATGACAAGGTAGTGGTCTAGAGTCTTGTTCTTGTGCATTTATTGAAAGTGTACAACTTGGATCTTTGGCCATCATGCATTAAAAATGCTTGATTGGTGGTTTTGGATCCAAGAGTGCCACTCCTTTGATGTTTTGAGATGATAAGGAGGGGCACAGTACAAACATATCCTTAGAAAACCCTCTATTTTCCTCTGTTTGTGCTCTGTTGCAGTGTGGTGATTCAGTACACCAGTGGCCGGCAGTGGCTCACTGATGGCTGGCAGTGCTTCATCCTTGGCTGGCATGGCACATTTTTGGCCGGCAAATGGCCGGCAGCAATCACCCATGGCCGGCAGGCCACTGTTGCAATCCTCAGCAAGTTTTTGGTAAGGTGGAGCAGAAAGTTCTTGAAGTAACCTTGCAAACAGAGCCTCTTAAGAGCAAACCAGTAGGCTTTTCGGGGCGAAAACCGAGTGCATGCATATTCAACTTCCTAAAGCAGAGCTGAGGCAGTGTAGTTAATGCTTTACATGTTTAGTTAGCATGAATTTGTAATTTAATTAACTAGTTGTTAATTAGTTAAGTGTTATAATAATTAAGTAGAGTAGCTTAGCTTAGCTATTTCTTTATTTTGTTTTGTAATAATTTGTCTAATTAGTTTAATTAGATTAGTTTGATTAGCTTAGCTTAGAGTTCTAATGACCCCAAAAGTCATCCTTATTTAATTAGGGGTCAATGTGTTTTAATTCAACTATATCTATCGGAATTAAAGAATTATCTGCTGAGTTATGGCGACCTTTATTGTATCGGCTTGAAATTTTTTTTCCCTCCGCTCGAGCTTGGGCTCATTTTTGACATTCTTAATAGTGTATTTGGAATGTTCTTACCTTATTTTGGGGTATTGTTTGAGGTAGTGGTATGATGGTAAAGTAAGATTGGACCAACGAATATAATTCGGATAGTTAATCTACGATTAGCCGTCATTCATTTGCCTTTTTCTTTTTTCACACTTTGAATTTGGATGTGAGGTTAGAACCATTGGAAAGCTTATCTCCAGGGCTTCAATTTGACCACAAGAATGACCTAAAACGAAGTTCGGATGAGAGAGTTACGTCTATTCAAAGTTTTGGAATCTGTGCTGAAAGCAGGTACGCTCAAGCGTGGGAAGCGACGCTCGAGCGGGGGACGTGAATTCAGCAAGTTTAAATCGCATTTCGGGATCATTCTTGGCATTTTTCATCTCCTTCCTCCTTCCGCTCCTTCTAGGTCCGAAACCCTAGCCCCCAAAACCTTGATTTCCTCTACTTTGATCAACAATCCACCATGGTTCTTGCATCAAGGATGGAGAACAAGAAAGGATCAACATTTTTAACCGATTGGAACTTGGATTTGCGAAGGATTCTCATTAAAGCTTCATCCCTTTGCTTGTTTCTTGAGGTAGGGTCCTAGTTCTCCTTCATGCTTTCATTGATAGATAGATTTGTGATACTTTGGAGTATATAAATGTAAAATCCATATTTTTTTTTGAACATCTAGTGTAGTGTTTATTATGAGAATTGGGGGTTTAGAATTGGAGATGTTGGAAGTTAAATTGGTGGGTTAAAATGATGGATGGTGAATCCTAGATGTATAATTATTGGGAAAATTGGAATAAAAAGTAATGGGTTAATAAGTTTGAATTTTTCTTGAAATTTCAATATTTTCTTGAAACCCTAGGTTAATTAATGATGATAACCAATGAATTGGCCCAAATTGAAAATAGAGTAATGAAATTGAGGTATTGAATTATATGTGTTCAAGTTTAATTGGAATTTGGAAATGTTTGAAAATTATGTTTAAAATTTGCGAATGAACTATGTTATGAACATTGTAATTCATGCTGTAATGTGAAGGGAAAATTGGGGAAATAATCTATTAATGATATGGATGATATGAACTCGGTTTTGGAATGTTGAAATGGAATTCAAGGATTTATTTTGAATTATGTTAAATTACAAATGGTGTTCATGAACTAAGTGATATTGACTTTGTTGGATTATGTTGTGTTGACTCATAGTGAATTGAATGGTGTTGTATTATGATGAATTATGTTTGAATTACGTGAGTTGTGTAGGGTCAGCGACAGGGGCGGATCAAGCACCTGAACACTGTGAGTAGTAGTACAGAAATGTACATCTTATTTATCGTTGACTAACACTCTGTTCTTTGTAAGTGTTATCAACGTTTATGACAAGTGGAAATCAATATGAATTTCTATGAATATGGAAAGATTTGCGTACGTCGGTATGACTTTGGAACCCTTTTGTTCTGTCAATAACAAGTATTAAACCTCTGTTATTTATCAGTGTATTATGTACTTCTTAAGAATAAATGGAGCTTATGTTCATCCATGAATAATGATACCTGTATGAGTCCAAGATTATTTTGTTGTGTTACGTGTGGACTCGAGGTCGTTTAGAATCCACGATATGAAAACAAAGGTTTAGCATCATTATGTAACCCACGTTAAAATGTAAACTGTTCTGTCCTTGCTAAGCATGCTCTATGTTCTGATATGTTACGTTTTGACTTAATGAACAGTTGACCATAAATGTAAAGTATTCATGACATCCGTAACACACGGCCCTTACCCGGAGGTAATAATACCGTGGTTTAAGTAATTAAGTTACAAGTTTATGTACGTTACAAGTTTAAGTATGTTACAGATTTAAGCATGTTACAAGTATAGGTATGTTACAAGTTTACGTATGTTCTAAGTTTAAGTATGGTACAAGTTCAAGTATGTTATAAGTTTACGCATGGTACAAGTTCATGTATGTTACAAATTCAAATATGTTACGAATATGACTTTTGATTTCTACTTATGATTTAAGTATAAAAAAAATATGTATGATTTGATTCCGTTTATGATATGACATGATATGTACAGTTTGGTCTGGAAAACCTATTAATTTCTGGTATGGAGCAAAGTGCTATACGGAACTAAGTGCTGCAGTGCGAGTTACCTCTAGAATCTATATGAGTCACCTCTTGAGTCCATACATATGTGAAAATTATGAGGCTGAAAGCCATTCCATGAAAGTTATAAGGCTTATGGCCATCTATATAAGTTGTTATGAAATGAAACAAAGTGTTACACGGAACTAAGTGCTACAATGTGAGTTACCTCTAGAATCCGTGTGAGACACCTCTCGGGTTCATACATGCATGTTTCAAGGGCTTAATGCCAAACTATGTTCAAGGGCTTTTATGCCATATGTTTCAAGGGCTTTCATGCCATATGCTTCAAGGGTTTTTATGCCATATGTTTCAAGGGCTTTCATGCCATATGCTTCAAGGGCTTTAATGCCACATGCTTCAAGGGCCTTGTGCCACCATGTTTCAAGGGCTTATAGCCACCATGTTTATGTTGCAAGATTGAACCTAAGGCCGTTATGTACTTAGCACAGAATCAGACTAACTATGTGAACTTTACATCTTTATATGCATTGCTATGTGTTATGTTTCAAGTTAAGCATCGTTTTATTTATGTATTACTATTCACTGAGCCCGGCTCACTCTCTGTTATGTCTGTTTCTGTAGGTCACCAATCAGGTGGTCAGTCCTAGCCATGACGCCGTTTTTTTGTCAACCTTCGTATGTCCAGGCACTATACACAGCCATTGATTGTTTTAAACTGATAAGATGTTGGCTTGCTTTTTGAATGTCTATCTAAGATTGATGTATATAGCTTTCATGTTTTTGTATATGCCCAATGATAGGGCTGGGTTGTATATATGTATGTATATAACCGATGTTCAGGTGTATGTTTTAGATTTTATTTGTCTGTTAAAAGTTTGTGATCCTGGTATGATAGTAGTAGCTCGACAGAGTTTGTTTCCATTGTCAAATTTTGATATTTAGTGCTTCCGTTTAGGCCCCATATATATATATATATATAACAGGTTAAGTGTCCGTTTCTGAAGTGGTCATGCCCAAACTTCTAGGGGCGGGTTTGGGGCGTGACAAGAGTAGCTTAGCTCTTATTTATTCGAACCCTCCTTCGAGAGGGTGCAATGTTGTAATAAGTGTGCGTGCGTGTGTGTATGCTTTCCAACCTCACATCTCTCTCTCTTTTATTTATCGGCTTTCGATGGTTAGATTAGGGACACGTTTTGATTAGTATACCTTATGCTTGCATGTTTGCATAATTCATTTGTTTTGCATGCACCGAGGCTCGGCGCATCATTCAAACTGCATTGTATTTCAATACTTATTTGAATATGTGTTTCAAAGCATGTTCTCAAATTATTGCATTCATATGCCATCTTAGACAGCCGAGCCTATTAAATAGCATATTGTATGTGTTGCATTAGGCATTTTGTATAGTTAGGATTATGTATATTTTTTCTAACTTTGTTTTCCTAGCTTGGAGTACTAGGTAAGCTTTTACGCTTTAGCATACTTGTATGAGTGTGAGTGTTGCCATGATAGCATACTTGCCATGAGGCTATTTTCTTAAATGCTAAACTGCATGAATGCCTGTGGATGAAGGCTTGATTACTTGAATTGGAATAATTCGATACATGTGAGTTTTAAGCCCACTTTGCGAAGTAACAAATCATGTTTTAAGTCCACTTGAGGTGGCAAATCCGTGTTTTGGCCCACTTGAGGGTGGCAACTTCAAACCATTTTCGAAAACAAACATGAGTTGTTTTGTTCCAATTCTTGCGATTTAGTCTATACTTGCTTGCGCGCGCGTCACGTAGTAAAGTTAGCTAATAATCGGAATAAGAACACATGTGTTTATAAAAACAACATATCATGCTTAGTAGAGGCCGATCCTTTGATTGGGCGAGCCGGGGTGCTCATTTCATGACCTTCCCCCTCGTACCCAAGTTCTCGAGCCGAGACAACTTTAGTGATGACGGACACGTGGCGTTTGGCACAAGTCAGGGTTTCCTAAATTTCTCCAAAAATAAAATATTTAGGTGGTGACTCTTGTAATCTGGCAAAGCAGTCCAGTTTGGCATTATTTGATTTAAAATTTGATTTTCTAAAATGATTTGCCGGATTGGACTCTTTGGTGTTTATCAGTCTCACATTGCACTTTGTGAGATTAGATTCAGAACCGTGACAGGAGTCCGAATTGTAAAACCAATTCGAGCTCTCTGAAAGGGGGCGCGAAGAAAGTCGAGCTACAACATCTCTCACTTTTTCTTGGTTTGCTCTATCTCACTCTCTCACCCTCTCCTTTTATACACATAATGGTAGGAGAGAGAGTCTTCCATGTGAGCTGGCTGCTAGCCCTTCTTCTACTTTCGATGGCCGTCCATTTTTACGGCTTGTCGGTTGGCAGCCTCAATTCTGACTTGGTGTGCTGTGTTTTCACATGTGAAGAGAATCACCCCTCACATGGGGTGATAGATGTTCAACAAAAAATAGAAGTCAAAATCACTCATCTTTCAACTTCTGGATAATTATCTTTTACAATTTATTTAAATTATTTTTATTTAATAAATGATGAGCAAAAATTGTACCAAATTATAAATTCCACCAAGCTAGTTGAAATGATGTTTTCCTCTTTGCAATGAACCCAAACAATGGAATACACAAGGAAACCTACATCAAATTAGTGTTCCAGTATCATCCAATAATTTTTTTTTTTTTTTTTTTTTTAAACAGAAAGGGGTGCTTTTTAGAGACATCATTGCAACCCGTAGGCTCGGAGTATTATGGTTAGATTTACCCCAATCCAAAAGAAATGATTTACCATCTGGGTAAGCAGAGAATGCACCAACCCTCAGCACAAGAGGTAGGGTTACGAGTGGAGTATATCACGGTTAGTTTCACCAAATAAATAGAACGCTTGTTGTGCCCCTAACAATCAAGTCCTACTCACCTATTCGGAAGGCCAACATCTTTCCACCCCCACCCCCACCCCCACCCTCACCCTAGTGTTATCATCTAATAAATTAAGATAAGAACTTATCCTCTATTTGGTTTGTGTGAACAAAATAGACTGAAATTAAATAATTATTTTTTAGATTCTTTTATGAAATAATTATTAATTTTTATAATGATGAATAATAATTTTATTTATAATGTATTTTTCGTTATCTTTTTAGTCAATCAAATATGGAATGTATATTTTGAAGGGTAAAGTAAATTTTGTCCCTTTTATATTTGGCTATTTTTTTACTTTAACTCTGAAGTTTTTATTTATTTATTTTTATTTTTTACTTTGACCTTTCACGTTTCAAATTTTCTCAATTTACTAATAAAGTTAATTACTGCGACTATTATATTGCAATCTCAAGTGCAGGATATCACAAAGTAATATATCTCAGTGGGTGTGTTTGATTGGGCGGACTGGATAAGGGGGATTAGAATCCATCGGACTTGAGTCCTGGGACTGTGAATCCCCCGGACTATTTGGCTGGATTGGATGTGTATCCTGTGTTTGTTTTTTCATGGGATTAGATGTCTGGAAAGGACTATTTTTAGTGAATTCAATGTTTGTTTTTTCATGGGATTAGATGATTGGATAGAATAATGAACAAAAGACTATTTTACCCTTTTCCAAGTGTTTACTAAATAACAATATTAAATCTGTCTTTAAATGTAATCTTTATTTATAATTGATTAGTGGACCACAATTAATTATTTAATTTTTTCAAATGTTTTTTTTTAGCACCATTGTTTTTTTTTTCAAAGTTTGAAACATATATTTTTCCAATATTTATATTTTTTAATGATCACATTTTTTCAATATAAATGAGACCATGTCCCTTCTAATTTTTATCTAACACAAAAATTATTTCTCCAACACAACTTTTGAAGCTGAGCTTAATTTAGTAGAACTTGGCACAGTGGTTTGTTGAGCTTGAGTTTGAGTTGAGAAAACATGCTATTTCAAATTATGCTTCCTAAAACAAGGATGTTCAGAGTAATTATTAGGAAATGATATTCACACTTCCCTTTCAGGTTATTTTTTTTGTCCTCTTGCTTCTCACCAGGGGAGTTTGAATCTCATTTCCCTAATTAAAACATGTTCCAATCTGTTTGCAAGAATTCAAAATTATATGTATCTGCCATTTCCACTGCTAATTGTATCCATTTACAATGAAATTAATGCAGACACATATTGGCAAGCTACTGGAATATTCATCAGCATGAAATTGGTGTTTTTTCAATTAACAAATCACAAGCATTCCACAACTAATTATGCCTAAACACATATCAAATGGATCAAATGCAATAGAGTAGCAGAAACTGCATTTTAGATAATATTCTGTTATGAAAAGAACTTGTCATCTGTGGCCAAGAACATGAATTGCTCCAAAAATTATTTCTCCAACACAACACACCAGCACTTTATGGTCTTATATCCAACACAACAGCACTCCATAAATGAACAAAAATTATATGAACACTAGCACTCCAACACTCCATAAATGTCCAACACAACAGACCAGCACTCTATAAATGAACAAAAATTATTTTTATCCAACACAACACACCAACACTTCATATTGACACCAACAAATCCACAAAAACACACCAATTAACAATCATCCAAATAACTGTGTACAGCAACCAAAATAAAAACAACCAACATCAAAGTGGTATATGTTCATAAGGATGTCAGTAGGTACAAATATTTGTTCCTACAACTAGTAGTCTTCAACAACAAAAACAAAAGCATCCCATGACTAGATGAGTTAGAGGCACCAAATCATGATATAATAATTTAACCCACAAAATATGGTGCTTGACAAATAAAAAAAGCAACAATTAAGTCTACGGAGCATAACCCAAAAACCAAATATTCCCATCACATGTCACAAGTTTGTTATGGAGCATTCCTACTTAGCAACCTCATTACCCACCTCAGCCTATCATCATGTGTCAAGCTGAAGAACATGTTAACAATCACGTAATATAAAAATATTTTATTACTTATAACTCACACTCTGACATAAATTAAAATCTAATATAATAAAATATTTTTTATAAGTTTTTGGATTGCACTCAACACTCTTTTAAGTTTTAAATGGTAAGAATATCAGTAGAGAATAATGTGACTACGAATCTTAATAATTTCAGAATTTGGAACCAATTAGTATAAGAAAGGTGATTTTTAATTATTTATTTTAACATGAATCATATTTTTAAGTTAAGTAGAAAATTGGTAATCACAAAAACAAACACCATAATTGTGTTTAAAAAAATAAATGGCATATTTATAATTATACTTTTCATTTATCTTATTAATGGTTGTAATTATTAGATTAATTTAACTTATTTTAAAATATATATATATATATATATATATATATATTTAATAGATTAAATTATCAAAATGGGTTAAGGAGGAGCATAGGGCTGCACTATAGCAGCCCTTCAGATGCTCTGTTTTTTTGTTAAATGAGTTCCAAGTGCTAACAATGGCAGGGCAACAAAGATTGCTACAAAACATGACTTCACATACTATTAACAACCATTATACAAACCCAGCAAAACATGTATACAAAACATGACTTCACAGAACATGACTTCACAAAACATGTATACAAACCCAGCACCATTAACAACCATTAACAATTAAATGAGTTGCTGTTGTTTTTTGAAGGCTCAAAAAAAATAAATAAATAAAATACAACAACAACAACAACAAATACAGACCCACAACCCATCAAAATAGGCATACCATAAACAAAATCCCTCAAATCTGGTTTGGTGAAGAGAGAAAAAAAAAAAACTTGAAAGAAACAAAAAAATAATTACAGAGAGAAAACAAAATTGAACCAAATCAGCCACAAAACAATCCAAATTGAAATAAAAAATATATACCAAACAAAATGGAAGATGAAGAAAGGGTTTCAAACCTGAGTGTAGATGATGAAATTGAGCCACAAAACAGATGAATCGCCTCTAGGGTTTTGCAGTTTTGCCTCTTCTCAGCAAATGATCTGTGCTCTCACAATTACAGAGGAAGAAAATGGCTTAATATGAGGGCAAACCGGTCATCTCACCCCTCTAATCCAAACAGTGTATAATCCTACCAAAATTATCCTACACCCCCCCCCCCCCCGGACAGTGGAATCCCCCATATGGGGGATAAGGAATCCGCCGGACATGGAGTCCGGCCGGATTAAAAAAAAAACAAACAACGGACAAGGAAGCTTCAATGGATTACAATCCAAACAGTATATTATCCCCCCTTATCCGGTCAATCAAACACCCCCAGTGAGTTCGATGTTAAATCCACAATTCCAATTTGTTAAAAAAAATATGATCAAACACTCAAATAAAATAAAGAAAAATTGAATTTGAATTTTTTTGAAATGATTGGATAATCTGAGAAAAATTAATTAGCTGAAAGAAAAATTAAAGTGATAATAATAATAATAAAAAAAAGTGTTAAGCATTAAGGATCCTCTACCAATCTTTTCTTTAAAATGTTTCAGATTTTAATTTGTATAACTTAATTGACATACACATAGAATATTCTCAATAGGAAGATAAAAACAATTATTTTGTATAAAAATTAATTCTAAAAGATTGATTAATGATTGATTATATTATAAAATCTAGTTAATTGATTAAGATGAAATATCAAGTTTCTATCGTGTCCGGAGTATACGATAAACAAGATATTATACAGAACAAATATTTTTTAAATAAATAAACTAATAAATAAAAATAATCTAATATTGAAAATCATGATTGAATCATAAAATATTTATAAAGACACTATTGAAATTTTGCACCTAGCAAATAAAATTAGAACACTATAGAAACGAAAGAAAATTATATGTATTGGGAAATAATTTGTAGATGTTTTTCATAGAATTCCAGAAATACAAATTGAGTTGGAATTACTACATTGAGAGGTAAGGATGAGGCTCCAAAATTTTGAGACGGTAGCTTTTGTGGCAAATTCTTGGCCGTGCCATGCATCATCCATCCCATTATCCATCCAATCACTCTCATGCATCATTCATCCAATTAATTTTGCCTCATTCAATTAGCTTTCTTTTTTTTCTTTTTCTTTTTTTTTTATCCCAATTATTTTATCATAATTGCAAATTAACCTCATTCTTTATTTTAATTGCAAGTTATTCTGTAAAAAAAAAAATTATTGAAAATAAAATGAGAGAATTAATTTAATAATTGTGCACTTTTAAGTATTCATCATTAATTTTTGTTTAAAATTAGACAAAAAAATGTCATGTTAGTTGTTACATAACATGACATAAAAAATATATTATTATATTAAAGTTTAAATTTATGTAAAATGTGTGAATTATATATGATAAAATAATTTTTATACTACATGATTGTTAATGTATTATTTTCTATCTAATTTTGGGTATAAGTTAGTTGTAAGAGTAAATTGGAAAAAAGTTAAAACATGAAATGTGAAAGTGAGAAAAAAAAAAAAAAATTGAAAGTGAAAAATTTAAGTGCCAAAGAAAAAATAGTCAACATAAAAGAAAGAAACAAAGTGTAAAATATCACTTATGTTTTAAAAGAATGATCATTTTATTGCAATCCCTTCTAATAAATCAAACAGTACCTTAATGAATTAAGAAGTAATTACCAACTAGTCCTAAATACCTTTAAGTCTTATTGGCTTTTTGAATGCATCAATAAGTCCTAAATAAGTCCTAAAATATCTATATTTATCAAGTTGTTTTATTTTTTTTTTCCTCTCTCTCTCTCCACCATTTTTCAAAAGTTTCACATCAGAATTGTCTGCCACCACTACTACTGTCACCGTCCAGCCACCACCACCGCTATAAGACCTAATTGGTAAAAATATTTTATTTTGAAATTAGATGAATTTTAAACTTTGTGTATGAAACTTCTTGGTAATTGCCCCTAAAATCATTCACATGTATTAAAATCATTCACGTTTGTGGGTCTTCGATTCCCATTTTGGCTGAAACATCATTCTCCATTTCGATCTGTGTTTCTTACGTGGGAATGTGGTGTAAGATTTTGATAGACAAAAGCCACAACTCGTCTCCTCGGATACTAAAAGAGAGCTTGAATGGTTCTTCATATCTATCTTAATCATGTTTGGTTCCTTTCCCGGAAAATTACATAAACGGATATGTCTGCTTAGTAGGCCGGACCTACTTCATAGTTGTCTGCCTATAAAAAAAGACAAAAAGAAAAAAAAGAGCAATCTGTGTCAGTAATTTATGCTTTGATTTTTGAATCATTTCGTTTGTGTAATTTTAATTGATTTAATTTTGATAATTAATTTATAATTTTATTTTAATTTAATTTAATTAATTATAATTCTTAATACTTTTTTTTAATGAAAAATACATATATAATAAAAGGCATGCGTCATATTTTCAAAAACAAAATTATTAACTTATTCAAGTGAGTTAATCTCAACTAACTCAATAATTGTTTTCCGTAAAAAATCCTAACAGTTTTATCAATTAAATCAAATTGGCACAAAATCTAAAATGAAGAATAAAAATTGAATCAATTGAAAGTATAATAAGAACCAATATGACACAAGAGACAAAATATTAAAATTGTCAATGTAATTTAACCAAAAAATATTTTATATAAGCAGGGGCGGAGGGAGCATGTGACCAGGGGGGTCACGTGCTCCCCTGGATTTTGGGAATTTTTTTTTTTTTTTTACAAACATAAAAAAAAATTAAATAAAAAATTACAAAAATATTATTAGAGTGAAATGTCAATGACATTTTAAAAATTATGAAAACAATAATGGTTGTTTTGATTTAAAATGAAGAGACTATTATAAATAAACCATATTAGCTATGAAATTTTTTGAATGTAATGACAATCTCATTATTAGTGATATGCAAGTATAAGTAATCTCACTATAAAGATATGAAATTTATTAGATTGTTAGTTACATTTGACATGTGAGGTTCACTATTTATGCGTTTATTTACCATTAGTAGGTGATGTTACATACCAGTGATGACGTGGTATTACCATTATATTGAATTTTTAATCAAATTTTGTATCAAAAAATAATTTATCATTATATAATTTATTTTAAGGCTTATATCCATATTTTTTTTGTATTATCCATGATACACTAGTTACAAATAATATTTTTTTTCTTGATGTTTCCTGAAATCAATTGTAAAAAATTTACGTGAAATATTTTTGTAAAAATTATTATAATTAGTAAGTGCTCCCTCTAAATTAATTTTCTGGCTCCGCCACTGTATATAAGCGGTGTGTCTGGTGGCTAAATTAAAATTGTATACCATTCTATGTGTCTTGTAGTAAAAAATAATATCAGAGTTCAATGTGACCAAACACTCTTGACATATATGTTATATAAAATATTTTCTTTTTTGAATGGTAAAAGAATGGATAATTATTTTGTATAGAACATAAGAAAAAGGAAAATATTATAAATTCTAAATTTTCTTTCAAATAAATGACTAAATATTTAACATAAGTATATGATTCACATTTTAATCATCTATACTATATATTAAGCAAAATGAGATTTTTAACCCCAAGCTCTGTGGGAGCTCCAATCCCCTAATCTAAATTTTTTGATTATTTGATTTAAAAAAAAAAAAAACTTAGCATTTATTAACTTCTCCCAATCCCCAAGTCTTACCCTCATAATAACACTTTAATGCATTAAGAACAAGTATAAAAAAAATTCTTTGAAATCCAACACATGAATTCCTTGAAAAGTCCCAACACATATAATTATTATCCCTCATAATAACACTTTAATGCATTAAGAACAAGTATAAAAAAAATTTCTTGAAAAGTCCAACACATATGACTATTATCAAAATATTAAACTTTAATATAATATAATAAAAAAAAGAAGACATTTAATTCCTTGAAAAATCCAACACATATGATTATTATCAAAATATTAAACTTTAATATAATATAAAAAAGGAAAAAAAAGAAGACATATTAAAAAAAAAAAAAAGACATTTAAAAATTGCAATTCACATATATAGATAATTGTAAATATATTAAGAAAAGTGGGGTTTCTAAACCCCAAGCCTTATGGGAGCTCCAATCTCTCAATCTTAATTTTCTAAATTTTTTATTTAAAAAAAAAAAAACCTCAGCATTTATTGATTTGGTCAAAATTCCCTGATCAGTATTTATTAACTTTTTTCAATTCACATGCCTACATTTATTGATGTAGTCAAAATCCCTTATTAGCATTTAAAATCCCCTCATACAAATAATTATAAATATAGTCTGTGCATAGTTACTGCAGTAGCCTTTTTAATTTCTCTTGTACACTATGGTTAGTGATAAGATTGTTAAATTATTTTTATAAAAAATCTTTAAAAATATAATTTATATATTAAAAAAAAATTAAAACAAATATAAATATTTATAATTATCCCGTGCATAGCACGGGTGATAGTACGGGTGTGCATAATACCGCCGAAACCGTCGAAACCGCCAAAACCGCACCGAGCCACACCGCCAAGGAAAATTCGTTATTATTTGTCAATCGAACCGCTGGTTTTTGGTAAGAAAAATGGAAATTCTAGTGACACTTTTATCAATCCGCGGTTTCTATTTTTCTTCCAAACCGCACCGACCCGCACCGCTATTAAATCATGTTTTATAAGATTCTAAAAATTCTTTTTTATTTAAGTTTGCTTGTTGTTCTATACCTTAGAATATAGTATTATATTACTGCTTGAGGGGAATTCAAGATGTCAGTAATCCAAAATAAAGTTGGATTCCAATTCACTTTTCAATCTTTTTTTTTTTTTTGGCCATGTTGCAAACTTGCATCAGCTCACTTTTCAATCTAAATACTTTTCAACAGTAAACATTTTCAATATATTGTAAATCCTCACTTTTCAATCTAAATACTTTTCAACAGTAAACATTTTCAATATATTGTAAACCCTGAATAATATTAATTTTATGTATTGTATTTGATCATTGTACCTTCTACAAATGCTTGTAATGAACTGATGGCATAGTCGTTGATATTATCATGTTGTTGCTATACTTACTGCATCAGAAGAAAGCTTCGCAAGATGTTTAACATCACGGTATCTCTCGTCTTTTTTTTACTCTTTGATTTAAGTTTTGTAATTTGAATTATATTTTTTATAAACCGCCAATCCGCCCGAACCGCCAAGGTAAATCCACCATTATTTGCCAACCGAATCGTCGGTTTTTGATAAGGAAAATGGCAAATTCTAGTGACACTTTTATCAATCCGTCACCCACCATACGATTTTTATTTTTCTCTCAAACCGCACCGACCCGCACCGCGCACACCCTTAGGTGATAGGCTAGTTTATTTAATGGAAAATTGGATATTCTTAATATTATCCGAAGAGAAAAAAGTCAGAGGAAATACTTATGCGTGTTTCTATAAAGGGATACGGAACCAATCGAAAAGAGGCACGTGAGTCAATTTGAGCTGCACGCAATAAAAGGACCATTTTGCCACACTCTTCTCCTCTTTTTGGCTCTCTTTCACATGCTGGGTCCTCCCTTCCCTGTCCCTAATATGCTCCATCACCGACCACTGCCCCAATAGTGGCTCAGAATTTTTGGAGATTTCAAATTAAATATTAAAATGAAATCTTAACTAATTAAATGTTTAAAAAATTAGGACTTCTAATAATAAATTTTTTTGATTTTTTTTTTTTTTTTTTTTTTTTTTTTTTGTAAGCCTTAAGTACAATTTAAGTAAGTTAATGGTTGAGCTATTTTTCACCGCCCACTCTTTTCCCTCCCTCCCTCCCTCCCTCAACTCTTTATCTCGCCACTCACTTCCTTGTCTTTCTTTCAAAGGCCTACGACAAACTCGCAAGTGGTGTTTGTTTTGAAGGATTGGGTCATAAGATTAGACTATTAGGCCTTGTTTGTTTGGGGTTATAGGGAGAGGATTAGAATTATTAATCCCTTGGTATTACTAATGAGGTATTTATTTTGAGAGATGGGAAAGGGACTATTAGTCCGTTGGTATTAGTAGTCCCCTTGGAAGGGGGATTGGTAAGGAGGAGGTAGAGATGGTATTAGAAAAATAGTAAGGGGATTAGAAATTTTTTATTTTTTTTATTTTTTATATATTGGAATTTTTTTTTAAATATAATGTTTAATTTTTTATATTTTTTTATTTGTTTTATTATTTTATATAAAAATAATTTAACAATTCCTCACTATTAATCCCCTCACTATCAATACCCTCCATTCTATCTCCCAAAACAAACGAGGCCTTAGGCCCTATTGTTTGGGGTTATAGGGAGGAGATTGAGATTGATAGTGAGGTGGGACTACTATATGGGGTGTTTGTTTTGAGAAATGAGGAGGTGACTCATAATCCCTTGGTATTAGTAAAGGCCTTGAAAGGGGGATTCATAGTGATGAGGTAGAGATGGTATTAGAAAAATAGTGAGGGGATTAGAAATTTTTTTATTTATTTTATTTTTTATATATTGGGAATTTTTTTTTAAATATTAATGTTTAATTTTTTATATTTTTTTATTTGTTTTATTATTTTATATAAAAATAATTTAACAATTCCTACACTGACAACTATCATCAAAACAAACACAATTTTACGTAATCCCCTCACTATCAATCCCCTCACTATGAATCTCTCCATTCTACTCTGAAAACAAACGGGGCCTTAGTCCATCCGGATTAATAATCCGTTGTTTAGTTCAATATTTTTGTTCTGGACTAGTAATTCCTCTGGACTATTAGTCCCTCATATGTGGAATTAAACAATCTTAGGGGGAGAGGTGAGATTATTTCCATGAGATTGATATCCCATGGAACTAATGTGTGAAATGTCCATTTTACCTCATGCTATTATTTAGTAAACAATTGAAAAATGGTAAAATAGTCTTTTGAACATTTATAAATTATTTTTTTAGTGTTGTTAATTTAAAATTATATATTAAATAAAAAATATAAATTATAAATTTAATTAAAAATAATAAATTAAAAATTATAGCCTTATAAATTAAATGTTTTTAGTGTTGTTAAAAAATCAAATTTATATATTAAATAAAATTATTTTTTTAGTGTTGTTTATTTAAAATTATATATTAAATAAAAAATATAAATTATAAATTATAAATTTAATTTAATTGAAAATAATAAATTAAAAATTATGCCCTTATAAATTAAAAAAATTTAGTGTTGTTAAATTAAAAATCATAAATTATAGATTGCAAATTTAAAATTATATATTAAATAAAAAATATAAATTATAAATTACAAGGGTAAAATAGTCTTTTGAACATTTATCCTTATCCAATTCGTCCAACCAAACATTGGATTTACTAAAAATAGTCCAATCTAGACATCTAATCCCATGACTAAACAAATATAGGATATAAATCCAGTCCAACCAAATAATCCAGGGACAATGTATTCCAGGACTAACAGTCCGATGGATTACAATCCCCCCTTATCCAGTCCGTTCAAACAAACATGCCCTTAGGATTTTACTGAATCCAATATGATATTAGATATTCTATATGTCATCAGATATCGATAATTATATATTTGAATCACATTTGTTTTAAAAATATAAATCCGATGTGATATTAGATATTCTATATGTCATAAGATATCGGTAATTATATATTTGAATCACATTTTATTTTTAAAAAATAGGCCATTCTGAACAAGAGATTATAATCTGAGAACTTATCTCGACCTCCTAAAATAAATTCCGCTTAAGTTAGGATTCGCGCAGCGGGGGAGTGTCGAACCCACACCAAGTGCTATAGTGACAACAACTTAAGGCTTAACCTCCTAACCAATTCTGCTAGGTTTAGGAGATTGGCTCAAGAAGTTTCGAACTTGAAACCTGGGGACTTAACCTCCAAGCCTTTACCAAGTGCGCTACTGCCTTACTATATGTAAAGAATGATAATTTGTTTCTTTATTGTTTATTTCTTCTGCGTTGTGGAACTCCTAGTTGTAATTATTTTCATATTGTAAATAATTTTTGGGGACTCTCAGATGTAATTATCTTTGTATTGTAATCAATTTTTTAATGATTGAAAAAAAAAAAAAATTAAAGAAGAAGAATAAATGGGTCTTATGGGTTGGTTGCTGGGACTTTCAGAGATAATTGTCTTTATATTGTAAATAATTTTTTAACAATTGACAAAAAAAAGAAAAGAAAAGAAAAGAAAAGGAGGCGGTGAAAAAGAAGAAGAAGAAATGGGTCGTAGCCCATTATGGGTTGGTTGTTGAGTGTCTATAGTTGTTGAGTTATGATTGTTCGGATGTAATTATTTTTATATTACATTATGAAACTTACCCCATTATTTTTCATATTACATTATGAAACTTACCCCATTATAGGGTTTGTTGGACTT
Source organism: Camellia japonica (assembly GCA_030407325.1). NCBI lineage: Eukaryota > Viridiplantae > Streptophyta > Magnoliopsida > Ericales > Theaceae > Camellia > Camellia japonica. Next base: position 176,571,929 of record JAPPVO010000031.1, read on the forward strand.
AGATTATGATTGTCTAAATGTGATTTTCACCAATTGACAAAAAAGAAAAAAATAAAGAGAAAATAAAAGAATTGGGACTCATTAAAGACCTAGAGTTACCTTAATGAATGAGGCGATCCCTTATCTGGCATGATGTCAAGTGCAACGTTTCTATTTTGATTCTATCATAGTCAAAAAAATAAATAAAAAAAGAAGTGAGACTAATCTAACATGATAAATGGTACATCAATTTATAAGAAAAAATTTGTAAATTTGATTATGACAAAGGGAAAATTATGCAAATGGTCCCTATTATTTTAATTTGATCAATTTTGCCCGTGAATTTTATGGATTGTATCATATTAGTCCAATAAATAACGGCGGTTAAATTTAATAGACGGAAAATCAAATGATGTGTCAATTTAGTCCCTGTAAGTTATAGGATGTGTCAATTTGATCCCTATAGTTTATGAGAAAGTCAAAACAACAAGGACCAAATTGACACATCTTGTAAATTATAAAAACCAAATTGACACATCATTTGATTTTCCGTCCATCAAACTTAACCTCGTTATTTATTGGATTAATATGACAACCTATAAAATTCAGGGGCAAAATTAATCAAATTGAAACAATAAGGACCAACATGATAAAACGGATAAACTATAGAGACTACTGCTGTAATTTGTCCTATGACAAATGTTTAAACGACTTCCACAAAAATCCAACCATCCACATTTTTTCCATGGAATTATTGAGAAATAATATTCCAAGGAAAATTTTTGAAAGTTAGAAACAGCAACATATGTTAATTACCAGCAATTGCAAATGGAATTCGAGTGGTTCGCTTCTTTTTATTAATTTCTAATGTAAGCATATATGCCTTTCAATGGTCTTTTCCATAATTTTCTTAACAAGTTACCCTATAGTTTATATTCAAAACCAATTGGTGAACCAATCCCAACCAACTTGTGTTGTCAGGAACTGATTCTTCTCTTCTAGTTGGAACATTCTAGCTTGTAATAGGGGTCTTACTCTTCTTTGTTTAGAAATATAAAAATCCATCATAAATGTATAATGAGAGGGTAATTTATACCTAAATTAGGCCGAGCTGGGTAAATGGGCCGTTCTTTGGGCTACAGTAAGAAGGGTTGGATGAAAGGGGCTTGTAGTTAGCCCGGTCTTGGTAAGCCCTATTGTTATCCCGGTCCAGAGAGGCTTGTTGTTATCCCGGTCTGAGAGAGATTTGTGGATAGCTCGGTCGCCGCATTCGGAGTTAGCCCGGTCATAGCGTATTATGGTTAGCCCGGTCAAAACCAGGCTATTTGTTATCTCGGTCTGTACATACCATGGTTAGTACTGGAGAAACCGGGGTAAGAGCAGTGAATGGAAGAACCGAGCTAAAGATAGCTCGGTCTAGTCTGCGGCCTAGCATAAGCCATGCTTACCTCGGTCAAATCAGAGTCCGACCATGGTAAAACCATCTCACTTGGTTTAAGCAGTGAGGGGGGTGTTGAAGGATAAGCATTATCTTTCAGGAGTGTGAATCCTAGGAGGACTCTACATGGAGGAGTAAAAGTCCTATTGGGATTGTGCCACGCGGAACCTATAAAAGCTCACAACATCACCTATGGAGAGGTAACACAACTTTGATTCCCGAATACATAGCTTTTTATCTATTTGTCTATTTTTGCTGACTTAGGCATCGGAGAGGTATCCAGCACACACCCGCCGGCTAGCTCACGTTTGTGTTTTCAGGGAGTAAAGCGACGTCGTACGAAGGAGCGCAATCTTGATCAACAGGATTATACGAGAAGGTTTATTTCTTTCCCGTACAATTGGCGCCGTCTGTGGGAACAAACAGAACGAATAGAACCTCTTGATTAAGTTTTCCTTGCTAATAAAAAGTAATGGCGCACAACGAAGATTTACCGCAGTCCGCCATTGATGGACAAACTCCAGAAGGAGGTGGAAGGCACGAAGGTTTGCCTCCTGCCCCTTCCATGGCAGACTTGGAGCCCCAACGACATAACCCCAGAAGGGATGCTAGGGGGAGGCAGAATAACAGCCCCCGTCACTCTCGTTCACAAAGTCCTGACAGACAAAGGCGAAGGATTGATCCTCAAGTTCTGGAGGACTGCGTGAAGGAGCAGGACGAATTGATACGACGGATGGCGGCGGACATGGAGATTATGAAGCGCCAGATGAAGGGAAAAGGAGTGGCGACAGGAGAGGGGCGCAAAAGCAAGACGCCCCCTCGCCACTCAAAAGACCATGGTAGGCATACCACGCCATTACAAACAGATAGTAGAAGCCTCAGGACAGGCGATACTCAATCCAGAACCTCCAGGACTCGTTGCTCCAGGTCTGAGAGAACGAGGACTGAGAGGTCGTATACTGAGGGAAGCACCTATCGGCCCTCGCACACGCACCAGACATCATCCAGGCAGACGGAGTTGCCAAGATCATCCGACTTACGGACCGTGCTGGAAGAAAGGGCATGATGGAAGGAGGATAATAGGGCGCGCGACCCTTGCAGGGTATCTGCCCTTCAGCGGTTGGCTCCTCGGACACATGGAAGCGTCGAGGTTGGAATGCCATTACCGCGCCCTGCCTACGAGCCAACGGACAAAGCATTAGCGAGGCTGCAAACCTCGCCGTTCATTCCGGCAATCGAAAACACGCCCCTACCTTCAGGCTTCCTCCAGCCCAAATTCACCATGTACGAGGGAAAGACAGATCCCTATATGCACCTGAGCCACTTCTGCCAAGTTATGGCGGTATATTGTCGAAATGAGGCTTTGATGTGCATCCTCTTCCCCTCAAGCCTTGGCGACCTAGGCTTGACTTGGTTCGAAAAACTTCCAGAAGGCAGCATAGCCTCCTGGGCGCAATTCGCGGAGGCGTTCGTAACAAGGTTCAGAACGAACACCAAAACGCCAGTGGAGATCGACCAGCTTCTCTCCATTGACATGGGCGACAAGGAGACACTTAGATCCTATAATAGTTGCTACTGGGAGACCTTCAACCAGATTGGGGACTGTCCTACCAATCTCGCCATCGCACAATACAAAAGGGGCCTTCCAGTTGGGAACAGACTAAGGGACTCAATCACTATGACGCCACCTCTAACGATGGAAGCCTTAATGGAAAGAGTGCACCAGCACATTAGGGTGGAAGAGGATGGCGCTCGTACTAGAGCAAAGTCTAGCACGACCGCAGTACCAAATAAAAAGACTGCGGCTAAGGTGCGGTAGAACATCCGAACAAAAACGGACAAAGCAGGCGGGACAACGGAGAAGACCAGGATAAAAGATGGTTGAGAGTTCGCACTGCCATTACCACGGTATTCAAAAAGCCAATCTACCGGATTCTAAGTGAGATACGCGATGAACCTTTCGTCAGATGGCCTGCTAAGCTAGGAGAGGCTCGGAAGGACTACGACGAAAAATCACGGTGCACCTTTCATAAAGAAAAGGGGCACCGCACTGAAAATTGTACACCATTGAGACAACATCTAGAGGAGTTGGTGGCAGCCGGTCACCTGGACAAATACATTGAAGGTGGGGCGTAGCCAGCCCCCCAGAACGACAACCACTCGAACGGGATGCCAATCGACGCCCCACCTCAAGGCATAATCAATGTGATACATGGAATCTTCGAACCTGAGCGTGTATGCGAACTCAGAGGGTTAATCAAGAAAGCCGAGCACTTAAGAGAGGTACTAAGTGCACAACCTACCATCAAAAAGGGGAAGACAGAGGCCACGAACATCATGTCTTTTTCAGATAGAGACTTGGCGAGGATATATTGTCCCCACAATGATGCCCTGGTTGTCACTCTTCGAGTCAAGGATTTTGACGTCAAGCGGATTTTGATCGACCAGGGTAGTTCATATGAGATAATGTATTACGAAACATTCAAACAATTGAAGCTACAAGACAAAGACTTGGCACCTGCCGTATCTCCCCTGATTGGATTCAACTCAATGCCAGAATGGCCAGTCGGCAAAATAATCCTCCCAGTCAGAGCGGGAAGCGTAATGAAACAAGTGGAATTCTGGGTGCTGAAAGTCCCTTCCACTTACAACATAATCTTGGGAAGAACATGGTTGCATGCCATGCGATCGGTAGCGTCATCCTACCACCAAGTAATGCGGTTCCCCAACGAAACCGCGGTAATTGAAGAGGTCTTTGGAGACCAAATTATGTCCAAGCAATGCTTTGTTACGGTTAATGGCAGCCGCGCTGCCAAGGGATATGTTCATTCGGTGGAAGAACCTGAGAGCAATGAACTGTTCGCAGATGTCGGCAAAGCAGCTGATCAAAAAGCGGTGGAAGACTTGGTAGAGGTAAGAATAGATGAAAAGAACCCGGATAAGTTCTTTTTGCTCGGTTCGTCGTTGACCAACACTGAGAGATTAGAGGTCTTGGAATTCTTGACCTCTAACATTGAAGTGTTCGCCTGGACACCCTACGACATGCCAGGCATTGATCCAAACTTCATCTGTCACCAACTCAATGTCCACCCATCCACCAGACCAATCATTCAGCGCACTTGCAGATCGGCACTCCACCACGCCGAGATAGTAGCGGAAGAAGTGGGAAATCTACTAGAGGCAGGAGCTATCAGAGAGGTGCACTACCCCAGATGGATTTCCAACACAGTCGTGATGCCAAAGAAGAATGGCAAATGGCGTGTCTGCGTCAACTATAAGACAGTCAACAAAGCATGCCCAAAGGACAGCTTCCCCCTACCACGGATAGATCAACTGGTAGACCTAACGGCGGGACACAACCGACTTAGCTTTCTTGATGCATACAGAGGCTACCATCAGATCGCCATGTACGAACCAGACCAGGAGGTCACGTCATTTACAACTCCAAAAGGACTGTATTGCTACAAGGTCATGCCCTTTGGCCTAAAGAACGCAGGGGCAACATTCCAGAGAATGGTCACCAAGATGTTTGAGCCGTTGTTAGGCAGAACAATGGAGGCTTACATCGACGACATGGTGGTCAAGAGCAAGGATAAGAACGACCATCTAAGGGACCTAGGTGAGATGTTCCAGATTCTGAAGAGGCACAAGTTGCGCCTTAATGCATCTAAGTGCGCGTTCGGTGTAGGATCTGGCAAATTCCTGGGCTTCCTGGTGACCAACCGGGGTATAGAGGCAGACCCCTCCCAGATCAAAGCTATTCAGGATCTGGAGAGGCCTAACTCAGTAAAAGAAGTGCAGCATCTCACCGGCATGGCAGCTTCACTCAACCGATTCATTAGCCGGTCGTCAGACAGACTACGACCATTTTTTCAAGCATTAAAAGCCAAGTTCGAGTAGGATGAAGAATGCGACCGCGCTCTGGAAAGCTTGAAAGAATACATGTCTTCTCCACCACTGCTTGTCACCCCAATACCTGGAGAAGAACTCTTCCTGTACCTGGCAGTCTCTCAGCACACAATTAGCGCAGTGTTGGTCCGTGCGGAGGGAATCCAACATCTGTCCATCTTTTATGTCAGCAAGACATTGCTGGGCACCGAAACAAGGTACTTGCCACTGGAAAAACTAGCCTTGGCCTTGATGATGGCCTCAAGAAAGTTGTCGCACTACTTTCACGCCCACATCATAGTCGTCCTCACAGCTTTCCCATTAAAAGCTTTGTTTGAGAGGGCGAACTTTTCTGGGCAAATTTTGAAGTGGGCAGTAGAGTTAGGACAATTCGACATCATGTTCCAACCCAGAACCGCGATAAAGGCCCAAGCTTTGGCAGACTTTGTCGCAGAATTTACCCCAGGAAGTCATCATATCTGCCCAGTCGACCTGACTGACACAACCAAACTAGAGATAGAAGTTGACGCCGGAATAGCGCAACCCCTGGTGCAGGACACTCAATCAGACCCCAAGGCAGACCAGAGTAAAGAAAGCAAGGAAGAAGCGAACCATGCTATACCAAGCCAAGACTTACCAACAAATAAAGACTTGGTACAAACAGATAGCAAGGGGCAGACAGCAAGCATGGACCTTGAAGAAAACACCAGCAACATTCTGGACCCCACGGCATCATCTGACCCCTCCACTTGCTGGAAGTTGTTCATTGGAGAGATGTGGAAACTCTTCGTAGATGGAGCATCCAACCGGCACGAGCAGGACTTGGCATAGTCCTCATCTCACCAGACGGCCTAGTTGTGGAGCAAGCAGTCAACCTTGGCTTCCCAACATCAAACAACGAAGCGGAGTATGAAGCGCTTCTTGCAGGTCTCAAATCAGCATTCTACATGAAGGCTAACGAGCTAATGGTTTACAGCGACTCACAACTGGTGGTAAACCAAATTTCGGGTGACTACGAAGCAAAGGATGACAGGATGGCCAAGTACCAAGACTTAGTCAGAAAAGAGATCAAGAAATTTGAAGTAGTACGGATAGAACAGATTGGCAGGGAGGAAAACAGCAGAGCAGACGAACTAGCAGGCTTTGCTTCAATGGCAGATACATCCATCCCTCATCCGTTGCTAATTGACTACTTACCAAGACCAAGCATTGAAGACCCCGAAGCAGAAGAAGTATGTTGCGCTGAACTAGGCCCCTCATAGATGGATCCCATCATACTGTTCTTAAAAGACAGCGTCTTACCAGAAGAAAAGAAAGAAGCCAACAGAATTAGAGCAAAGTCACAGCGATTTTGGCTCTCCCCTTCTATGGCATTGTACAAAAAGTCATTCTCAGGACCGTATCTAAAGTGTGTTCACCCCAGCAAAGTGGAAGCATTCTTGTTCGAAATACACGAAGGTGTGTGCGGAAGCCACCAAGGAGGAAGATCGTTAGCTTACAGAGCCATTTTGCAAGGATACTGGTGGCCATACATGCAGGCAGACTCGGAGAAGTATGTAAAGAAGTGCGAGAAATGTCAGAAGTTCGCACACCAAATACATCAGCCAGCCAGAGAGCTCCTACCATTGACCAGCCCATGGCCCTTCGCAATGTGGGGCTTGGACATAGTAGGACCACTTCCAACAGCACTCGGAAACATGAAGTTCTTTCTCGCAGCAACAGACTACTTTACAAAGTGGGTGGAAACAGAAGCATTGGCATCAATCAAGGAAAAAGATGTGAAGAAGTTCGTCTAGCAGAATATCATTACTCGGTTCGGCATACCTAAAGCCCTAATATCAGACAACGACACTCAGTTTGACGGCAGAATCTTTAGAGGCTTTTGTGAAAAATACAAGATAGAGTTCTACAATTCTACACCGGCATATCCTCAAGCAAATGGCCAAGCAGAAACATCAAACAAGGTTGTCTTGGATGGACTGAAGAAAAGGTTAGAGAAGGCAAAAGGCAAGTGGGCTTAGGAACTTCCTCATGTTTTATGGGCTTACCGCACCACACCTCGACGATCAACAGGAGAAACACCATTTTCCTTAGTTTATGGCATGGAAGCAGTAATCCCACTAGAAGTTGGCCTCCCCACAATTCGAAGCGAAAATTTTGATCCAGACTTAAATGGCGAAGCCATAGCATTGGAGCTCGACCTTGCAGAAGAAAGAAGAGAAAGAGCACTGGTTCACATTGCCTCGTACCAACAAGAGTTATCTAGGAAATACAACAAAACAGTGCATCCAAGACAATTCAAGATCGGAGATTGGGTGCTGCGCAAAGTGATGGGAAACACCTTGGTACCAGGAGATGGCAAGTTAGGGCCTAATTGGGAAGGACCTTACAAAGTGGTCGGATTAGCTGGCAAAGGGGCATACCACTTGGAAGATGAGGACGGCAAAGCAATTCCCAGGCCATTGAACACTGCCAATCTCAAACTATTTTATTTTTAGCCTTTCTTCAGAATACTTGTAAATTTTTCTTTTCCCTAATAAAACAAGTAGTTTTCTTTTCAGCATAAGTGTTTTATTCTGTAAAAGTTATTTTAGTAAGTTAGGAGCATTGAAAACATGGTTGGCTGGAAAAACCAACACCCTTCCTAAGCCCAGGATAAGGATCCAGGCTGCAGGATGTTTGGTCGGAATAACCAAACACTTTACTCTAGGTTGGCCGGAAAAACCAATCTAGAGGTTGGCTGGAAAAACCAACACCCTTCCTAAGCCCAGGATAAGGATCCAGGGTGCAGGATGTTTGGTCGGAATAACCAAACACTTTACTCTAGGTTGGCTGGAAAAACCAATCTAGAGGTTGGCTGGAAAAACCAACACCCTTCCTAAGCCCAGGATAAGGATCCAGGGTGCAGGATGTTTGGTCGGAATAACCAAACACTTTATTCTAAGATGACAGGAATAACCAATTTAGTACTCTTCAGTCGAGGTAAGAATCTCAGTTAAAGAGTGGTTGGCTGGATTAAACCAACTCTTGGTACTCTTCAGCCGTGGTAAAGATCTCGGCTAAGGAGTGGTTGGCTGGATTAAACCAACTCTTGGTAATCTTCAGCTGAAGTAAAGATCTCGGCTAAAGAGTGGTTGGCTGGATTAAACCAACTCTTGGTAATCTTCAGCCGAAGTAAAGATCTCGGCTAAAGAGTGGTTAGCTGGATTAAACCAACTCTTGGTAATCTTCAGCCGAAGTAAAGATCTCGGCTAAAGAGTGGTTGGCAGGTATACTTATAGTTGCAATGTTAAGACGGGATAAAATATCTCGGTAAGAGAATGTTGTACCTCATCCAAGACTCCAGTTAGAAAGTAAAGTACAAGCAAAGTGATCAAACCGAAATAAGAGTTGGAACAAAAAAGCAGACTTCATTAAAAATTCAAGGCAAATACAAAAGGTGGGGCCTCAGCCCGGTTACAATCTGTGTCCAAAAGAAAAGAAAAGAAAATACAGAAACCAAGCAAAAAGAAAAGAAGTGCAAAGTCAGGCAAACAGATCATCAAGATCAGCATCAAGTTCAACTCGCAGCTCGGTTTCAGTTGGAATCTCAGTCTCAGTTGGAAGCGCGGTTTGAGCTGGTAGTTCCACAGTTAGGTCTTCCACCGTTGGCTCCGCCCGAGCTAACTGATCGGCAGGATTATTGACGACCGAGGTATCATTGGGCTCGGTTTCTTCATCGTCCGAAGCTTCGAGAAATTGTTGCTGAGTAGTAGCAGCATACTCCGCCAGGGAGCTCGGTATGAAGTACTGAGGAGGATTGAAGACCTTGGTCTCAGGCCCATAACCAAGCTGGACCACGGCACCCCTCCACCCGCATTTAAAAAAGAGATCCTTTGCAGCTTCACACTGCCTAATGTATAGGGCTTTACCCTCTTTAAAACCGCAGTCCTCTACATCCTCTAGTTTCTTCTCAAGCTTTGTTATTTCGGCTTTCTTTTTTCCTTCGAGCTTGGCCAGCTCGCGCAGGTATTTATCTTTTATCGCGGTCAGGGCCCTTTGTTTATCAGCGTTAGCGAAAGTAACTAGTCCGGTCAGATGGGTTACCTCGGCCTCCAGCTCGGCCGTCTTCTGTTGAGACTCTTTTAGCTCGGCCATTTTGGCTTCAGCTTCTGCCATGGCCTGCCTTGTTGTTTTTCGGAGTTCCAACACTCGCTTGTGAGCGATGTGATTTTTCTGTATGGCCTACAAAATGATGGTAAGACACTTTTGCAATATAACCGAGGTGAAAGTTGGAAAAATTTCTTGAAATCAAGTAAAAGGGCAACTTACCAGCATCATCGATTTTGTGGACGAACGAAGAGCCTTCAGCTCGGTCAGGTGGTCGTGATGCCTCATGTCGGCTGGAAGGCAAACACCTTTAGCCAGGTTGAATGCCATCATGTGGTCTTTTTCTGTGACCACTGAATCAATATCCGTGATAGCACGGTTCTGAAAAGTAATTTTTGGAGCCCACTTGGAGGAGGTAGCTCGGTCAGAGCGCTCCAGTTCTGGGCTCGGTGGAGGGCTTAGAAGAGTTGTTTGTGGAACCACGGTTTCGTCTTCGTCAACAAGGCGTGGCTCAGTTGTGGAAGTCCGAGCACACTTGCTTGGCCTCGATGACGAAGGCTGTTGGGTTGGCAGAGCTACCACGGTTTCTTGTGTTTGACCGGCTGGTGGTACCTTGGCCGGATTAGTTTCAGTCAGAAGGGCTCGCACGGCTCTCTTCTTGGCCATCTCTTGTTCAGTAGTTAGAGAGACTAGATTAATCTGGGGCAAGGTTGGGTCCGGTTCAAGTGAAGCTTCCAACAAAAAATCAGTTACCTTAGTCTTTCGCTTGCTACTGTATCGATAGGTCGGCTGGAAATTCAGTAGCTCGGTCCAACTTCGGTTTGGATATCGCAGCGCGGCATGAAGGGTAGCTAGGTTGGGGTAACTGTATAGCGACTTGAGGTGGGCTAAATCTGTATAAAGAAGGCAACTGTTAGCTCGGTTCAAGTATTGACAACCGAAGTAAAGAAAAACATGCTATGGAACCGAGATAAACCTACCAACTACACCCTTGTTCCAATTTATTTTGTTACCAGGGATCTGGGCTTGATGGTCCTCAAAATTCCCAGATACCCAGAAGAAATCGTCGTCGTTCACGTCTTTATCCGGAGTATCCTTTATTATCTTTTCACGCCGGCGTCTTATTCTTAAATAATAGACCCATCCATCTTTGGCGGAGCTTATAGAATATTGGTGGAAGAGCTCGGCCAAGCCAAGGTTAAGACCAGCCCGGTGATTTAGCTCGGCAATGCCGTTTATTATGCGGTAAGAGTTGGTGGAAAGTTGGGTAGGGCAAAGGTTGGTCTGCCTAAGGAATTCGCAGAGAAGAGGCTGAACAGGAAATCTTAGCCCGGTTTCTACTATGGACAGAAGGGTAAAGGGAACAAAGCCGGGGTTTCCCCATGGTGTGATATCTAGATCGGCTAAGGTGAGGTGAACATCGTCAGGGATGTTATAATCCTTTCGGAATTCAGCCATACCACCAGGTGTGTTTACTAAAAACCTATACTTTCCCATTTACGGTTTAAGTTATGAATAAATTAAATCTGAGTTTTAGCTCGGTCGGAGAATAATGTTGAGTAGCTCGGTTGAGCGCTCAAAGGAGTGCCTGGGCAACCTAAGTCTGCAAAGTGAAAAAAGAGAAGTGTTAAGCACTGATCATTGGACCGTGCTACAAGAAACAAAGGCAAGATAAATAAAGTCCTAGCTCGGCTATGAGAATTGCTTCATGTCTTAGCTCGGTTTGAGGAAGGGGTCTCTTAGCTCGGTGTGAACAAGGGATCTGTTAGCTCGGTTTGAGGAAGGGGTCTCTTAGCTCGGTGTGAACAAGAGATTTGTTAGCCCAGTTGAGCCTCTAGGGGTAGCATTCTTAGTTCGGTTTGAACTAAGAAGGCTGGTTTAGTCCCGAGTTGTAGCTCGGTCATGGTCGAGGCTTTCAAACATGCTATTACAAACCTAGTACGGATCAATAGCCCGGCTAAGATAAATGGTTCGACCTGATGAAACTACTAGTGCTAGTCCAGTTGGTAGTCTGGCTAGATTGACATCAACTACCAACAACTTCCTAGTTCGGTTATATTGCGATTTTGGATCAAAAAACAGTGTTCTACAGACTGCTTAGTGAAATATAAGTGGTTCTTGTAAGGTTTTTCCCAGAAAACGCAAGGAAAAGCAAAAATGTGTTTTGCAAAAGGCACATAAACAATACGTTGTGGATTGTAAACAAAACAGTGTAAAGAGAAAACAGATTTGTGTTACTTACCAGGTTAAGAGGAAGAAAATGGAAGTAGAAAACAGTGACGACCACAAGCTTCACAGTTGAAGAACAATGGAGGCTCGAAGAGAGAGAGAGAAGGAGGTGAATAGTGGTATGAATGATTCAAAAAAGAATGAAGAGATTTGTTTTGATGGAAGGCCCAAAATTTGGGCGGGACTGTTCAAAAAATGTGAGATACGAAGACGGTGTGACAGCTACCTTTAGCCAATAAGAGTATGCCACATGTCATTGGAATGAGAAGCGATTCAGTTGCTGCGATTGAAGAGACGTTTTGACTGGATAGATAGAAGCCTGGTGTAAATTTAGCTCGGCTGGAAAGGCTAAAGGGTTTTTTAGCTCGGCTGGAAAAGCTAAAGGGTTTTTTAGCTCGGCTGAAAAGGCTAAAGAGTTTAGCTCGGTCGTAAGGCTCAAGCTTTTGGCTCGGCTGGTAGGCAGGTAGCGTCCGGATCCTCTAGGGTGATTCCCTGAAGTGATCCTCTAGAGTGATAATTTATGATGCGACACGTGTCCAATTAATGAAATCAATGGTTGAGATGTTCCTCTCCAAAACGACGTCGTTTTGGTTTTAATTTTTTTTTTTTTTGGCAGATCGGGGAAGGAGGAAGGAATGGTTAGAGAGAGAGTCTCCTCCTTCTCTCTAGAACCAGACCCAGATCTCAAAAGCAGAAATCATGAAACCGAAGTTGAAATTAAGCTTCAGAGTAACATAATCAAAATGCATATGTATCTAGGCTTTTGAAATGTGTTTCTAGGTTTTTGTCTACATGATTCATGGTCATTGGGTTTCGAAATTCGAACAGAAGCATCGAAGAGGGTTTGGCTTTTGGGCAATGGAGAGTTTTGTACACTATATGTTCTTTTCTCAGTCCCCAGCTGATTTTTTTCTACAAATTTTGTTTGGGTTTTTTCTGATTTGAAACTTTGATTTGGTGGTATTTGAGATTTGCAGCAAAAATTTAACAAGAGATATCAAGCACACACTTGTTTATCTACATGTATGTGTAAAATTATATATATATTTGGTTTGCTACAATCTTTGCCTTCTCCATTCATGGTTCTTCTTCTTCTTCTTCTTTTCTTCTGCATTTACTGCAACTCTTGTTTTTGGGTGTCGAGTTTTTAAGTTTTTTGTTTTTTTATTATTACTTTCTGGTTGAGTGTAACATAATCCAAATGACCAACAACAGGGTTTGAAGCCCAAAGTGAGATCTGGGTCTGGTTCTTCAGTTTCGAAATTGTGTAATTCATCTGCTGAAAATTGTGAGATCTGGGTCTGGATCTAGAGAGAAGGAGGAGACTCTCTCTCTAACCCATTCCTTCCTCCTTCCCGATCTGTTAAAAAAAAAAAAAAAAAAAAAATCAAAACCAAAACGACGTCGTTTTGGAGAGGGAACATCTCAACCATTGATTTCATTAATTGGACACGTGTCGCATCATAAATTATCACTCTAGAGGATCACTTCAGGAAATCACCCTAGAGGATCCGGACGCAGGCAGGTAATCCCTATCATGTTGCACGGATGGAATTAAGGGGCAATTGAGAGGGTAATTTATACCTAAATTGGGCCGAGCTGGGTAAATGGGCCGTTCTTTGGGCCACAGTAAGAAGGGCTGGATGAAAGGGGCTTGTAGTTAGCCCGGTCCTGGTAAGCCCTATTGTTATCCCGGTCCAGAGAGGCTTGTTGTTATCCCGGTCTGAGAGAGATTTGTGGATAGCTCGGTCGCCGCATTCGGAGTTAGCCCAGTCATAGCGTATTATGGTTAGCCCAGTCAAAACCAGGCTATTTGTTATCTCGGTCTGTACATACCATGGTTAGTACTGGAGAAACAGGGGTAAGAGCAGTGAATGGAAGAACCGAGCTAAAGATAGCTCGGTCTAGTCTGTGGCCTAGCATAAGCCATGCTTACCTCGGTCAAATCAGAGTCCGACCATGGTAAAACCATCTCACTTGGTTTAAGCAGTGAGGGGGTGTTGAAGGATAAGCATTATCTTTCAGGAGTGTGAATCCTAGGAGGACTCTACATGGAGGAGTAAAAAGTCCTATTGGGATTGTGCCATGCGAAACCTATAAAAGCTCACAACATCACCTATAGAGAGGTAACACAACTTTGATTCCTGAATACACAGCTTTTTGTCTATTTGTCTATTTTTGCTGACTTAGGCATCGGAGAAGTATCCGGCACACACCCGCCGGCTAGCTCACGTTTGTGTTTTCAGGGAGTAAAGCAACGTCGTACGAAGGAGCGCAATCTTGATCAACAGGATTATACGAGAAAGTTTATTTCTTTCCCGTACATATAATATGGGTCAATAAGATTTTTTAGAAGTGTGACTCTTCAATAAATTTTAAATATATTTAATGTTTGATGTTTGATGTTTGATGTTTGATTTATGTATTCCCTATAAAACTGTACTCTTCCTTGTGTGAATGCTCCTCTCAGAGTTTTCACTTCTACAACTACCATTGCTAGGCATTTGTGAGAATATGTTGAAAATGGTAAACTACCAATAATTCTTAATAGTTAGACATTTCTATTAAGTCCTATTAAAATTAGTGCTAACAAAATTATTGCTAAAAATAATTTTTTGTGATATTTTTTTACACACGTCCCTAAAAATTGATAATTAGTAATTTTTTTTTGTCATGATTTTTATAAATTATTGCTAAAACTTACAATTAGTGATGTTTTTCAGTGACGAATTTTTCAAGCTATCGCTAAAAGTTCAAAAATGTTTTTTTTTTAAACTGTCGCTAAAACTTATAATTAGTGATATTTTTTGTAATTATTTTTAAACTGTCGTTAAAAATTAACAATTAATGACTTTTTTTAATAGTGTTTGATAAAAAACGCCATTAATTATTATAGGACCTATTGGACAATAAATCCACCTATTAAGACCTACACATAAGTTTCCTAAACTTAAACCATTAATCTATTTTTCCAAATTTTAAATCTATGACTATAAAGTTAATACTATGTTTGATAACATTTATATTTATAATTTTTTATTTGTATTTACCGAATTTTTAAAAATTATAAGTAAAAATTTGTTTAGTTTTTGTTTTCTTTTCAAAAAGTTGTATTCAAATTTTGTAAACATAAAAAAAAGTTTTTTTGTTTAATTTTGTTTAATTATTATTTTTATTTTTATTTTATTTCCATTCTTTCCGACTACCACCCATTACCCATTACTTATTATTACTGGTTACCATTGCCATGACTTCCTCCACCAACTACCTTTGATCTCTACCTCCCTCGACAACCATATGCCAATGCCAACAACTATCTCCCAACATCAGTAACTGTTTTCGACAACACCCACCCCCAAAAAAAAAAACTATCTTCGACAACCACATTTTCTTGAAAACCACATTCAATTACCATTTTAGGCCAACCAACCACTATATCTGATTATTGACAATCACTTTTGGCCATCACTTTCTATGGCCAACAATCAGTTCCAGCCACTGTCAATCATCTCTCACCGATGGCAACCACCTTCGACAACTATCTTCTGCGGCCAACAACCACCACTTGCCACCATCTCCAAGCATTGATAAATTACCTCTTGCAGCTTTCCATTTTCACTTATTTTTGAAATAAAATTTTAAAATACTTATGCACCATACATGTTTTTTGTTTTTGTTTTTACCCAAAACAAATATAAATTTGTTTAATACTTTTTGTAAATTAAAAGGGTAAATTACACCTTGCACCGCTGCACTTTACACAAAATCTCACTTTAGTCCCTACACATCAAATTGTGATACTTAACCCTCTACACTTTTAGTCAAGTGTCACATTGGCCCTTCTGTTAATAGTGAGGCTAACAGAAATTATCCTTTAGAGAGCTAAGTGTCACAATTTTGATGTGTAGGGATTAAAATGGGATTTTGTGTAAAGTGCAAGGATGCAAAGTATAATTTATCCTCACATGTTTTTTATGTAACTAACCTCTGTTAACAATGAGGCTAACAGAAGGGCGAAAAGTGACACTTGACCAAAAGTGTAGGGAGTTAAGTGTCACAATTTGATAGTAAGGGGTCAAAGTGAAATTTGATCTAAAGTGCAGAGTACAAAGTGTAATTTACCCAATTAAAAATAATAAAATGTAAACGTCACTGCAAGAAAATCGGGAATTTGCGGCGTTTTTAAAACGCCGCAATAGGCCAGAAAAACGCCGCAAAAAGAAAATACGACGTTTATAACATTCGTCGATGATACGGCCGTCGCTGTATCTTCATGACGTTTTAAAAACGCCACTAAGGACCTTTAACGACGTTTTTTAAAACGCCTTTGATTCTCTTAACAGCTGTTAACTATGCACGTTAGAGGAGTTATCTCTGACGTAATCATGACGACATTTTGCGACGTTTTTAAGAAAAACGCCACAGTTTCTGTCATTTTTAAAAAAAATAAAATAAAAATCATAATTAATGATCTGTTTACTTTTGTCCAAACCAAACCTATATTATCCATCACCAATCTCAAAATATATACATGGATGAGCATTCATTTTTCAATTTTTCATAAAAAAAAAATAAAATAAAAAATAAAACCCCGTAAAACGCAATCTCCAGATTCTCTGAAAATAACTTCATCCACAGTTCTCTTCAGCTTCATCAAGTCATCCATAATCTTCACCAAAATGATGATTATATACCTGAATCATCCAATTCCATTAACACAACTTCAATAAACTTGAATGATTGGAAAATCTACATACTCTTGGGAAATATACATCAAGTCTGAAAAGCATAATCAACTTAAGACAGCATAAACTTTTTTTTTTCCCCCAGAAATTAAAGTAAGCTGATATTATAGAAAAAAAATATGGGAAATATATGCATCATACAGGGGGCATACATCATACAGGCACAACAAGGGTGGAAACCATAGATGGGGCCAGCCACAACCAAAGTATAGACAAAAATACAACAAAAGATAAAGAGGACATGAGCTTACAACAATTTAAACCCCACACAGCAACAACAAATTTTCATGCAAAGTTTTAGGTTTCCTCAAAAAATCAAGACACATTCCTTCATTCATCTCAAAGAAAAATTGCTGCTTACTAATCTTATTCCCAGAAAATGCTTGGCATGTGCACTGCCCCCTTTAGAGCCTGATTGCTAAATCAGCATAATATTTATTCTAAAAGGAGATTAAACAACAAACCATTTCTTGATTTCAATCTTTTAATCCATCAAAAGTAATGACACTTAACAGGAAGAACGTGGGATCCAATATAAAAAATTATATTGACAAATAAACTAATTAAATAATGATTGCAACTGCCAATCAATGAAAAGTTTAATTGATTAATAAAGTAACAGTCATGCTGTGTTAAAATAAAAATGAATATATATATATATAAGAAAATGAGAGATATCCCTAAAGTCTCTAGATGATTGAGAGCTTTTACCAATGATGCTAAGTGCTCAGAAGAAACAACAAAAGTTGATGAAAACAGATAAAACTCTGCTACCACATTCATATTACAAATAACAAAAAAATAATTCAAAAACATCAAACAAGAATGATTAGTCAAAATGAGATCAAATAACCTAATGAAAGAAAGATGGGGATGGGAGTGGGGATGGAGGGAACATAAAGGGAAAATGAACGAGTCAAATAATAGAAAGCAAACCTGTGGTGGATTTTCCCGAGGTATAATGAAAAGAACCCTCATTGGGTGGAGATCTGCAAGTGGCGGTTCCCCTTTAGCCATTTCAATTATGGTTATCCCTAGAGACCAAATATCTGCCTGCATCATACAAAGGTTCTCAGCATATTGCAATTGCAAGGCTCAACAATGGAAATTGAAGGGGACAGTAATGACAAGAACAAAGTAAGACAAAACAACCCTATAAAACCAAAGTGCCAAAAGTATTTCCCCCAAGAGATACCTTTTCTTTGTATCCTTCCGAATTTTGAATTACCTCCGGAGCCATCCAAAATGGAGTTCCTACAAAAGTCTGTTAATGTTAAATGCATTAGTGAGACTCTTGATGACTTGTGCTAAAATTTCCATCTAAACACAAAGCAAGAGAAAATCATAAAAAAATAGAACAAAAATGCAGAATTTTTAAAACAAAGGAAAAAAAACACTCATCAGGTTCTTGGATAGTCTAAGAAGATGGAGAGGGGTATAAAAGAGGCAGAAAGCATTATTATCTTCTAAACAAACATAAATATGAAATATCTCATAGCATTGAATACTTAACAGATTGGTTAAAGTTTTTGTTACATATTAACAAAATCAAGTAAAGACAAATTCTTAAACCAATAAGCTTGGTCTTGATGGAAAATCAGGAAGACAATGTCTGTGCAACCTCTAAATAGCGGGAAAACAGAAAAGGAAAAAAAAAATCAATAATCTGAAAAAATTTATAGAATGATGGACAAGGCCAATGTTTGTGTGCGCACACTCGCAGAGGAAGAGTGAGGAGTGAGGGAGGGAGTTTATCACCAGGCAAAAGGCCTTCGCATAAGCAGAACAGGTTATCAAACAAGGGTCCTTAAACTCTAATAACTTGATGACAGACAAAATATGCAGAGTCACAAAGGTTGGGGGTTGAAGATTCATATAAAGGTACTCATGCATCTACTTTAAAGTTGATAAGAAATTCACTCAAACAATTAGTTTATTATAAGAAGACTAAATGCCACAGCAAACAGATTTTACTGAAGTTAAATTTAAAAGGAATATTAAAGGACTAAGTGCTAGCTGAATGGTGAACTGACATGGATCACACATCTGAACAGAGAATTTCCAAACAGGAAAAATAATTACTCAATATGATAAAGCACGAATTCAATAAATCAAAATTCAGAAAGGTAATCCTAAAGCGAATCATTGAGAGTGTTTACCTTAAAAGCATTGGAGATTGTGTTAGTAATTTTATCCAGAACTTGACCTCCTGCTATTGTTCCCAATATTCCGGAGACAATTGTGATCCCCCCAAAAACCAAATCTGCATCGCTCTGCCAAAAGACCCAAGTTATGTGTTTTTACACCTACTGTTATTTTATCTGAAATTATCTTTTAACATGCAATAAACACGAAAGAAAGATGAATCAGGTGTCATATGGAGTGATATATATTATAACCAGCTTTTGGCCCCCAATCACCTATGACAAAGTTGTACGCTATGTAACCTGCAAGTGAGCATTCACAGTAAAAGAATTACTATATAGAAACATAGGATACAAACATAATTATTAAAGTCATTATATTCTAGTATATACAGAGTGAATGCTTCAACAACTACATAATTGTAGTTACACTTACGAAGACAACACTGTAAAGCAAATAAATTAGCATCAAGTCTATTGGTGCATTAAAAATATCAAACAAAAACTTATCTATGATAACCTTTCTACAAATAAGAAACTAGCATGAAAGTCGAAGTGAAGTTTGATGAACAATATACCTAGAACATTTACGACATAAACCTGCTCAAGCAAAAGCACTTTCATATCTCTCAAAAATCTTGATAACTGATCCAGATTAATAAATCCACATTTTGGCCTGTAACAAAAATAAGATCCAAAAAAATTAATCAATATTCCTGTCTATCCTGAGCTTGTACAACTTCGAAGGCAGCACAAATTCATGCCCAATCATATGCAATCATAGGTCACAAATCATGAGCTTCAGGAGGAAAGTCCTCACTCTTCTCTCTCTCCTCCCCTGCTTCTTGTTTTCTCACTCCTGAATCTCAAATAAAAGAAAATTGAAGTACCAAGAAACCGGAGGTCCTGTGCCACTACCACCATTGCTGCCATCAACTCCAGCTACACCAGCAAAACCACATAAATTAACCAACACTTTCTAATATACACAAATAAATATATGTATCTATAAATATATATGTGGGGTGTATTTGCAAAGCATGACTGTAATATCGGAAAAATTCTTCAATTTGGCCCTCAGAATATGGTTGGTTTTATAGTCTTCATCACATCAACAATCAAAATCTCTCTTTGAAGCATGGATTTAAAGATTAGAAGAGGTATTGTCAAAAGAATTAACATGACATGATATGCATTAGAGTATGAACCATTTTTTCTCCCAGATGAAGAATGTGGCTCATACATCATAACTTTTTCAAGTAAATGAATAAACTACTCATCTTTGTGATATCATATGTTTCATAAATTGGCAAATGAGGGTATGATGTCAATATGGCTTCATTAATTCATAAACAATTTTAAAATTATAGTTTTTTTTAACAATTCTCTAGTTTGAATACTTTTAGTTACTCATAATATTGGAAGGTATGCACATAAAAGTAGTAATACTTTGACCGTAAAGGATGATATTCTCCTGCTTTGCGCCATAGCTTTCCTCAAGACATTTATATATAGCCTCAATATCTGCGTAGGTATTCTGCTCACTTGGCTGCAACACAGGAAGGTATGAGCTGTAGATGACACTTTTAGGCACTACAAGTCGCACCATATAACTTAATTAACAAGAAACTGTTATGTAGAAAAAAAATTCAATTGTCACACACCTTCCCGGAAGACTGTCCGTACCCGGAATAGTCATACCTGCACAAAGTTAAATGCTTAAATAAACTTCTTTATATCAGCAGATGTATATGACTAAAATTAGCAAATCTTTCATATGCAATAAGAAATCCCAACCATCAGTTAATCAAACATTCACATTTATTAGTCCTTTTAACATATAAGGCTTTGTCTCAACAAAGAAATCCCAAGCATTAAAGGTATCCCTTAAACAAAGATTAATTCCTTTTCGATAATCATGCAATCCAAAAAAAAATAAAAGAACAACAAAAATCTGTAGGAAAAGATCATCATAACAATCCACCAAATCAGGTATTAAACTTAAGAAAACCCAATATATAAAGAAAATACACCAAAGCATCGATTTTTATTATTTGATGAGCATAACCCTCCACCAAACCCAATAAAATAAATAGGTTAATTAACAAAATTACAAGAAATCCCAAGAACACTCAATTGATTTCGTTGCTCATAGAAAAAGAAAAAAAAAATCAGATTAAAACAGAAGCACCAATAGAATCGAAATCACCATCAAAAGACAGAGTAGCAGAAAGAGAATCGGAATCGAAAAGCAAAATAAAAAGATAGAGAAAGTGTGTACCGATCTGGAAGATTGATTCAAAACCAGGAAATCGAAAATCTGATTCCGGATTCTCTCTCTCTCTCTCTTGAAGCGATTGAGAGAGTGTGAATTACACTTTTATAGCTTGAAGGAGTAGCCATGACGAGTCTCGAGGGGCTCTAAAACCCTAGAGCTCTAATCAAACCCTAGATCGGCAATGCGGTGGCGACTCCATCGTCATCGTCCTCCTCATCATTCACGCTCTCCTCTGAACTGTCCTCACCATCATCTTCTCTATTACTCCCGTGAATCAACCTATCTCCTCTCTTGCTCCGACTCGACCGATCTCGGTCCCCGTCCCTGTCTCGATCTCGAATTAGATCTGAACAAGTAATGGAAATCGAACCGGGTGAATCTCTCAAGGAGAATGAGGAGAGACAGAGAAAACCCTAGATCTAGATCTAGGACGGTGAGAGAAAACGAGAAGAGAAAGAAATGAAGACTGAAGGAGACGGAGCTCCGTTATAAAGTGGAAGCGTGTTTAACGCGTGTCTTTTAATTTAACTTTAGGTCTTTCACAGCGTTTTTCAAAAAACGTTGTCTAAGAAAAGTGGTTATAGGCAATTTTTGTTGTAGTGCGTTCACCCAAATGTTCAGAATTTATACTTAGAGTATTAGTTTTTTAGTGATTTTTTTAATTTTTTTTTTAATTTTAAAAGTTGATGCGGGAAAGTGCTATTTTATTTTATTTTATTATTTGGTGAATGAAAAAATTAAGTGGCTATTTAACTTCTTTGACTTATGACAAGGGTCCTGCTATAAGGGTGTGTAGCATGTGTATCTATGGGGGTGTTTGGGGAGTGGATTTTTTTGTAAGTTTTTTTAATTGTAGAATATTATTAGAGAAAATTTTTTTTGTGTTTGGGAAGATAGTTGAGTTTTTTTGTAATTGGATGTGATGCTTGTGAGAGAAGAAATGAAATAATTATGGAGTTTGATGTGATATTTTGTTTGGATTTGTTTTTTTTTTAATTTTGTAAAACATTTGTCTTGTAGTGAAAAAAAAAATAAAATCAAAAAATCAAAAACCAATCTTCCTAACAAATTGACTTTTGGCTTATTTAACCGAAAAAATCAAAAGACTATTTTATTTAATTTATCCCAAACAATTTTTGGTCTAGTTTTAACTTTTGTTTGATGAAGGCTACACTTATAATAAATTTGGATTACAATGCCAGTCAAGTAAACGTTGTTTAATTTAACGTCACTTGTAATAATGTTATAAATACATCTTATCAGCTGATATTTATTAGTTAAAATAGTAAGATTTAATAATTTTTGTTATGTTTTTCAAGAATTACTTTATAAGTATCAAATAATTAAGGGGTACTTTTTTATAAATATCTGTTCACCTACTTATGTTCCATTTAGTCCACATTATTTTCTTATGTTTCAATAAGTCCTATAAGTGATATAGTTATCAAAATACCCCTAATAATATTCACATTTATAGTGTGAATATTACGTGATGTGAATGTTTACACCATCAATATGAAGGTTCACATCGTCAATGTGAATGTTCACAACATCAATGTGAATATACACATTGTTAATGTGAACATTCACGCGTCAGTATGAATATTCACATTGTAAAATATGAATGTTCACATCACCAAATTGCTAACCGTTCAAAAAATATTTGTAAGAGTATAAATATCTATAAAATACCTTAAATATGAGAATTAAGATTTGATATATCAAATGTCTAAATAATAGGACTTATTAAAATATAAGAATATCTTATAAACTAATTAGGATATAAATACTTAAAAAAAGATTTTATAATAAATTTCCTAAAAATAAATGACGTGGAGTAATATTTTAAAATTATTAAATAATCACTCTATTAGGGTCGGTTGCCTTGATTATGACTGAAACTGATGTTTTCTCGCTACATCGCAACAAAACACAAATTATAACGAATAGAACATTGTTGTTCAGACTGAATTACTGCTTGAAGTCTGCTAAAATGGCAGGATGCGACGATTGGTATAAAATTTTGTTGGTCCATACATAAACAAATTAAAATCCTTCACGTTGGGGGTTGGGTTCCCATTTGGGGTTGAAAAATCACTTTCTATTTTCATCATCCACCCTTACACAGGAATATTAGAAAATATTTAAGATCTCAAAAAAAAAAAAAAAAATTTATCATAATTTGACTTACAATGATGTAGTATGATAGCATTAATTTTTGATTTGTTACACACCAAATGATATAAGGTCTTACTCTCTTGCTACATCACTGTGAATGTATTTAAAGATCTAACATGTGGATCTCTAATATCTATATTGTTACCCAAAAAGAAACCTAAGAGGGGTGAATTAGATTTCTACAAATTAAAATTAATAATACCCCAATAAAATTAACTGCTAGTACAATAAATTATTAACAAGCACAATGATGAACTTAGCAGTAAATGACCAAGTAAAATAATAATGAAGTATAACTAACATATTGGGTAAATCAAATAATTAACACATGAATATTAGATAGTTACAGCAGTAGTAGGAAAGTAAAGAGATTAGGGAGGAGGAGACAAACAGATTTATAGTAGTTCGGCTTCAACCAAGCCTACATCCACTCCTCAAGCTTCACTTGAGATTTTTCACTATCTTTTAACTTCACAGGGGTGCTAGCAACCTCATAAATATGGAGTAATCCTCCATAGATTTTACACAGACTTCACAAGCCCAAACCCTTGCAAATCTTAGGTGATTCACAATCACTCTCAAGATTTCAAGAACACAGTGTTTGCAACACTTTTACAAGATGAAATGGTATTTTTACTTTCAAAGAAAGCTTACAATAATTATCTCTCAAAGATAGATATATAAAATGAAGCTTTGATTTTTCTGTAAATCTCACATAGGAAAGATGAGGTTAATGATATAAGGCTCAGTGTATAATTTCTGAGAGAGGATGTAAACAAAAATTGAAGAACACTTCTTAGAGAATTTTTCAGAGAATAGATGTGAGTGATTATAGATCAAAGAATATTTTCTGATTTTTTGTTACTTGTTTACATTAGAGGCTTTGGTATATATAATGAAACTTATAACCGTTTATAGCCGTTGTATTCATTTGAATTTATAGCCGTTTATAGTCGTTTATAGCCGCTGTACTCCATCATTACTAATTTGAATATCTTCCACTCCATCATTACAAATTTGAATATCTTCTACTTGAACCTTTTGGTTTGCTGTTGTGCTGGGCTGTTTGAACCTTTGTTTTTGGCTGTTTGAACTTCTGATTTGATCAAATATTAAATACATTCTAACGACATTTAGGATAAAGATTTAGGTGAGAAATAATGGGACAAAATAAATTTTGATTCTAATTTTCTCTTTCAAATAAATCATCAAAATAAATTTTGATTCTATTTTTCTTTTTCAAATAAATTAATTAAATATAATTAAATAAATCATCAAAATAAATTTTGGATTCTATTTTTCTCTTTCAAATAAATTAAAACATAATTAAATAAATCATCAAAATAAATAAGTCTAACAATCTCCTCGTTTTTTATGATGGCACACAATGATGTTTTGATTTGATTTGGGAATAAAAAAAGCTCCTCCTCAAGTCATGCTCCCTAAATTCATTTCTAAATACATAGGTTAGCACATGTGTAATAAATAAGATTTAATTAGAGACATGATATGAGACTAAGATATCAAACTATAAATATATAATCATCAAATTAGTTTTCAAATAATACCATAATACATAATATCATAACAAAATAATACCATAATACATAACATCATATAATTTCTCCCCCTGTGACATTATCAAAAGGAAATCATGGGTCAGAATCTGGAGGAGAAGGAGGAAAATGATAGTGATAAATGACATATATACAATTCAAAACATATATATACATATATGCATACACATACAACTCGTCCGCGTCTCTCTTTTTTCTTCGATAAACGCGTTTGACACGCGGCCTCACTTTTGTACTCACGTTTGACACAGGCCTCGATTTATACTCGCCTCGGCTCCCTCTTCCTCCTTGTCTTCTTCTCTTTTGCCTTCTTCTTAATCACATACTCTTCCATTTTCTTCTTCACCATTCTCTTCTATCTCTTCTTTACCACTCTCTTTTGTTTCTTCTTCCTCATCAAGAGACAAAGAAACTGAACGGAGGAGGCCAAACCTCAGTCTGTTCGCTTCTATTTCTCTGCAACTCATTTCTTTGACACCTCTCACTTCTAATCCATGGCTTCCTCATCCCGTCCCTCCACTCTGTTTCCAGACCTGAACGATCCCATAAGCTCTGCTGGACCGAGTGCCCCTACTCCAACTCTTCCTATCATTCCTCTGCCTAACCTTCCTATAATGTCGATTGAGCAAATCATGGCAGCTCAATCAGACATTGAAGCCAATCATTTCACACTGACGTCCTGTATGGAGACGGTGACTGCACTCACAAAATTGGCTCACCGATTGCAGAACAGGACGAGTGAGCTCCATCAGGTCAACGCTCAACTCTCTCTGCTTCAGTGCATGTACAAGGATGCGCGAGCAGAAATAGGCGCACTGAAGGCCAAAAATAAAAAGCTTAAACGGAAGACCACCTCCATGGCCCGATTTGGAGCAACGTCGTTCTTGGCCTTTGATAGTCAGCGGGGAGTCGTCGCTCTTGACGAAAGCACGGGGGCAGGGGCATCAATGGCTGCCCAAGTTGATAAAAAGAAGAAGAAAATGATAGAAGAGGCAAGTAAGTAAGATCGGCGTATGACCAGAAAAAAATGAAGGGTTTTTTTTTTTTTTACGTTTATTTTGATCGGCGTGTGGCTGTAAAAAAAAAAAAAAATGAAGGGTGTTTTTTTTTTTTTGGTTTTTTTATTAAATATTTGTTTTTTGATTTGTTGTTGTATTTATGTTTAAGTACTAAAAAATGAAATTAAAAAGCAAAAAAAGAAAAAGAAAATTAAGCCCAAACAAAAAATAATAATGAGAGACCAAATTGTTAATGAGTATATGAGAAACATTTGAGCATGATCTAATTCTCAATTTTTTAGCAAGGGCATACCAATCTCAAGACTATAATAGACATAACAGTACATAAATCAAACAAGGTTGCCAAGCAAGAGCATAAATATGGAGTTAAAGTTCAAGTCACTCTTTCTTGAGGAAAACGATATTTCTCTTACATTATCAATAACTAATCAGCTCAAAGGTCATATTGTAAGAATTAAGATACGAAAAGCATAGAGATACCAAAATAATCAGAGATACTAAAACAATCAAGTCTCTTTTTCCCCGATGACATTTTCAACAAAATCAAGTACAAGGAGGGAGTATGGTACAACATATAGGATGAAAGAATGTAAGTCTCATTATAGCACAAATAATCATCCATATCAAGGTAGCTCTATGATTCCAAAAAAATGATAGGACATAATGATCATACAATTGAAGCTCATACCATTTGACAATAATGGGGAAAAAAAAAAGTAACATGTGAAGATGCAAACCCATAAGTTTGATATAAAAAACATAATAGAAACTGAGGGGATTTTAAAAAATAATCAAGTTTAAATGCTTCCCCTTATTTCATTTGGCAAAATCAATAGAAGATATAATAAATGAAAGCTCATAACTGAAATGTTCTTGTCAATAATATCAAATAGGATGCCAAAATGATACCAACATGCAATCTACCAAGGATACTAATATGCAATCTAGAAGATTTAACAATCATAGCTCAAGCATTATGTAGAATACCGAATATTGCTCATAATAGGTTAAACTCAATATAATCTCATGGAGCTAATGTAATTCCAAAAACAAATGAAGCATGTTCAAGGTATAGCAATCTATATGCCAAGAAAAATCATGAATTTCAATATGTACCACACATTTAAGCATAGGCATGATTTTTAGGGAAGAGCATCATCAAAGAGTATACATTGCAAATCAATCTTTTTCATATCAAAGTAATAACAGTATTAACTCAAGGAATATAAGATATAATTTTTACCTCAAAAGCTTAAGAGAGTATATGAGGCATACCTTAGGTTCAAGATATGGAAGCTTTTCAGTCTTCAATTTTCTTTCATGAGGAGTTCATCTCAAAAGGGTTTTACAAGTATGTTAGCAAAATGATTTTTCCCCCTAAGTTAGTGCTACCCTTTTCTATTTTGTGTAAATATAGCATTCATAGAACAATCACTATTACTCAATAAAAATACAACACAAATCACTTCTTATCACAAACTAAAAAGGTGAAAAATAATTCAATGATTAAACAAGAGTTTGGAATGCTATTTTTCAGAATTTTCAAGTTGTAACGCATAGCATAATATGCATAAGAAAATAGTTTTATGCTCTTTGTTTTATTAAGAAATGATGAAACAATCTCATTTAATCACATAACATTATCAAGAGGCATTTTCATCAATTCAATCCACATGCTCAAGTGTGATAAAACATTTTACTCAGTATGGAACACAACATGAATGTTATAAACAATTAATTTAACAATTTATCAATCAAAAGCATTTCATGAGATGTATGCCAATATAATCCATATTCAAAAGATATTCAATAGAATAGATGCAATGTCTCTACAAACGTATGATACTTCTTTTCATTTAGACATTGTTGATGGATCATAATCAAGGAATTTCACAACTCATTCAAATATTCCTATGTAAAGCATATAAGCATGAAATTTTCATATTGAGCATATTCTTGAGATCACAAATGTAGAATTCAAAATATAGATATTATACATCTCAAAAACATGCTATGACATCAAAATTGATTCTGCAAAGATATGACTAAAAAAAGAATTAATATATTAGTATGAAGTCATATATAAGATGTGAAAAGTATGCTTACAAAAAAATTTATCACTTCTTATCTCTTTTTCATAGCAATGGATGACATGATATAAAATGTTAATAAATACATGAATCATTTATATTCTAATAGGCATTCATCAAAATAATATAATTCTCATTTTTGAGTTCAATGAATGTTTGAAAGAAACTAGCAGAACATGACTTAGCAAACTTAGTACAATTAGGTTACATGGAAGCAATGATTAGACATAACCTATTGTACACAAATTACACCTTAAAGAATATAGAACTTTAAGCTTAAAGGTGTGTTAGGAGTTATACCTTCATTTACCTCTTTGGAATCTTCACCCATACATTACCTCTATTGTTTATCTTGGTGATTTTCATTTCATCATTCTTCTTTTTGTAGGAGCTGATTTTGCTCTTTAGATTGAACACTCTTGTTGTGCATTTCCTCTTGAAGTCCTTGGTGTTCTTTGAGATTCCACCTACAAAATATTTTGATTTCTTTCTTGATACCCATACTTTCTTGGGTCCATAGGGATTAGTCTCAAGACCATTTAATCTCATAAAAGGTTTAGTAGGATCAAAACCAATGCCTACTTTGTCAAAAACACATCTTTTATTTCCAAGAAGCTTGTTGAGGTTTTCTTTTTCTTTTACAAAATTTTCAAGAGTTTTGTTTAAATCCTCAACATTGTTTTTCAAAATATTTTTCTCATTGGCAATAGACGTAAAGTCATTTTTCAAAGTAGTATTTTTCATTTTTAAAACACCCACATCATTTGAAAGAGAAGTAACTAATTTCTTTAATTTAGAATTCTTAACACAAACATTTCTAAATATGTCATGTAATTCATTGAAAGCACTTTCAAGTTCTACATAATTAGAGATTACCTCATCTTAAGTGAATTCTTCTTCTCCAAGAGCCATGAGACACAGGTTGGCTACTCCATCATTTTCTTCCCAAATGGCTTCCTTTTTGCTGCCATCCATCGTTGAAAGTTCATGAGTCATAAGTGAGCCTAGGAGTTCTTCAATGCCTAATTTTGTTAAGTCTTTTGCTTCTTGGATAGCTGTAACCTTAGCTTCCCATTCATTTGGCAAAGACCTAAGTATTTTTCTTACAAGCTCACAATTAGTATAAGATTTACTAAGAGATTTTAGAGCATTAATAATATTGGTAAATTTATAAAACATCTCAGAAATAGATTCAAATGATTCTATAGTAAAGAGTTCATAATCATGAATAAGCATGTCAATTCGAGACTCTTTTATTTGGCTAGTTCCTTCATAGGTGATTTCAAGTTTATCCCAAATCTCTTTAGCAGTAATACACCTAGAAATTCTATTATACTCATTTGCATCTAGTCCACATACAAGAATAAGCTTGGCTTTAGCATTAGCTTGAAGGAGTTTATAATCACGCTCATCAAATTCATCCTCAAGTTTAGGCACACTGATATGGTCTACTACCTTGGTAGGGATTTTAGGACCTTTAGTGATAATGAGCCACAAAGCATAATTGGTAGCTTAAAGATACAAAGTCATTTTTTCTTTCCAATGAATATAATTACTATCATCAAAGAGAGGTGGCCTATTGCTAGCTTGTCCTACAGCAGAGTAAGTAGAATACATGGTTGCTATGGATCAAAAACTCAAGATTGTTAAATCTAAATAAGTGCCCCAAGCTCTGATACCAATTGTTACCCAAAAAGCAACTTAAGAGGGGGGTGAATTAGGTTTCTACAAATTAAAATTAATAACACCCCAATAAAATTAACTACTAGTACAACAAATTATTAACAAGCACAATGATGAACTTAGCAGTAAATGATCAAGCAAAATAATAATGAAGTATAACTAACATATAGGGTAAATCAAATGATTAACACATAAATATTAAATAGCTACAACAGTAGTAGGAAAGTAAAGAGATTAGGGAACAGGAGACAAACCGATTTATAGTAGTCCGGCTTCAACCAAGCCTACATCCACTCCTCAAGCTTCACTTGAGATTTTCTACTATCTTCTAGCTTCATAGGGGTGCTAGCAACCTTATAAACATGGAGCAATCTTCCGTAGATTTTACACAGACTTCACAAGCCCAAACCTTTGCAAATCTTAGGTGATTCACAATCACTCTTAAGATTTCAAGAACACAGTGTTTGCATCACTTTTACAAGATGAAATGGTATTTTTGCTTTCAAAGAAAGCTTACAATAATTATCTCTCAAAGATAGATATATAAAATGAAACTTTGATTTTTCTGTAAATCTCACACAGGAAAGATGAGGTTAATAATATAAGGCTCAGTGTATAATTTCTGAGAGAGGATGTAAACAAAAATTGAAGAACACTTCTCAGAGAATTTTTCAAAGAATAGATGTGAGTGATTATAGATCAAAGAATATTTTCTGATTTTTTGTTGCTTGTTTACATTAGAGGTTTTGGTATATATAATGAAACTTATAGCCGTTTATAGTCGTTGTATTCATTTGAATTTATAGTCGTTTATAGCCGTTGTACTCCATCATTATTAATTTGAATATCTTCCACTCTATCATTACAAATTTGAATATCTTCCACTTGAACCTTTTGAACCTTTTGGCCTGTTGTTGTGCTGGACTGTTTGAACCTTTGTTTTGGGCTGTTTGAATTCATGATTTAATCAAATATTAAATACATTTTAACAACATTTAGGATAAAGGTTTAGGTGAGAAATAATAGGACAAAATAAATTTTGATTCTATTTTTCTCTTTCAAATAAATTAATTAAAATATAATTAAATAAATCATCAAAATAAATTTTGGATTCTATTTTTCTCTTTCAAATAAATTAAAACATAATTAAATAAATTATCAAAATAAATAAGTCTAACATATATTATTATATAAAGTGAACAATTTTGATAGGTAAGGGCGGACCTATTAGTAGGCCATTGGAGGCCTTGGCTCCCCTGTCCAGAGTGAGAAATACTACTTGGATGGTTCTATTGTTACCCAAAACTTTTCACTTATTACATATGGCTCCCCTATTGGCTATTATTCATAGTGCTGTGCAAAATACCGTCCAATCTGCTAAAACCACATCGATTCGCATAATTCTACACTGCTTTATCTACTAACTATGGTTTAAACTTTAAAATTTACAATCTGCTTTTGAAACCGCTCTGCTCCGCTATAGTTAATATATATATATATATATATATATGTGTGTGTGTGTGTATTTTAACTTATAATGAAATATCAAAGTAAAAATGAGTATTAATATGTTAAATTTATTACAAATTAGTAGTTATATATATGAAAAATATTTTGTAAAATTAGTTTGTGTTATATATATGAAAACTATTATGCAAATTAGTATTATATATTATGCATAAGCGTGATAATTGGTTAGAATATTTTTCAATCCGCCCAAAACTATTCAAATCGTAATTTGTCAATCCGTCAATCTGCTAATCCGTTATTCGATTTATAATTTTACTTTCAAATCGCCCGAACCGCACCGTGCATGCACACCCCTATCCAATGTATAAAATATTGAAAAAATTATTATTTTTTGAATAAATAAAGCAAGCTTTAATGTGATGTACAAAAGAATGGAACACCAAATGGACCTCTAACCTCTATTTGTTTGTTGTTGTTGTTGTTGTTATTTTATTATTTTTTTAAAGTTAAATTTAACAATATTATTATATTAATCATATTTTTTAATCACATTTTACTCACCATGATAAGAACTCGCAAATATTCAACTCAAGAACTTCTGTCGTAGAGTGGTGTCTTTTATAAGACTCAGTCTTCGTTTGGCATTGGCGTTTTTAGCTAGCTTTTTTGTGTTGGGAGTTTTTTAGCTTGGCTTTTTTAGCCTTGTTTGGTTTGGCTTTTTTGATTTTTTTGACTTTTGTGAGAGAAAAAGTATAATGATTATGGTTTGAATGTGACATTTTATCTTATTGGCTTATATAATCAATTTTGTATTTTTGTTCTTTTTTTAGCCAAAAATCTAAAACCAAACGAAACTTCAGTTTCTTATACTGATTGGATATTAATTAGATTCATGCAAAGTCCATTGAAAACTTTGTTTCACTTTAATAGATAATTGAGTTGATAAGTATAAAAAATAAAAAAAAATCAATTTATGATTTCTCTTTTTTTTTTTTTTGGTATTAGTTTAGTTTTAAATATTAGTTTATTTCTCATTTTTAAATTGAAATTTGAAAGTTTATAAAAATTGTTGATAAATAAAAAATTATATATATCTTGGTTCCTTTGATATTGAAATCCTTAAGAGTCTAAAATGTGAGTATCTAACATCTATACTATTATAAAATGAACAATTTTTGTGGTATATTGAAACTTATTTAATGTTGCGTTTGGTTGAAAGATTTGGAGAGGAATTTGAAAAGTAAAAAGGAAAAAGTATGTGAAATTAGATGATATATTTTATTCACATTTCACTTATTTTTTTTTATTTATTTTTTTTTCTCTTTTTCCTTTTTAAATTCCTTATCAAATCTCTCAACCAAACATAATGTAAGGATTTAAAATATGAATATCTAAAATGTGAGTCTCAAATATTTACGTTATTATATAAACTGAACAATTTTAGTGGTATGGTGAAGAGTAAGATTCGAACCTAAAAACTTAACTCTAATAAAAAATTTGAAATATTCACTTTGTTTAAGATTGAAGACTACGCGAAGGCAACACGAACACATCTCCTCGATCCGAATACTAAAAAGCGAGTTGAAAAAGGTTCAAAAGGTCAAGCAAGGTTCAAGAGAGGTCAAGCCAGGTTCAAAGATCTATTTCCAAGAAACTGATAAACCGCATTTGATTTTATTTCAGGTCAAACACCAAAAACCCAAAAGCCTAAGAAACCATACGTGTGGCCGCCACTGATTTAAGAATATATTCATACCAGAAATTTCGAAACTTCTCCAAGTCGGGTCTGAAATTTCTCCAGTCGGAACCGAAATTTCTCTAACAAGAAATGGCTTAGATTACTCGGCGCAAAACACTATAAGATGACCTCAGACATGTCATTGACAACATCTCAGACAGACATATTTGATCTTGTTTTTTGTCTTAAGTACGTGAGCTAAATATTTTCATGTTACATTAGTTCCTGCAAAACATTACCCTTTTCTTCATCTCTCACTGTCTTAGAAGTTGCCCCCCTCTTTTTGAAACAAATCTCCATTTGTTTGTTTTTGTTTTTGCTTTTCACAGCATGCTTCTTGAAAAATCTAGAAACCCCCTAGATGTTGATTTGTGATTATGTAACAATTTTAAGCAGAATATAACAATCCCAATCAAACAATCAAGAGAAAGAGATACAACGATTTTACGTGGAAAAACCACAATTGGACACCTCCAACTGTGATAAAAAAACCACGGGCAACAGCCACAAGACAATCCACTAAGAAGATATAAAGGAATTACACAGGTATACTCTCAATTATCTAGCGAATCCACAACGCCTAATTGAACCAACCTTTATGTGCCTCTTCCAACCCCATCTTCACCACGGAATTGTCTTTACGATGAGCCACTCCAAAATCCACCGAAGCTTCAGGCTCGAATTCTTCAGAATCCACCGAAGAACAACTCTCTCTTTTGTATAAAAAACAAAACCTTTGATGTACTCTCTTTTAAACCATGAGTTGAATACTCAATAAAACATCAAAGAAAACTAACAAAATATCCCCAGATATAAACCTTAAGAACCAAAAAGAAAATCTGGAGGAATTAATCAATTACTTAGTTTTGGGAGAAAACCAAGTATTTATAGAGAACCAAAAGTAATCCTAGATTGGGAAGAAAACAAACTCCTTGAGAAATCCGGATTCTGAGGCTCGCTCGAGCGAAGCTTTGCTGGCTCGAGCGAGGAGTGTATTTTTCGTGATTTCTACTAGTGCCTTGGCTCGAGCGAGGAATACACTCTTTCAGGTTTTTGTATGGACGCAATCCTTGGCTCGAGCGAGAACTCCTTGGATCGAGCGAGCAAACCTTCGCTCAAGCGAGCTCTTCTTGGCTCGAGCGACCAATGGCAGACATGCAATTTTGAATGCAATTTTGCATTTTGCTTCGGCCGCGAGTTGACCGGTCAGCTCGACCCCCGTAATAATCAGCGAAGTGGCAATCTTGAAAGCATTAACATCACAAACTTCTCTGCATGGCTCGATTCGGGTTTGGATTTGCATCTAATAAACTCATAACCTCACTGAAATAAAAATGCGAATAAAATTACAACTCAAAGAAGTTTTGTCAAACGGGATTGCCAAGAAATAAAACCTAACAATCTCCCCCTTTGGCAATGCCGTGACAAAACACATCTAACAAATGAAATCCTAATCACCCCAACCCATTACATCCAACAAAAACAAACTTCTTTCTCAAGGTCATGATCTGCAAAACAGCTATTAGTGCCACAATCTCCAAAACAACTATTAGTGCCACAAGAGTATATGAAAAAGCAATAAACATATGACAAGATTATCTTGAAGCATGAGATGGAAAACATGAGTAGATGCAACATTGGAGATTTTAAGAACATGTAGTATGAATAGATGAAAACTAAGACACATGTACCTGACACATGACATGAAAACATGAAATCCTAAGACACATGAAAAACAACTTTCTCCCCTCAAACAACAAAAGCAAGATCATAAACCACACAAGCATGATATGATGATGTAAATATCAAGACATGCAAAACAACTATAGCCAATCTTCCTTACCAAACAAATCAAAGTGATCATGCGAACAAACTTTTGTAACAACAAACCAAACTCCCCCTCACTAAAAACAACCACAAACACTGAAAACAGTGAACAAGAAAAAAATAACAAAAATAATATGGTGGAGCAAGCAAGGAATTCCAGATTTGTACCTTAAAACACACAAGACTATCCAAGAAGCACAATTACTTGAAAACAAAATGTGCATAGCCTCTAGAAGATTCCTCATAAAAGAAAGTGATGCAGTAAGTGAAAAGCATAGATCCCATGATAAAAGTGTGTGTGTGACTCTTGAAGTTCGACAAACACAAGATTCAAATCCTAGTAGTGATATGAAAGCCGGACCTCTGACAGGAGAATCTAAGCATAACTAAGAAAAGTCAAACCACTAGGAATCACGGGGTATTTGGTGAATAAAGGCGGAGGCTCCCCCTCAATCAATGAATCCCCTTTTTTTATTTTCACATTTTTTTTTCTTTCTTTTGCACATTGTTTTTTTTTTTTTTTCTTTTGCACATCTTTTCTTTTCTTTCTTTTGCACACTCATTGGCGGCTGACACGCTCAAGAGTATGGAAACCAAACCAGAGAAGCATGGATATAATAAGGATGGCCTGGTTGGTGACTCTGAGGTAGCCTTTTCCTTATGCCTGGACTACAAAGAACAGAGGGGAAAGCCGTGGAGATGTAAAAAGATGGAAGGTGGTTAAGAGACTCAACATCACCCAAGATATGCTAGTATAGGTCAATTCCTTTATAAAAGCAAAAGATACAATGTCAGAAGTCCATAGAAAAAAAATAATCACTAAGGCGAAAGGCTCCGATATTTGCTAATCCAAGAGTGTGTACAGAATGAGACATACTAATCAAAGAACACATACTCCAAAATGAGAAAAGACCACAAAAAGCACACACATATTAACATGTAATGGCAAGATCTTCCCCATTCGATAAACTTCTCATGGTGCAATGCTTGAAGCGGAAAGGCCATGTTGTGGCAGTTACTGGTGATGGCACGAATGATGCTCCGGCATTGAAGGAAGCAGATATAGGTCTATCCATGGGGATTCAAGGAACAGATGTGGCGAAAGAGAGTTCAAACATTGTCATTTTAGATGATAACTTTGGTTTTGTAGTCACGGTCTTAAAGTGGGGAAGATGTGTTTACAACAACATTCAAAAATTCATCCAATTCCAGCTCACTGTGAACGTTGCTGCCCTTTTCATCAACTTTGTCGCAGCAGTTTCAGCCGGTGAAGTCCCACTTACAGCTGTCCAGTTATTGTGGGTGAACTTGATCATGGACACCTTAGGTGCTTTGGCTCTGGCCACAGAAAAGCCCTCCAAAGAACTCATGAAGAAACCACCCGTGGGGCGAACTAAACCACTCATCACCAACATTATGTGGAGGAACCTGCTAGCTCAAGCATTCTACCAGATAGCCGTGCTACTGACCTTACAATTCGGAGGCAAATCAATCTTTGGGGTGAATACAAATGTGAACAACACGCTAATCTTCAATACTTTCGTGCTTTGCCAAGTTTTCAACGAATTCAATGCAAGGAAGCTCGAGAAGAAGAATGTCTTCAAGGAAATACATAGGAGCAAGTTGTTTTTGGCGATCATTGGGATTACCATTGCTCTTCAAGTGGTGATGGTGGAATTCCTGAAGAAATTTGCAAGTACAGAGAGGTTGAATTGGTGGCAGTGGGTAGTATGTATTGGATTTGCTGCAGTATCTTGGCCTATTGGTTGGCTTGTGAAGTGGATACCTGTTCCAGAGAAACCATTTTTCAGCTACCTCAAATGGAGAAATACAAAATACTTGTAAATATGAATAGTTAGGTATTTAATATTTGATGTCATAGACATTGTTAGTTTATCATTATGTATGTTCAATTACTGTATTATAAGTAATAGTTTAATGTATAAGAAAATAATAAAACTTGTATTGTTTTTTTCTTAGACATACCCGAAGATACTGTTTCAAATTGTTGCTTTTTATTCATCCTATCTGTGAAGGTACTGGCATTTGTGAGCTCTTTGAAGAAAATCAGATTCAATATTCTTTTTATTTATTCTTTCTAAATCGTCAGTCGTAGTTTGAGAAGGGGAATCGAGCCCTTGACCTCCTAGTGAGGTGCAAGGATTTTGACCAACTAAAGAGCTTCAAAATTTTTGTATATGAAGTTATTCCTGTATCACATTTGGAGGAAATAAATAATAGGGTATATTTACTCTAACAATAAGACTTGTCCAGAGTAAGATTGCTTATATGTTGTGTTTTTAGTAGGGGCCTTATGCATATGCCACTCAGTCACCGTTCTACTATTCACTCAAGTAAGGAGAGATGTTGCAAAAATATTTAAGATGATTAAAAGAAGATATGAGAGCAAAGACTAGATGTTGATGGCAAGTCCAGAACAGCCAAGTTAATTGGCAAATGAGCATGGTCTGGTATGGTACATCTCTAGCAAATCTTGAAGCAATGCACTACAAGAAAACTGGGTATATGAGACGGGACTATTTGCGACGGCGCGCTTGCCGTCTCAAAAAGTCACTTTTTGCGACGGCAGAAAATGCCGTCTAAAAAAGCAGAGTATTTGCGACGGCAGAAAATGCCGTCTCAAAAAAGCGAGTATTTGCGACGGCAGAAAATTGCCGTCTCAAAAAAGCAGAGCATTTGCGACGGCACCATTTGCCGTCTCAAAAAATGAGAGTATTTGAGACGGTATTTGTCTGCCGTCGCAAATACTCTCATTTTTTGAGACGGCAAATGGTGCCGTCGCAAATGCTCTGCTTTTTTGAGACGGCATTTTCTGCCGTCGCAAAAAGTGGCTTTCGTGTTTTTTTGTTTTTAGTGGATATTTTTTAAATTTTAAATATTTTTTTTAGATGTATCTTACTTAGATGTATCTAAAAAATAAAAAATTTATGAAAAAATATTTTTAAAAATTAATAAATACATAAAAATACAAAAAAAATGTATTGAATTATTGTATTTTTGGTATTTAGTGAATTTTTAAAAGATTTTTTTTACAATTTTTTTAATTTTTAGGTGTATTTATGTTAGGTGTGTCTAAAAATTTTAAAAAATACTTAAAATATTAAAAAAATCAGTAAAAACAATATAACACGGAAAACAATAAAGTATAATTTTCTCAAAAGAGTTTTTGGAAAACTCTAACCTAGCATAGTGATTGTGGTTTTGAGATAGCTTCATATATATACAGTCACAAAATGGTTTGAATAAATTCAACGGTATTTTTCTGTCGCAAAAAAAATTAAAAAAAACAATGTCGTCTTACTCTTTTGATATAACATTTCTCTTTTCATTTATTTTTTCATCGTCCTGTCTCTCTGTCTCTATCTCTGTCTCTTCTCTTTATCTCTTTTCATTCATTTCTCTCTATCTCTATCTCTCTCTCTTTCTATGTCTGCCTGTTTCTCTCTCTCTCATTTTCTCTCTGTGTCTCTCGCCTATCTCTCTTCTCTCTATCTCTCTCATCTGTTTTCTCTCTCTGTCTCTCTCGCTCATCTCTCTTATCTCTATCTCTCTCATTTCTTTTCTCTCTCTCTCTCTCTCTTTCTCTTATCTTTCTATCTCTCTTGCTCATTTCTCTTCTCTTTCTGTCTCTCTCTTTTTCTGTGTCTTTCTCTCGCTCATCTCTTTTCGCTCTATTTCTCTCTTTTTTTGTCTATCTCTCGCCCATCTCTTGTTTCTCTCTCTTTTTCTATCTTTCCATCTCTCTCTCTCTCTCTTTCTCTCTCTATCTCTTTTTCTGTCTATCTCTCACTCTCTGTCTCTCTCGCTCATCTCTCTTATCTCTATCTCTCTCATTTCTTTTCTCTCTCTCTCTCTCTCTCTTATCTTTCTATCTCTCTTGCTCATTTCTCTTCTCTTTCTGTCTCTCTCTTTTTCTGTGTCTTTCTCTCGCTCATCTCTTTTCGCTCTATTTCTCTCTTTTTTTGTCTATCTCTCGCTCATCTCTTATTTCTCTCTCTTTTTCTATCTTTCCATCTCTCTCTCTCTTTCTCTCTCTATCTCTTTTTCTGTCTATCTCTCTCTCCCTGTCTCTCTCTCACTCATCACTCTTCTCTCTCTCTGTGTCTACTTGTCTATTTGTCTATTTCTCCCTCACTATGTTCGCCTTGCTCACTCTCTTACTCCCATCTTCTCTATTTATCGAGCTCCTTCTCGATTTATCGATCCACTATAAGAAAATACACTTTTAGCAACCACTTTGTCTACAAACTGGAGTTCATTGGATAAGGAAGCACAAGTGGAGACAGTGTCTGATGATTTTTTTTTTTAATATTTTTATTAATTTTGTTACAGGTTTTACTTTTTGCGACGGCATTATACTGTCGTAAAAAATAGAAATTTTATTATTTAAAATAAAAATTTTATTATTTTTTAATACTTTTTGCGACGGCATTACACTGTCGCAAAAAGTAAAATTTTTATATTTTTAATACTTTTTGCGACGGCACCACACCGTCGCAAAAAACAGTGTTTTGCCATTGCAAAAAAAATGATTATTAGCGACGGTATTTTTTGCCGTCTCAAATAACATTTTTAGCGACGGTAAAATAGTGCCGTCGCAAAAAAGTCAAGAAATTTCAAACGTTATTAGCGACTGCACAGTGTCGTCGCAAAAAGGCAAAATGCCGTCGCAAAATATTAGCGACGGCATTGTGCTGTCGCAAAAACTCTTTTGCGACCCCTTCATTTGTGACCCCCTCTTGCCGTCGCAAAAAATCATTTTGCCGTCGCAAAAAGTATTAGCGACGGCATTAGGAGTATTAGCGACGGTATTTTACCGTCGCAAAAAATCAATTTTTTTGTAGTGATCAATAGCTAGAGACAAGACAAATCAATGGCTCTGCTTTTAGTTGTACCTATACGTATGCCCCTTCTTACCTTTATATTTAGTGCTTCACTATTAATGAATTATTAATTACCTACCATGAACAAAATGAAGATAACTTGTTACAGTAATAAGATTTTTTTTTTTAATAATTTTTTAATTTTTAATTTTTTTTTAGTTTTTGGAAGAGAATAGTTGAAGTTTCCTTGAAAAGCAAAGTTATATTGTACCTTATCTGCAAATAGAATTGTCGCTACATATCCATATCTATTTTTGTCCTATGGTCAAACAATAATAAATTCTTAGATATTTTCAGGTTATTTACTTGGAATCAAGTAGGATGAATCCACATCAACTGGTGTAAATAACCGGTGTAAACAAATCAGTGTGTAATTCGCAGCACGATTATTGGCCTGTTTGTTACAATCTAAACAACTTGATTACAGTTTATTTTAATTTGAAAGTCTATATAAAATGTTTGGTGCAGTTTCTGCTGATAGTTTATTAGGTAGAAATAGCTTCAATAAATTTAAAAAAAATTAATTATCAGTGCTTTTGACTTTTGTTTCCTCAATATCAGCTTTTAACTCACAATAAATTAACAAAAAGGCTAGACATACCTCGGATACTACAAAAAGATGCCATGGGTTCAGCATCTAAGAACTTTCGTAACAAGAGAACTTGATGAATAAAGTAAAATAAAAAAATAAATTGTGAGGTTCTCTCTGGTTTCTCGCAGTACTTCTATTTGTATTAAACCTTCAACCTGAAGTTTAGAGTTTGGGGGTCCCTACTGAAACAAAAATGAACCGTGTGTCTTTTGTTTTAAGATTAGAGTTTCGGGGCCCCTACTGATTGACATAAATTGTGAACGCACATTGCTTTTTTTCTTGGGAAAAATATTGCTAAAGGTAATGATACTTGGGTTAAAAATATTGCTCTCATCCACTCTCTTGGGTCACCTCAGGCTCAGCATTTGAGAGCAATCTTTTGTTATGAAATTGCTCTGTGATTGAAGTAGAAAAAAGACAGGCGCCCTTAATCTCTATAAAACAGAGTAGGGAAAAACAGAGTAGGCAGTGATTTGCAGCACTTCAAATTGTGCATTGCTTTGTTTTAAAAAATTGGATAAATTACAATCACCTCCCTAAGGTTTGATGACAATCTATGAAGCACGGATACTCCGAAATAGCCCCCGTACGCGTATCGGATACGTATCGGATACAGATACGCGCCCGATACGGCTGGATACGTATCGGATACGGGAAATGAAGTATCCAATTTTTTTTTTTAATTTTTGAATTTCGGATACGGCTCGGATACGCGAGGATACGGTAAGGATACGGTCAAGATACGGTATGGATACGGCGGGGCAAAAAAAATAATTTAAAAACTTTAAGAAGGGGTCAAATTGTAAAATATGAAAAAAACATA
Organism: Camellia japonica; assembly: GCA_030407325.1. Taxonomy (NCBI): domain Eukaryota; kingdom Viridiplantae; phylum Streptophyta; class Magnoliopsida; order Ericales; family Theaceae; genus Camellia; species Camellia japonica. The sequence goes on from JAPPVO010000031.1 coordinate 176,612,620, forward strand.
AAATAAAACACAAAAGAGAGATCTTCGTACAGGTGGAACCAAACACAAGAACCAAACTCTCTCTTACCTAGGTCGAACAGCAGCCGCGAAGGAGGAGGAGAAGGAGCTCGCCGATCGTCGATCAGACAGCAGCTCGCCGATCGTCTTTCAGGTTCGTCCCTCTCTCTCCCTTTCGCTCCCTCTGTTTGCCTCTCACAACACTTGGTCTCAGGAACTCTCTCTCTCTCCCTCTCGCTCGAGCTCGATCTGTCGACTGTCGATCGTCGATCAGACAGCAGCTCGCCGATCGTCTTTTGATCGCGACTCAATCTTATCCCCCCCCTCTCTCGACTCGATCTCATCTGTCTGTCTGTCTGTCTTTATTTATTTTTATTATTTTTTTTAATTTGTTGGATGTATTATACTCTGCGATTTACAAATCAAATAAGGTATTAAAATAAAAAAAAAACCTTATATGTATTATTCGGTTTAAATAAAACAAATAAATAAATAAAACAAATAAAACAAATAAATAAGTAAACAAATAAGGTAAAAAAACAAATAAATAAATAAACTTATTAATAAATAATAAATAAATAAAATAAGGTAAAAAAACTTATTAGTAAATAAATAATAAATAAACTTATTAAAAATAAAATTTGTCAACTTATAAAATTATAAACTTTGTAAACTTATTAATAAATCAAATAAGGTAAAAAAACTTATTAATAAATACATAAATAAACTTATTGATAAATAAATGAACTTTGTAAATTTTTCCCCCCTTAATTTGGGATTGAATTGCATTATGGTTGTTATGGGTGATGCTATATTGTTAAAATTGTTGAAATTTAATTGAAGTTTTATTTTTGTGTATGCTACATTACTAAAAATTGTGAAAAAAAATATTTTTTATGAACGTATCCCCGCCATATCCGTATCCTACTTTTTCGAATTTTGCCGTATCGCCGTATCCGTATCGTATCGTATCCGTATTCCGTATCCGTATCCGTGCTTCTTAGATGACAATATAATTAGCGTCATTGACATTTTTTAAAATTTTAATTCATATTACACTTAAATTATTTTTTATCAATAATTGTTAGTCGTATGAATAAAAAATAATATTATTATCTCTTTTCTACTAAAATATATATTTATTATTGTTTATTTTACTGCCTACTAATCATTAGCATTAATTTTGTTCGCTTTATAATTATATTAAAAAGTATATAGCTAACTTTATTTTCTCTAAACTTTAAAGGAGGTGATGTTACTTACCTTTCAAAAAAAAAAAAGGGTAAATTTCATTTTGGCATCCAAACATTTTACAATGAATTTCATTTTGTCTCTTGATCTCAGACCTCAAGTCAAGTTGTAATTAGGTCTATTTTGCATAACACTATTCAAAATTAACAAAAAAACAGTCATGTGATACAATTAATTACACAACACTTTTATTCTTTCATCAAAATCTCACTTTAGACTTCTGTCAATTTTCAAAACGACATTATTCAATTTTTGGGTGTGTATCATATGTCCAATTATAATATTTTTCGTATTTTATATAACCTATTATGGTATTAGTTATAACTTACTATAATATTGATTAGAATGGAGAGAAGAGACTGGACATAAAATTGCAATTGATTAATTGAATAAACAATTACAATATGTTACCTTTAGTAAGGGCAACTTTAAAACTTTAAGCCCACCGAGTTCTGGAATTACAATGCTAATCTACTACTCCTACGAAAAGTAAGCGTAGTGCGTAAAAGTAAAGTTTAAGAAAGTAATGTGCAAAAATTTAAAGATAAATGAAATTGACAAAGACGTAAAGTTTGGATTTGGTAAGTCTCTTCTGTCTTTGTTTTCATCTATTTATAGCCTTCTATTAGCGCATTCGAAATAGTTAGGTTGTTCTCCTCTACCATGATCTCCTTCCTTCTCACTACCTTTTAGGGCCATAACTCTTTCCTTGTATGTATGCAACTGTTAGCAGCTTTTGTTTTATCAACTCTTCCTTCACTTGCCTTTCACATGGCATTTATATATCATACTTTTGAAGACTTGCATTAACAACTCACATAGATAAGGGTGTAATTTTGGCCCGTGGCCCGCGGGGGGCCTGAGGTGGGCCCGACCCGTCAAGGCCCATTTAGGCCCGAGCCCAAGCCCAGCTCGAGGCCTTGGGCCAGGGCCTGGGTCATTGTTTTGAAGCCCCCGCCCACGGGCTTGACCCGCTTGGCTCGGTCCGTGGCCCGACCCATCGGCTCGCTCAAGGCCCGTCCAAAAGCCCAACCCAAGGCCTGGCCCGCGCCGAGGCCCAGTGTTATTTTTAATGGAAAATAATAAAATTTTGGTGGAAAAAATAAAAAAAAATTTAAAAATTGTTTAAGCCCCGCCCAAAGCCCGAACCCAGGCCCAAGCCTAGGGACCCCGCCCGAGGCCCGTCCAAAGCCCGAATACTCCTAGGCCTGGGCTTGGGCCTGGGCCGGCCCGGCCCGGCTCGATTTTTGGTTGGAGCCCGCAAGGCGCGACATGGGCCGGGCCGGGCCGGGCCAGCCAAAATTACACCCCTACACATAGGCACCTTCGAAGGTGGAACTCTTTATTATCTTATTACCCTTTGCTTGCCACGTGTTGCCTTGACACTGGATGGTTTAAATGTGGCGCCAACAGTTATAAATCAAAGGTCTTTAATTATATTTTATATAGTGTTTGGTTATGATTCATTTATTTATTTATTTATAATTATCACTGAAAATGATTATGTTATTATATTTATGATAATTAACTTTACAAATTTCATAACTTATACATATATATTGAACAGCCAATTTCATAACTTATATATAATACACATTCTATTCCCTAACCCAATTAATAATAACTAACAAAATAAACCTTATAATATTTTAAAGTAGGGAAATTCTAATATACACAATCTTAAAAAGGGTGTATTATATGTACCTTTAATAATGTCATTTTTTTCTTTAGTTATGACCAATTTTTTTTTTAATTATTATATTATTTTAGTTATAACTCATGAATTTTTTAGTTATGTTGTATTTAATTAGGACATTTTTTTTATTTTTTAATTATAACTTAAAAAATATAAAATTATATCATTTTATTTTATAGTACACACCTTTGGAGCATGGGCGGGGTTACTTGGGGACCAGGGGGGTCACGTGCCCCCCTGGATTTTAGGCTTTTTTTCTTTTTTATTTTTTATTTTTTACAAATATAAAGAAAATATTTTAAATAAAAAAATTATAAAAATATTATTAGAGTGAATTATCAATGACATTTTAAAAATTATAAGAACAATAATGGTTGTTTTGATTGAAAATGAAGAGACTACTATAAATCATAATGGCTATGAAAACTTTATAAAAAAATTTTGAATGTAACGATGATGTCATTATTATTGACATGCAAGTATAAGTAATCTCACTATAAAAATATGAAATTTATTGGATTGTTAGTTACATTTGACATGGAGGTTTACTCTCTATGTGTTTATTTACTATTATTTGGTGGTATCACATATATAGCGACCCCGGTCTTTTCCCATCTGATTATTGTACCCGGACTTATGTTCCGCGGATTCCGCTGTTATATTTGTTGTTGTTGTCCTTTAATTCCTTATTCTTGGGTTATAGGATGTGTTTAGCAGGTTGATTGCAGCTTGGTTGGGTTTAGAAACCAAGTCTGCATGTTCAGTTTTTGGCTTGGTCGCTCGAGCGAGCTTCTCTTCGCTCGAGCGAGGTCTTCGTTTTTGGTCCTTCGCTCGAGCCAGGGTCCCTTCGCTCGAGCGAGCTTTGCGTCCAGTACTTAGACCTGATGGATGTGTTTCTTGGCTCGAGAGAGCTTCCTTCGCTCGAGCGAGTGAGGTGTATGTTTTTGTGTTCTTCGCTCGAGCGAGCTTTCCTTCGCTCGAGCGAGCTTCTGGGTTGCAGACCTGAAGCATCGAGTTTTTGGCTCGAGCGAGCATTTCTTCGCTCGAGGATCGAGTTTTTGTGTCTGGTCGCTCGAGCGACCAGGTCTTCGCTCGAGCGAGCCTGTCAGGTATAAATACGCAGAAGCGTATTTTAAAACAGTTTTCAGCCCCTTTTTGATTCTAAAACCCTAAAGTCCGTCTTCTCTTCTTCTCTAAACACCTTCTCTCCTAGGATTGATCTAGTTAGGGTGTGTTTTTACCCTAGTTGCTTTACAAATAAGGTAGAGGAGAGTGAGGGCTTTCATTTAATCTGAACAAACTTGGATTTGGAGCACTTTGGAGTTTGGGCTATCATCTTCGTCTTCTTCTTTTGGGTTCTTTGCTTCGAGGTAGGGATTTCCTACTCCATTTATACGTTTTAATCCTAAGTATTGGTATTTTGGTATGTGGGGGTAGTTTGGTAAATTTGGGAGAACCCTAGGGTTTGACATAGATTAATTTGTATAATTAATTTGGGAAAAATGTGGAATTGGGTTTAATTCATGAAATTGGGGGATTATGAGACTGAATGATGTAGGTGGATAATTTAACCACCCATTGAAATTACATGTGTTGTGTATTTATTTCTTGCTTAGAAATAACTGTTTTGGGCTATCGGTGGAGGATAGTCATGATTGTTGTAGACATTGCATGTGGATTAGGCAAAATTGAAATTAATCACTTGATTAAGTTGTTGAGTATAAAGGTTGGAATAATACGTTAAATGTTATGTATTGATGGATTGTGTATATGACTTTATGTTTATATGCCTTACTTGTGTATGGGAGGAGATAGGTGATGTACTCCACGGTTTAGGGGAAGATGGGGGATGTACCTCTAAACCGGTTAATGATTATGGGAAGATAGGTGATGAACCCAGGGTTGCTGCTTATATGCGCGCCTATAGCAGAGATACAACTCATATGCTTATCTATTTGATATGATACATCACCAAAATGTGTATCAGTTCGAAGTATGGAAGTGAATTTGATTGTGATTGATGCAATACCAACTTGTGTATTTGTTATGCTATATGAGAGGTTTAACTTGATTTGTTATCCCTGTTGAATTGGAAAGATTGTTAATAAGAGATGAAATCCCTGTTGAGTTATTTGGGACAGGTTCTGAGCCATAATTGGAAGGTGAATTATGCCATAGACAAAGTGTCATAGGCAATGTAGACATTTGTGTCATGAAATTGTAAATGGATTATTTTGTGTTAACCATGTATCGGGTACTACTGCTTTAGTTGATTCTTATGTTTGGTTTAGTATTTCTCTACTGGGCTGTGGCTCACCCTATATGGGAACTTTATTTTCAGGTTCAGGCGGTTCACTACCTCCAAAGACTTAGCTTGTGAGGATTTGGACTTGAAGACTTGTTTTATTTGTTTTAGTCGTTTTATTTGAATAATGTAAACATTCAAGCCTAGGGCTTTATTTGTTTGAGTTAGAACTCATGAATTTGTGTCCAAGTGTTGGCTTGGCAAGATGTAAGCCCGTAGGGCATTTATTTTGGTGTTTTATTTTATATTACTCTGATGATTTAAATAATATAATGTTTTTCTTTAATAATGCATGCCTTGTTTTATGTTTAATGGGTTTAATTTTGAGGGCGTTACAACTTGGTATCAGAGCGTACCGGGTTTGAATACTTTGGGTACGTGGGAAGTGATTAGTATCACAATGGGGTCGTCTCGTTTGATAGAGACTTAGTGAATGATTACATGCTTATATGATAACATGGTTATGTGATTATGTGGGTATGGAATGTAGTTCCTAGGATGTTGATTGGATCCTTGAGTCTCTGAAAGTCTTGTTGGAAAGGCACTTGATCAATGTTGTTTCCAACCAGAACTTTAGTGGCGCCTCGGGACTATCATTATCCAGGAATGAAATTCGTAGGTGCTTATGTGATTATGTGCTTACGTGGTGTGAATTATTGTTGTCCAATGCATTAGGACGTGAGTGTTTAGCTTCGGCACATTTATTAATGTGCTAATGTCTTTGTTTCCTTAATAGGATGTCAGGACGCGGTTTTGATTTCCCTCCTTCCGCTCGGGAAGAATTGAGGAAACAGTTTGTGGGGTTACGCCAAGGTACTACACCTTTGGCACAGTTTGAAGCGTGGTTTGCTAACCTGTCAATGTTTGCTCCAGAGTTAGTGGAGACGGAAGAATTGCGTTGTGCGGAGTTTGAGAGTAAGTTGTGTGACGACATCCGTATTAGGATTGCGAGATCTTGGCATAGGAGTTACAGTGTACTTGTTGAGGCTGCGACTCATATAGAGGCAGCGGTACTAGCTATGGGGCAGAATAAGGAAGGGGCCACGAATGTGAGTGTTGGTTGGGTCAGGGAGGAGGCCATCTCGGCAACTCCTGTGATTCAGGGTGTTGGTAGGCCTTTTAAGAGGCAGAAGTATTTAAACTCGCAACAGGGAGGTCGGGTTAGAACTACCCTTTCAGTGACGGATTTGGGTTCGAGAGGAAGTAAACAGAGGGGCGTCACTTGTTTTAAATGTGGTCTGTTGGCCACAAGGTGTCGGTTTGCCCACTGAGGAAGAGGGCTGGGTTGACAGTTCGACCAGTAGTGGCACCACCAGAATCTTTTGGTCAGCCAGATTTTGGATCGACAGAGCGCACAGTGGGGAGGCAGTTGTTGGAATCCCCACCAGTTCAGGTTTTGCACCAGTCGTATATTCGGGATCCATTGCTTGCTGGGGGTGTAAACAGCAGGGTCATCTTAAACGTTTCTGTAAACAGCCGGGGGCTTCTTTAAAGGTTTTGCAACCTAGTCAGGCTCAGTTTCATTCGACTGGGCAGGAGCAGTATCGTTTTGGGGGACTAGCAGGCCAGACTTCGAGGGCCTCAGTAGAGTCGAGTTCCAAAGCCCCAGTTGGGGAAGTTTGTAGTTGTTCCAGGTGTGGACAGAGGGGTCACGTCAGTAGTTCTTGTCCGTGGCTAGTAAGCTCGTAGGTTATCTTGTGTTTGGGGATGACCAACTTTGACGGTCCAGCGAGGGACAGTAGTGGTGGTAAAATCGATGGGATGATTTTGTTTTGACTAATCCGTTTTGTAATCAGTGGATTATTGTTTTGTGATCATTAGGTTCGGTTGTGTAACCTATGTGTTTTGGGAATGTTGAAACATCTAAACTGTTTGGTTATCTATATACATATATATATATGCTTTGTTTGTTAATTTCCGTGGATTGGGTGGATTGTAATAGCTCTACAGTTTTATTAATGTAATAAGCTGCTGTAAGGCCATAAAATTTTTGGTATTAATGCATTTTATGCGGGTGACTTGATTTGGGAAAGATAAAGGCTAAAGAGCCATGTTTTCATAAGTTGAGAACCACTGAGGGTTGCGTGTCTTAACCCAGACATTATTGGGGCGAGAACCGTTTTACTTGCCGAGTGTGCGGGATTCCAGGGGTGTTACCCATTTAAATTTTGTGCGTGGTATAGACGTTGGTCTACTGTCGGGTGAACTCGAGAGGATGTGAAGGGTGCAATTAATACTAGTTGTAGTAAGTATTTAATACGGTGTCCTATGGGGAGCATAATGCATAATTTGGTTAGGATTGGACTTGTACCCTCGTGGTAGGTAGTGTTGTCAAGATTGCATGAGTACAGTTTGGCCGTTTTGAGTAAGGGGATGTTAGTCCCTATATAAGGTAGTGGTTGTCGTATTGGGAGTGGTATGTTGTGAGTAGCTGGTAATATATCTCGGGCAGTGGTAAAATTGTTGTGTCTTAAGTTTTCAGATTCCTTTATTTGGATCGAATGTGTTAGATTTGTATTTTAGCACTAGTCGGGTCAGGTGACGTTAAGGGTTGATTGGGTGTATAGTCGTGGTTGAGGTGTGACCCGTGAGTCGAGTCACTGTGGTAAGTCTTTTGCGAAGAAAGGTTTGAAATGTTAATGAGAAGGTTGAGGACTTTTACTCCTCTGGGAAGTTTGAATGGGGTGGCTTTGAAAGCCTTATTGGCGATATGTAACGGTGTCGGGGTTGGTTCATGGTGGTTGTCTAGTAATAGATTGGCTAGTGGTTTGGCTCGGGGTTGGGTGTCTGAATCGTACTCTCGGGGTGAGTGACAAGTAAGATTTGGAATGAAAGGTGGACCCTATAGGTCGTTAGCGGATGAAGATACGATATTAGTTTGTATTCGGTACGAACGGTGACTTGGTAGTAGTGAACGTCTCGGTGTAGCGAACCCAGTTAGTTAACTTAGTGCGGGGGGAAAGGAGTAAGCAAATTTTGTTACTCCAAGTTCGGTCGAGGTGGTGAGTGAAATCGCTAAATGAGGGAGTTTTGTACCGTGCGATGCATGATAGTATGTGGTTAGTATATGCTGTTTAGTTGATGAATAGAAGGAAATTAATCATAGGAAATTCCAGAAAAAAATTCCTTAGTGAGGTTTTGGTTTGGTTTTTGACTGAAACCGAGAGGTTGGAGGTTTGGTAGGCTAGGTCACTTCGGCACGAGTGTCCGGCGCTCAGTTCGGATGGTGACAACACAGGTGAGGTGGTAAGGTTGTGAAGAGTAAGTGGGCCACCCTATTCGAATCATTTTGACTAGTTCGGTTCGTATTTGTGTGGTGTAAGACACGAGGGTGTGTAATGTTATCCTTTAGGTCGTGCGTTGTTGGGAAATTTCTAGTGTTTGGGAGTCTTCTTTGAAAGTGTTGTGGTGAGCATCGCGTCATCACCATGGGTATGGCGGGTGTTGTGGATTGGCCTGTGTGTTTCACTTGGGGTTCATTGGGTACCCTTTGTAAACTAAAATAATCTGAGAGGAATCTTTGAGCTTGACTATGGCCAGTTGAAGTGTCATGTTTTGGTGGTGGCTATATAAATCCAAATAATTTGTGGGGAGTTAGACTCAGCCTAGCCTAAGTTATTTGTTGTTTGCTGTGCGATGTTGGCTGGACATTACAATTTTGGGGTGGTAATGTGCCGTAATATTGTTCCTTACCAGCACTTTGTTACATATACTTGTTTTGTGGAAGCTAACTAGAAGCCTTATGTGCGAATATTTTCGCGTTTCCTTGTTGGGGTATTTAGTGCTAAACACTAGTTTGAGTGTGGTTGGTAGTCGAGGTGTAGTGGATGTTCAGAACGTGGTAGTGATAGTATGTTTTACTATTATCATTGTTAATGGGTCTTCCGTAATCGGACCTTGCCATTAGTTAAGGTGTTATGAATTTATGTTGGGGTTGGAAGAACCACTGGGGTGAGTGAATTTTGGATCCGACAGGAATCCCTGGATCCATTAATGGGTATTTGAGCATACGTTATATCTTCTGGTGTATTGTTGAACTGGGTGAACATTGTACATGTTATGGTTTGTGGTGGTACTTTGGGGTTTTGCCTTGAAAATGGGAATCTATTTAGCATTATACATGTTAAATGTGTTGTAAAAATGTAAGGGTATCATTAATATTGAATGTGTTGTTTATATCATGAAATTGAATATGATATGGAAACTGTTAACATTGAAAGGAATAATGCATAATATTGATGCAGGTTGATATATAGGTTGATTTATACATATTGTGAGATGCCTCTTGATAGAGATGAAGTGACCGGTATTGGGTCAAGTTGTTATTTATTGTTTTATAATATCATTGGGAATTGAGAAAAACTTGTTTACAAACTTATGCTTAATTTCGGGGACGAAATTCTTTTAAGGGGGGGAGGTTATAGCGACCCCGGTCTTTTCCCATCTGATTATTGTACCCGGACTTATGTTCGCGGATTCGCTGTTAATTGTTGTTGTTGTCCTTTAATTCTTATTCTTGGTTATAGGATGTGAGCAGGTTGTTGCAGCTTGGTTGGGTTTAGAAACCAAGTCTGCATGTTCAGTTTTTGGCTTGGTCGCTCGAGCGAGCTTCTTCGCTCGAGCGAGGTCTTCGTTTTTGGTCCTTCGCTCGAGCCAGGGTCCCTTCGCTCGAGCGAGCTTTGCGTCCAGTACTTAGACCTGATGATGTTTCTTGGCTCGAGCGAGCTTCCTTCGCTCGAGCGAGTGAGGTGTATGTTTTTGTGTTCTTCGCTCGAGCGAGCTTTCCTTCGCTCGAGCGAGCTTCTGGGTTGCAGACCTGAAGCATCGAGTTTTTGGCTCGAGCGAGCATTTCTTCGCTCGAGCGATGTTTTCTGTGTCTGGTCGCTCGAGCGACCAGGTCTTCGCTCGAGCGAGCCTGTTAGGTATAAATACGCAGAAGCGTATTTTAAAACAGTTTCAGCCCCTTTTTGATTCTAAAACCCTAAAGTCCGTCTTCTCTTCTTCTCTAAACACCTTTCTCCTAGGATTGATCTAGTTAGGGTGTTTTTTACCCTAGTTGCTTTACAAATAAGGTAGAGGAGAGTGAGGGCTTTCATTTAATCTGAACAAACTTGGATTTGGAGCACTTTGGAGTTTGGGCTATCATCTTCGTCTTCTTTTGGGTTCTTTGCTTCGAGGTAGGGATTTCCTACTCCATTTATACGTTTTAATCCTAAGTATTGGTATTTTGGTATGTGGGGGTAGTTTGGTAAATTTGGGAGAAACCCTAGGGTTTGACATAGATTAATTTGTATAATTAATTTGGGAAAAATGTGGAATTGGGTTTAATTCATGAAATTGGGGGATTATGAGACTGAATGATGTAGGTGGATAATTTAACCACCCATTGAAATTACATGTGTTGTGTATTTATTTCTTGCTTAGAAATAACTGTTTTGGGCTATCGGTGGAGGATAGTCATGATTGTTGTAGACATTGCATGTGGATTAGGCAAAATTGAAATTAATCACTTGATTAAGTTGTTGAGTATAAAGGTTGGAATAATACGTTAAATGTTATGTATTGATGGATTGTGTATATGACTTTATGTTTATATGCCTTACTTGTGTATGGGAGGAGATAGGTGATGTACTCCACGGTTTAGGGGAAGATGGGGGATGTACCTCTAAACCGTTAATGATTATGGGAAGATAGTGATGAACCCAGGGTTGCTGCTTATATGCGCGCCTATAGCAGAGATACAGCTCATATGCTTATCTATTTGATATGATACATCACCAAAATGTGTATCAGTTCGAAGTATGGAAGTGAATTTGATTGTGATTGATGCAATACCAACTTGTGTATTTGTTATGCTATATGAGAGGTTTAACTTGATTTGTTATCCCTGTTGAATTGGAAAGATTGTTAATAAGAGATGAAATCCCGTTGAGTTATTTGGGACAGGTTCTGAGCCATAATTGGAAGGTGAATTATGCCATAGACAAAGTGTCATAGGCAATGTAGACATTTGTGTCATGAAATTGTAAATGGATTATTTTGTGTTAACCATGTATCGGGTACTACTGCTTTAGTTGATTCTTATGTTTGGTTTAGTATTTCTCTACTGGGCTGTGGCTCACCCTATATGGGAACTTTATTTTCAGGTTCAGGCGGTTCACTACCTCCAAAGACTTAGCTTGTGAGGATTTGGACTTGAAGACTTGTTTTATTTGTTTTAGTCGTTTTATTTGAATAATGTAAACATTCAAGCCTAGGGCTTTATTTGTTTGAGTTAGAACTCATGAATTTGTGTCCAAGTGTTGGCTTGGCAAGATGTAAGCCCGTAGGGCATTTATTTGGTGTTTTATTTTATATTACTCTGATGATTAAATAATATAATGTTTTTCTTAATAATGCATGCCTTGTTTTATGTTAATGGGTTTAATTTTGAGGGCGTTACAACATATAATGATAACGTGATATTACCATTATATTGAATTTTAATCAAATTTGTATGAAAAATAATTTATCATTATATAATTTAGGATAAATTACAAATACATCCCATGAGATTTGCTTAAAATATAAATTGCCTCTGTCGTTTGGAAAATTACAAATACCTCTTTGTTAGTATTTTTTATTTAACAAAATTAACTAAAAAAATGAAATTCATAATTGATCTTCTATACAATAATAAAATTACCTAAATTATTAATTGAAATATATTTATAATATCATTAAAAACTGTTAATTGACTTGATGATTCATTAATTAAATGAGCTATTTGTTATGAAATTAGAAACCTTAGGGGGTGGAATGTAATTTTCAAAATCACAAAGGGCGATTCGTATTTTAATCAAACCTCAGAGGGTGTATTTGTAATTGACCCTATAATTTATTTTAAGACTTATATCCATATTTTTTTTATATTGTTCATGATACATTAGTTATAAATAACATTATTTTTTTTATATTTCTCGAAATCAATCGTAAAAACTTGTGTAAAATATTTTTATAAAAATTTTCGATATTGTAATTAATAAGTACCCCTCTAATTTAATTTTCTGGCTCCGTCACTGCTTTGGAGGACGTATACTGTTTCTTTTAAAGTAATATGAAGGTATCACATTGCCCTCTTTTCAGGGAATGGTCATTGCTTTACCGACGCCTTGTTCCCTTTTTTTTTTTTTTTTTGTTTGTTTGTTTGTTTGTTTGTTTCCTTGAAATATTTGAGAAAGATGTGACAAACACTTTTTTTTTTTTTTTTTAATATAGTAATGGTGTTATCAATGGCATAGTAAATAAATAATAATCTTACATAGGGTCAACTTTTACTTTTCAACTGCCATATATACATACAAGGCTAAATGGTAAGAATAAAAAAATTATTAAAGGTTAATACTGATTAGGTGATATCACCATTCCATTGAATTTTTGTTGTCTTTGGATCTTCAGTGAGACCACAAAAATGAGAGGGAAAGAAAGAGGGTGACCGTGGAAGGAGGAAAGGAAGGAGGACAGAGCCCACCCACGTAACCATGGGAAGTAACCACTCAATCCTTCATCAATCAAATTCAGAATATTATTTACAACAATGCTAAAAATTAATATTTTACACTTACAAACACATTTACAATGATGTGGTAAGGGTGGTAAGTCTTATATCATTGAGTGTTTAACTAATAAAAAACTGATACTTATCAAGTTACATTATTGTGGATAGAATTGTGGAAGATTTATGAGGGTGTCAAATATTTTCCTATTACTTATCAATCTTATTTTTATTATTTAATTGATTGAGAATAACACATACACATATATAATCACGGGGAAATTCTACTATACACACTCTTTACCATATAGATGCTTAAGTTATGTTATTTTCTTTTTTAGTTATAACCAATTTTCTTCTTTAATTATGACCTTATCTTAGTTATGACTCCTGAGATATTTGATTATGTCTCATGTGCTGTTTAATTATTATTATTTTTTTATGAATCAAAAAGTATGAAATTATATAATTTTCTTCTTTAATTATAAGACACATACCATAGTCTTTCCCTCTATCATGATAGTACTTTTATAATTGTTTGCCAACTATAACACTCTGTTTGGATTATGAAGTGGGCAATGAAAAGAAATTATTATGTTTTCTCACTTGATTAATAATGATTAAAAGATTATATATATATGTCTTTTTATTTTATTTACTTTATTTAGAGAAAAAGTTTAAATATTATAATCTTTTTGTAAAAAGTAATTTTAGTTTCTCACTAAATCTCACTACTTTTTGTAAAAAACAAAACTTGAAGAGGTTTGTCATTCCACAATATCTCTTCCATTTACATCTCATTATTTCATTCAGTTTATTAATTTTTTTTTTCTTCTTATTAAACCCCTCAATCCAAACAAAGTGTGAATACATTTGGGAAAACTTAGAATAATGTGACACTAATAAATGTGCTAACCAACCAAATATGGAGTGATTATTCAGTATTTTCAGAGTATGGACACGTGGTGCTCTATAAAACTTTAATTGGTAGAGAGGGATAGGGGCTCACGATTTATGTTGGGAATGGAGAAACAACATGGGGTTAAGTAATTGGTGATTGGCTTGTAGTATGACCAATGTTGTGTTCTGGGATTATTTAATAATTTCCCCCAAATATGACTTAGCTTGATTAGCGTAACTTGCATTGTATTATTATAGTGAATAATGCTATATGTACCAACTAGTATATTAACTAGTGTATCAGTTGATGATTTGGCGTAATTTAAGATGTTTTTGGTATTTGTAATTTGTATAATGAGTGGGGTTAATAATAATATCATAATTAGTGTTAGTATACTAATTAGTGCATGTAACATTACCATATTATAGTCATGCATAAGGGTGTAAAGAGTTCGGTTTAATCGATGGTACCGATTTCACAATCAGAAGAGTTTGGGCAGATTTTACAAAGAGTTTTGCTGAGAGATCGAAATCGACGAGCATTAAATGTCCGCTTTTTTGGACCAGCACGTTTTTTGGCTTCAAATCTCTGTATACTAATTCCACAGCATAAAACCTGAAGAAATATACAGAGAGTTATATACATTGATGATATTTTTTTCAAAAAAAATTGGGAGAAATTGAAAAGAAAATTGACCTGGTGATACTATTAGATAACATATATACATACATACACACACACAAGAAAATGTGTTTATTTATACACATTTTCTCATTTATTTCTCTCTTCATATATAAATATGTGTTTATTTATACATATATAGATCCATATGTACGTATAGATATAGATGTGGCTTTTGGAAATAGTGATAACATTAATGAGTTCAAACTGAGACATTATTGAAATGGACACGGGGTCACTATTGTGACCCCCCGTATTTTTTGATCGGCAAAAAAAAAAAACTTTATTGATGTAAGAATCAAGTACAAAGTACAAAACAAAATACATCAATAAAGAAAAGGGAAGTGCAAAAGCATCACAATAAACTAAATCATCCTAACTAGGTTGGCACCAAAAAGCCCATCCTATCATTTGCTAACACCCCTAGAGTTGGCGAGAAACCAACAAGAAAATAGACCAAACACCACAACAACAACAACAACACAGCTGAGCAACAAAGAACAGTAGACTCAACTGCCCTACCAATGCTGTTGCTAGCTGAGAACCCAAAGCAAACACACCAACAGCAGGTCACACCAAATTCCATCTCAGCCCTATATATCAACCAACATATCAAACAGAACAAAAAAAACCAACAAGACAGACCAATAACAGAGCTTAGCTGACCAACAGACTACTACCTAAGCAAAGCATTCCAGTAGTAGTGAGCATAGCTGAGCAGCCAAGAAACAAAACACCTAAAAAACAGCAGCCAAACTCACCAACAACAAGCACCATCACAGCAGCTGCCCTGCTCAGTCCACCCTCAACCATCTACACAGATTCCAGTGCATACTGCTCCTATATGAAGAATTCAACTAATTAAACAAACTGATATATGAATAGCTCGACTCCCATTCCTAATGCAATATTGAACCTGGTGGTTTAATGTACACTTTCACACATATACCTCATCTATAGTTTGATAAACCCCAGTCCTTGAGCCCAATCTTCCCACCCAGACCTTACACCAATGCAAACCACACTGATGAACTGTTCTTCCTACACGCTGAACTTGCCTGCATCTACCAAAATAAAGATCAAGTAGTAGCACATCTTTGTCCAGCAAGCCTCACACTGATGCAGACCACCCTCTAGAAAACAGCACCAAAACTCAAGGCCACATTCCAAAAGCTCATGGCCATCCCAACCTCCACCAATGCACATTCTGACCAACAAAAACAAAAAAGGCAGCAGTATGAAAAACAGGACAGCAACATAAATCTTTGCTCAACCAACACCCCTACT
Organism: Camellia japonica; assembly: GCA_030407325.1. NCBI lineage: Eukaryota > Viridiplantae > Streptophyta > Magnoliopsida > Ericales > Theaceae > Camellia > Camellia japonica. The sequence continues at coordinate 176,628,272 of JAPPVO010000031.1, forward strand.
GCAAAAACTTTACTTGTTGCAGGTTGTTCACAATATCAGTTACTGAATATCCTGAGAAAGAAGAGCCAACAACTTTGATCCACATCGCAACTAGCACTTTAATGACCTCACACAGCTCCTCAAAATTTGGATGAATGCCATTAAAAATGCAATCATTTCTTAGATTCCAGATGGACCAAAGCACAGCCAGAGGCATGGCCTTCCAGAACACCCTCTCCTGTTTTTTCAGCCTTATACCAGCCCACAATTCTAATAAACAGTGTACAGTACCAAGTTGAACCCACTGCAAACCCCACCATTTTAGCATATGTGACCAAACCTTCCAAACAAAAGGACAAACCAGAAACACACGATTAACACTCTCCACTTCCATATTGCAGAAAATGCAATTCACATTAGCCTCATCAGAGAGCACTCTAATTCGTTGCAAAAAACTGGAAGTCTTTATCCTTCTTTTCCATGCCAACCAACCAAAGAATTGAGCTCTAGGTGAAGATACATTGTTCCATATAAGATCTGTTACCTTACACACTGTACCTAAGGAATTATCGCACCACTTATAAGCAGAAGAAATAGTGAAGTTTCCTGATGGGTCTGCTTTCCAATGCAAAGAATCAGCCAGATTTTCCCTAAGAACTGAAGCATTAATCAGCAGCAGTTTCAATCTATTCAATTCTTCCACCTCCTACAGAAAGAGTGATCTTCTGAAATTAAGGTTCCACTCCACCTCGCTATTTCTTCTGATATGCATCACATTCACAGATTCAAACTTATCCAAAGACAAGGAATAGAGCCTAGGGAAAACTTCCATCAAGCACACATTATTACACCATTTACCTTTCCAGAACAGAGTTGTTTTTCCCATTCCCAATCACTGGAGCAGAGTTTTCTTTATAAAATTCCACTAATTCAGGTCTGGTTCTAGCAACACCCAAAATGTCAGCCCAGATACATGAGTTCCTAATGTTATCAATCGGTTCTGGACACCACCCAACACCCACCTGATTGTATTTGTTATATATCACTTGTTTCCACAGAGCATTAGGTTCAGCCCCAAACCTCCACCACCATTTCAATAAGAGGCAATCATTCATAAGTCTAATCCTTTTAACACCTAAACCGCCTACGTTGTTTGCTTTTTGAAATGTCCTTCCATTTGACCAAATGTATTTTCCTTCTAAGGCCATCCCCACCCCATAGAAAATTGGATTGAATCGTTACAAATTCCTTAGCAACCCCTGCTGGCATTTTGAACAAAGATAAATTTTTAAGCTAGACAACACAGATTTAATCAAAGTCACCCTACCAACAAAAGAGAGGAATCTTCTCTTCCAAGAAGCAAGTCTTTGTTTGCATTTGTCTAACGCTGGCTACCAGGTCCTTTTTCTTCTTGGACTTGCACCTAGAGGGAGTCCTAAGTACTTTAGGGGCAAACTTTGATGTAGACAATTGAGCTTATCAGCAAATTCCTTGGATGCTTCACCCGTTAACCCAATTCCACACACCACACTCTTGTGGTAGTTAATTTTTAGGTCTGACAACACTTCAAAACATCTCAAGATCCTCTTTATGTCATTAACCTCCCCCCTATCAGCTTCATAAAATAGAAATTGCAGGTGAGTGATCCTAAATGCACTTGATCCAATTGCTGCCCCTTTGATCAACCCCATCTGTTTTGCTCTTTCTAGTAGGATATTTAGGCCCTCAATCACAATGTTAAAAAGGAACGGGGATAGTGGGTCACCCTGTTGTAGACACCCCATTTTTGACCGACCTTAAGACTCAGACGTCACCGATTGAGCGCTTGGTGATGTTGCATGTTGTGCTCGTTCTGAGGTTGTAGAGTCCTAGCTGCGAGCCTTGCCTCCGGACTTCCGGACTCTTTTGTGCTTTGCCTCGGTTTGCGAACCAGGCTCCGTTTTCTCTGTTTTCTCTTCCCGAAGGGAGGGAGAGGTCTCGTAGATCATCTCTCAGTGGCTGTAGGCTACGTTTCGTGGTCGTAGGCCATTTTTCCCATTTGGAGCCCGGTTTCGGGTTTTTCAGAGCCGACGGCCGTGTGCCTCGGTTCGGGACTGCTTAACCACCTCCGTTTGCTCCGATTTTTGGTACATACCTTATTTCCTCCCTTTTGAGGGACACTGTGGTCCGAGAGACCGACTTCGTGATCAAACACCACTTCCGGTGCCTAACAGTCAGTTTTCGGGGCCCCGGGCTGCGCGTTTTGGCCCCCGAGCCTTGCTTGCAAGCATTGTTGGGCTCCGACCCAAACTGTAAATAGTCATATTTTGAGCTCCTTTTCATGTTTGATTAAGGACCTTTTGCTTTTTGAGGTCTCCTACTATCACTTGCCTCTTTAACTCTCTTTTAGGCCTATTTTTGCATGGTATTTTAGGCTTACTTGTGAGCTGTTTTGGACTTGGTCATAAACTACAAAATGTCTTGTTTTGAGCCCCTCTTCAACTTTGTTGAAGGGCTCTCTTCGGTTTGAGGCTAGCAACTACCACTTGCCTCTTTATCTCACTTTTTGGCCTTTTTGGGGAGAAATTTGAATTTCAATTTCCTTCCCTTTTCCCCCACTCTTTTGCCTATATAAACACCCACCCAGCTCTGGTTTTAGGGGTTAGAAAATTTTGGTTTGGAGCTCTCACATTAAATCTCTCTCTCTCTCTCTACTCTAAGCCTTAAAAACCCCCTTGGTTCTTCACCAACCCATAGCCCCACCCTTCCATCCTCCATTCCAGCAGCTTGAGATTGTTCTTCAGAGCCTAGGAGTTCTGCATTTTGGTCCAAAAGGCTGTCAAAGATTAGTCTTCAAGGGTAAGTCCTCTTCTCCCCTTTTTGACCATTTTCTTGGTTCATATTCTAGCTCCTTGTGCTTACTTTTTTGAGCTCCGACCCTAACTGAAAATAGCATTTTTTTGAGCTCTATTTCATGTTTGTTTAAGGGCCTCTCACTGTTTGAGGCTTCCTTGTGGCACTTGCTTCTTTACCTTTCTTTTATGCCATTTCCTTGCATAGTATTTTAGGCCTATGTATAAACTGTTTTGAGGCATGTTGTAAAATGTAAAGTGGCTTATTTTGAGCCCTTATTCAACATTGTTGAAGGGCTCCTCACTGTTTGAGGCTTCCATTTGCCACTTGCCTTTGTATCCCTCTTTTGGCCTTATTTTTGCATGATTTGTTAGCCCCTTGTGCTTCTGTTTTTGGGCTCTGGTCCGAACTGTAAATTGCCTTATTTTGACCCCCTCTTCATATTTCATTAAGGTTCTTTTTATGTTTGAGGCATCCTTTGTGTACTTTGTGTTGAAGCCCTCTTTTTGGCCTTATCTTGCATAGTATTTTAGGCTTGCTTGTGCACTGTTTTGGGTTTGGTCACTAACTGTAAAATGCTATGTTTTGAGCCTCTCTTCAACTTTGTTGAAGGGCTCTAGGCCATTTGGGGCCAGCAGCTGCTACTTTCTTCATTATCTCAATTTTAGGGCCATTTTTGTATGCTAGCTTAGCCCCATTTGTGTTCACTGTTTGGCCTTGCTTAAAACTGTAAATATGCATTTTTTGGGACTGCCTTTCTTTTTTCTTCATGCTTCATGTTCAAATAATGCATGCTTTGTATAGCTATAAGTCATTCCATGTGCCTAATTTTGGATTTCGGGTTTTATTTCATGCATTGGGTGCACTTTTGCCATGTTTCGGGGCTGTTTTGCATCAATTTTTGCTACTGAAATTTGCATGCTAATATGTCATATTCCATGTCTTGCCATGTGTCTTGTTAGAGTGGCATTCGGTGCCTTAGGGTCGGTCCTCAGTTTGCGTACATGTGTGCACGCATTTCGAGTGTCTCATTTTCATCTAATGGCCTCTTATGTGAGTGTGGCTGAGGTCCACTCATGTTAGTGTAAGTCCATTATGCATTGTGTATGCCATTTCATTCCATAGCATTGTGTATGCTAGGCTGTATGTTAGCGCATTGCGTATGCCATGTTACCTCGTGCATCGTGTATGCCATTTCATAGCATGTTGCATGTTAGGTTGTATCTTAGCTGCATTTCATGCATGTCATGCATACTACATTGTGTTCGGGATAGGAGTTAGCCCGAGCATGGGAAACGAGGTACGTTTCGTACTCCGAGTGACAGAACGTGTCTCAATTTCCCAGTCACCGACACTCTGGATCATCCATGATGGAGTTAGGTCTTGTTGTGTTCATATGTGCATTCATTTCATATTGAGTTGTGCAATTCGACTCCTCGGCCATCATGTATCGAGATGCGTGATTGGTGGCACGAGGATCGAGGTATGCATACATATGTGAAAATACATTGCCATGCCCCTTTCTTGCTCTCTGTTGCAGCAAATCAAGAATCAGTAGCCTTCCGGAGCTTGGCACGCATTCCAAAAACAATTGCAAACAGAGCCTAATTGGGGCATCGCAGTGGATTTCTACACAAGGCAACCCGGACATGCATCATTCATCATCTGGAGAAGAGTCAAGGCAGTCCCAGGCTTGCATGCCAATTTAAATTTTCTAGTTAATTTTGTTAATTAATTAGGAATTTGTACATATTTTGGACTGTATTATTTATTTGGACTATACTATTCGGGACTGTATATATTTATTCGGACCCTCTGCGCGAGGGCAATGTTGTAATAAGTGTGCGTGAGTGTGATGTATGTCTTCCAACCCCACGTCTTTCTTCCCTTTTATTTACCAGCTTATAATGGTTAGATTAGGGCATGTTTCAATTAGCATACAGTATGATAGCATGTTTGCATTCATTCATCTGTTTTGCATGCACCGGGCTCGGCGCATCATACTAACTGCATTTGTATTTCAATTCTAAGTTGAATACATGTTAGCTGTAGCATTCCATACGCCATGTTTAGAATAGCCGAGCCTGCTATAGTTGCATTTTTGCATGTGTTGCATTAGGCATTTCTGTATATCTAGGATCATGCATGGATTTCTAATCGGTTTCTGTTTTGGCTTGGAGTACTCAGTGAGTTTATGCTTTAGCATCCTTGCATGCGTGTGAGTGATTGCCATGAATAGCATGCTTACCATGAGGCTAACTGCTTATGTGATATAACTGCCTTGAATGCCTGTGGGTGAAGGTTGGGTTATTTGGATTGGGACAAATCATCAACTGTGAGTTTTAAGCCCACTAGATAGTGGCAAAACCATCTTTTCTAAGCCCACCTGAGGGTGGCAAAATCTGCATTTTAAGCCTACCTGCGGGTAGCAAACCATCTTTCAAAAAAACAAACATGAAATGTTTTGTTCCAATTCGGGCGACCCGGTCTATACTTGTATGCTGTGCGCATCACATAGTAAATCTAGGCTAATAACCGGAATAAGAGCGCACAATGTTTTCAAAACTAGATATCATGGTTAGTAGAGGCCGATCTTGATCGGGCGAGCGGGGGTGCTCACGAAGTGACCTTCCCCAATTGTACCCAAGTTCCCGAGCCGAGGCAACTTTGGTGATGACGGACACGTGGCCTTAGGCAACGAGTCAGGGTTTCCTAAATTTCCCAAAATAAAATATTTAGGTGGCGACTCTGTATCTGGCAAAGCAGTCCATGTTTGGCACTTCTTTCAAAAATCTGTTTTCTCAAAACGATTTGCCAGATTTGGACTCTTTAGTTCAGATTACGAACCGTGACAACAAAATCGAGTCCGAGCTGTAGCGAGGTCCCCCGCGGGCTTGTTACACCGTCTAAGACCTTGTTGTGGGCTAAATTCCAAGGTTGGCGAACCATTTACCAAAATAGAAACTCTAGTTGATGAGACACACTCCCTTAATCCAACTTACCCATTTATCCCAAAAACCAAAATTTGAAAGCATAGTAAATAAGAAATTCCAATTGATTAAGCCATAAGCTCTTTCAAAGTCTAACTTTAGGACAATGCCACTCTTTCTACTCTTCTTCCAGCCATTCACAATCTCATTGGCTATCAACATCCCATCTAAGATGTTTCTGCCCCCAATGAATGCTGATTGTGTAACACTAATGATTCTAGGCAACACTGTTTTGATTCTGTTTGCTAATACTTTTGCCAAAATTTTATACAAAGAGCCAATGAGACTAATAGGTCTATAATCATTCAAACCAGAGGGGTTCTCATTCTTAGCAATCAGAGCAACAAAAGAGCTATTAATACCTTTGACTAATTTTGCATTTTGATGAAATTCTTTCATGAATTGCTGCACATTTGCCTTGATTACCTTCCAACACTTTTGAAACATCATAAGATTAAACCCATCAGGTCCAGATGCTCTGTTTCCTTCACAACTCTTAACTGCAGCTTCAATCTTAACTTCTGAAAACTCAGCTTCCAAGAGCTCAACAACTTCTCTACCCCAAATGGATAAGAAAGGCCCAAATAGCCTTGGTCTATTGTGCCATGATTCAATAAATTGGTTAAGAAAATGTTATTGAACTGCAGCTCTCACCTCCACAAGATCCTCCTTAACAGTTCCATTAACTACTATTAAGCACAGAGAATTTTTGATTCTCCTAGAGCTGGCCATAATATGGAAAATTTTTGTGTTCTTATCTCCTTGTGTTGACCACTTGATTCTAGATGTTTGTATCCATGCACATTCCACCATTTTACTTAGTTTCCAAGCTACGCCTTTGGCCTCTCTTCTTCTAGCTTGCTCTGCCTCAGATAATGGTCTTTCTTCAGCACTTATATCAAGTGCATGTATCTTCTCTTTTACTTGATTAAGTTTATGCTCCACATCACCAAAGACTTCTTTAGCCCACTGCTTCAATGCCAGTTTCAATATTTTGAGCTTCTGTAGACACTTGAAACCAGCCCATCCCACCACATTAGCTTCTACCCACGTATTCTCCACAAAAGATCTGAACTTTAGATGTAGGGTCCAAGCATTTAGAAATCGAAATGGAGTTGGACCCCAATCTCTCTCATCCTCCATCAACAGAATAGGACAGTGATCTGAGACCTTTTGAGGCAGCCTCCAAAGCTTAAAATTAAACATTTGTAGCCATTTTGGAATAAGCAAAAACCTATCAATTCTACTCCACTTCTCCCCCTCCTGAGAATTGCACCAGGTAAATTTTCTTCCCATCACTGGTAAATCGGCAACTTCAAGTTTATCAATTAACTCATTAAACTCCCTCATACCTTTATCTCGCCTAGAACACCCCTTCCTTTCTGATATATTCTTGATCTCACTGAAGTCCCCTCCCAAGCACCAAGGTTTATTGTATACCAACTTTAATCGAACCAAGCTATCCCACACCACCTTTCTCCTCCCCATATCATTTAGACCATAAATATTTAAAATTGCACAATCAAAACTGTTATGGAGAGTACCTGATAAAATTATGAAGTTCCTATTGCTATAGTGATCAACCAGTTAAAATACTTTTGGGTTCCAGATGCGTAATAGGCCACCATCAGCTCCTACTGAATCAACTGCCATGAAATCCATTTGTTCTTTGCCCTGGATTGATCTGACAAACTTTTCATCAATTGTGGATCTCTTGGTTTCTTGTAGTAGCACCATATCAACCCTTCTTTCACAAAACACTTGTTTAAGCTTCCTCCTTTTCTCAAGCCTTCCTAACCCTCTTACATTCCAAGATAAAAGCTTCATTAATAAACACTTTTCAACTCCTAAACACCCAGAGCAGCTGCTTAACAGGCATCTCCACCCTTGTTCCTCATTTTTTCCTTGTCCTTTGCTTCCAAATCCATTAATTTGCTAAGGACTATATCTTCATTTCCTTCACAGTTCACACCAAGGATGCGCCCAATTTGGAGTGATGCTTCAGCCTCAGTAAGTAGCAGTCTACTATTGCTTGATTCAGTTGCCGCTGAGAGTGAGAGTGCTGCCACCGCCGACCTAAACACAACTCCTTTCTTCAAATTTAGAGAAGTTCCAGCCATAGATTTACCCCTTTGGAGACTGCCTTTTTTCTTGTGATGATTGCTAGAGGGTTCTTGTGTTTGCTCCCTCTTACTAGCTATTCTCTTCAGAATTGATTCTATAGAAGAACTCAATATCTCACTGCTTACCTCTCTTCCATTTCGAGCTAGTGTTTCTTCACCACTACAAGGTTGAATAAAATTTTCTAAGTTGGATTGGGCCCCCAGTGTTCTAATTTCAGGTGCTTTAGTCAAGACAATCTCAATGTTGAGCCCAAGCCTTATTAAGTCAAATCCACTTAGACTTTTTCAAGAGGCCTAGGTTACTGACATCATCATCAACAGGCCTATTCGCCCCATTTTGAACTGTAACGCCCTCAAAATAATACATAAATCCCATCATTTTAGATATGCAATGGTATAAAGAAATCAACACCTTCCCATTCATCAGAGTAGTTCTTACAACAGTATTACATGTTAACAACAAAAGCAAATGCCCTACAGGCTTACAGCTTTCCAAGTTAACACTTGGTTACACAAAAGAAGAGTACTAACTCTATACAAAATAAGCCCTTGGCTTGATATACATGTAATACAAACAAAATAATCAAAAGAATCTTCAACTCCCATAGCCATCCAAGCTAAGTCATTGGAGGTGGCATGCTACCTGTACCTGAAAATAATGTCCTATATAGGGTGAGCCAACGCCCAGTAGAGATATGCTAAACACAATATGAGCAGTAACTAAGACTATGGCAATTGATAAATGTTAAATTCCCATAAATCAATTCATAACCCATTTTCTATTACATGACCACTATTCCCATGTTACATTTCAATTTCCATTTCTTATCAAGTTCACAATTCACAACACCGGCTCAGAACCTGACCAACAACTTACATGAGACAGTAAACTCATATAAACGTTTCCCATTTTTCATTAGATAAGCATACAAGCTATATCAGTACTTCGATAGATGAGCATATGTGCTATATCAACACTTCCATAGATAAGCATAAGAGTTGTATCAACACATTAACTGACAAGCATATGAGCTGTATCAGCGGAGTCCATCCCCTATCTTCTCCCAAGCAACATCCGGTTTAGAGGTCCATCCCCTATCTTCCCCTAAACCGTGGAGTACATCCCCTATCTCCTCCCACACACACAACGTATATACACAAAGGTCATATACTCAATCAAACAATACATAGCGTTAATGTATTCTATCAACCGTCATACTCTATGACACATCCAATTGATTAGTTTTAGTTGCCTAATCATCATGCATTGTCTACAACAATCACAACTACCCTCCACCAGTAGCCCAAAGCAATTATTTCTAAACAGATAATAAAAGCTCCAACAAATAAAATATCAATGTGTTTGAAAGTGAGCGATTAATAAATCCAACTCCACCATTCTACCATATGATGAGCAAATTTCATTATTTCCAACTCAATTCCATATAACCACAATTTCCCAAATTAATTATACCAATTAATTTATACAACAAATTAGGTTTTCTACCTCATTTCCAAATATTGACCCAATGGTCTATATATCAACAACCAACAACAATATCATTATTTTGAAACCTAAAATACACATTTTTAGAATCAAAATAACAAACCTCTTTTCAACATTTTCAAACCCTAACTCCCCAGACTCAACCATTTAACAAAATGCCCAAAAATCTATGTCAAAACCCATAGTAGTGAGTAGCAATCCCTACCTCAAAAGATGAAACCCAACGAAGGAGATGACGAAAATGAAAATGCTCCAAATCCCGAGATTCTTGGATCAAAAGATAGCCTTCGACGATCAACAACTTTTTTGTAAAGGCCAAAGGAAAGGGGAGCACTCTAACTAGATCAAACCCTAGAGAGAAGGGAGTTTCTAGAGAGAGAAGCTCTCAAAAATGGCTTTTTAGAAAGTAAGAGAGAGAGTGTGAATGTAAAAAGTGATTTTAAAATGCCTAACTGACTTCTGATATACGACATGCCCGCTCGAGCAGAAAACACAACGCTCGAGCGTCAGGAACAAAAAACTGGGTACGCTCGAGTGCAATAAGGCCCGCTCGAGCGCCAAGACACAAAGGCAAAGCACATCCGCTCGAGCGCAATTTTTCCCTTCCCAGAACTTACACCAAAGATGCACTTTCCGCTCGAGCGCCAACAAGCCCCCTCGAGCGCGACCTGCTCGAGCGCAGGAAACCCGCTCGAGTGTAGAAACACCACCTGCAGAAGTTTGCAGGGACACGAAATACTGGGAGTGTGTAAACCCCGCTCGAGCGCAAGAAGACCCGCTCGAGCGGACCATCCAAAACTGTGCAAGCAACAATGGGAGCCAAAACTCTACCAACTTGAATCAACCAAGCCCAACACATCCTAAAACTCAAACGAATCGATTTAAAGGATGACAACAAGACAATTACAACTGTCAACTTCGCGGAACCGAGTCCGGAATACAACTGAACAGAAAAGGGACAACCGAGATCGCTATAACCTCCCCCCCTTAAAGAATTTCGTCCCCGAAATTAAATACAATTTTTTCAAAAACAGGTTTTCTCCATTCTCAATAATATTACAACATAATATTACACATTCCGACCCCTTACCGGTCAATCTCATCTCTTTTCAAGAGGCATTTCACATTACACATAACAACCTGCATTATCAACATGCATTCCTTTGAAATTTGCCAATTTCAACTCATTTTCCACAATTCCATAATACAACATGTTCGTGGCCGAGTTTGAAGCAGCCTTCTCTAGTTTGTCCCAGTTCACACCGGAGTTGGTGGCAACGGAAGAACGCCGTTGCATTAAATTTGAGAAGAAGTTGAGAACCAAAATCTTGTTCAAAAGTTGCAGGAAACATGATTCAAAATTATGACCGTTTTATGGAGGCGGCGGCATATATGTGGAGTACGGTACAAGCCGAAGAGGAAAGGATTTGGGGTTCGAGNTGTATTTTTCTATAGTGAAAAAGTCAAGAGAACTTATTGCTGCATCCATCTTTCTAATTGGACTTTTCAGTCATTCCTCTAGCATATATGTCATTTGAAGTCTAACTTGGCACAATAATAGACCAAATATGCATAAGATAATCCGGACACTTGGTATTAAAAACAATGGACCAAATATTGTCATTTGGAATCTAGCTTTATAGGAATGTCTAAATTCTAGGTCAGTCCAATTAATTTAATATATATATATATATATATTTTGGAGGGATATTAAATAAATTGAGGCTTTTTAATAATTATTTGAAGTTTGGTTATTGACAAAATCAAATACTAAAAATGAGCTTAAACCAAAGCTTCAAAAAGCAGTGTTATGTAACGGTTGCGGCCATTACGTAACAATTATGGTAGTAAGCGCTACCCGTTGCACCTGCTTTGGCAATGTGACGGAAATTTACATGTGTGACGGTCATTTCGGTGTTATAACGGCCGTAGCCAAGGTTTCGAAAAGCGGTTGTGGTCACTGTAACAGTTGTGGGGCGCAGTTGCGGTTGCGGTTGCGGTTGCAGTTGCGAGGGTGTAAAGGCTGTAGTGTAATGGTTGCAGTAACTAGAACCATGAATTTTTTAATTTTTCGCACAATTTGAAAAAACCTTACCGATACGCATATATTTTTTTTTAAATCATATTTATTAGGGTTTAAAATAGATTTTGATAAATTTTTCTTAGTTTTTAAGTATGATCCAATATATTTCATATTTTTAAATTACTATAAAATGAACTTTTTACATTTTATTTCAATAGTTAATAACTTTAAGAATGATTAATTTTAAATGTCTATAAAATGATTTTTGACCAATACCTGAACTAACTAAATAAAAAATATTTACAATTATTAAATGAAATGATTATAAAAAAAATGTATCATAAACAAAATTATTTTTGAGTTAATATATATTTTTTTAAAAGACACTTTTTTAGACAACACTTTATAGTTAACTAAGTAAAATTATTTACAATTAAGTATTAAATGAAATGATTTAAAAAATCAGTTAGTTTTTTAAAGATATTTTTTAGGCAACACATTATAGTAACAAAATAAAAAATATTTATAATTAAATATTAAATAAAATGATTATAAAAATATATATAACCACTATTTATATATTTTTTATTTTACATGCTAATGTAATGAAATAAAAATTAAAAAATAAATTATAAAGAAAAAAATCCATACAAGATTTTTTCTTTGGGCTTTGATCACTCGAGCATTCGTTCTTTTTTTGTAAGATTTTTTTTTCCCTTTTTTTGCAAAGTAAACTATTCAGAATATTGTAACGGTGTGTAAAGGGTCTTATGGCCGTTACAGTACCGCTACGGCCAAGGTTTCAAAAAGCGGTGTTACATAATGGTTGTGGCCGTGACGTAATAATTGCAATGGTAAGCGCTACCCGTTACACCCACTTTTGCAATGTGACAAAAATTCACATGTGTAACCGGTCATTTCGGAGTTACATAACAGCCGTAGCCAAAGTATCAAAAAGTAGTGTTACATAACAATTGTGGTGGTAAGCTTATTTATTAAATTATCCCAACTGTCTAGTTCAAACTTATTTATTTACTCATTGAACCAAATTTTAAACTTATTTATTTACAATTTTTATAAAGCGAAGTTTGCGAACAATTTGGTTAAAGAAAAATTAGAGTGAAAGAAAGTTTAATTTATTTGAAAACTAACAGTTGATCCGTTTAATGCACGTGTTATTTTTTTTTTAAATATTCGATGGTACAATATGTGTTATAAAAGAATAATTTAAATTTAAATTTAAAATTAAAATATGATTTTAATCATTTATTTTAATAATATTAGTACTATCATTCTATAAAATTATTACTTGAATACTTTTATATATATATATATATATTAATTTCAATGAAATTATTTTTGAAAATTTTAGTTCTGTTGTATTATAAATATGTAATTATCATATAATAATTTTTTATGATATATATTAAATTATAAATTTGTTAAATCAATACTCATTTTAATATTAAAAATAGTAGTTAAATTAGAAGAAGAATTAGTAACATACAATTAAAAGTAATTCTAATTATTTAATTTTCTTTTATATTCATTTGGAAAATAAAAATATGTAGAAATAGAAATTATATAAAATTTATTTAAAAAAAATTATATATATATGTTGTAGTTCGATTTTCATATAATGATTTTATATGATATATATATACATTAAATTATAAGATTGTAAAATAAGCACTCTTAATTAAATTAAAATATTAACTATATAAAAGAAATTCAACAACGATTAACTAAGAATGAATTGACATCCAAACTTAAAAGGAAAAAATAATGAAAACATCCAAACGATATATATATCTCAATATGTGAAGTGATTAATCATCTGTAATATGATGTCAAAACATAAAAGAACTTATTGTTCAACAATTGAAAAAGTAACTCAAGTAATAAATCTAAACTTTAGAGGTTCCTCGAGAGTATCATTGGTGTGCATGTTTTTCCTCATGTGTGTTGTGATTATATAAAATAATGTAGAAAATAAAGTATAATTTCATACATAGAATCACTATAAAATTTACATGACAAATCCATAATATAGAATAATATAGAATTGGTATTAGGTATAGAATAATGTACGAGAAAAAAAAATGGGCGGTAATTTAGCATTAAAAACAAAATCATAGAGTTTGAGGATTATCTCAATTAATTTACCATGAAAAATATATGAAAAAGAAATATTTGTCAAATAGAGTCCGTATAAAATAGGTAAAGTTAGTATAATTTAAATTAGGTTTGAGTTTTTGTATAACTCTATATGTAATTAAGAAAATGGTTAATTGTTGAAAAGTCCAAGTTAAGGACGGTATAAGGCATGAGGTCCAGTGAATATTTTTTATTGGTAAGAGGTCCACTATTTGTGAAATAGTTTGGTGAGAAGCCCTTTTGCTTGTTTTGAAGGACATTTTGTTTCCAATTTTACCCTTTAATTTATCTATTAACTTTTTTTATCTCTTGTCTTTCGTTGACTATTTGTTCAAATTTTTTGACTATCTGTTCAATTTTTTGTCTTTTTGTTCAAATACTTTTTTATCTGTTTAATTTTTTAAACTTATCTGTTGAATTTTTATAATTTATTTTTTCTATTTGTTCTATTTTTTATCTGTTTAACTCCTTATTTTTTCCCTATCTGTTTCTCTCTTGAAAAGATCTCTATTTAATTTGGACAGATCGGAGACAACCTTTTATCTATACAAATTTTAGTTGCAAAAATCTAGTTTGCATAGATAAAAATCATATACATTAGTTTCATCATCATCATCAAATTTTTATTTGCCCAAATACAAATCATCAAATAGTTGAAATACACACACAACAACAACAATACCTATACATACAAATGGATCAATACTTGAATTTGATAAAAGAATTGGTGAAGCATTGAGTCAAAAGAATTCATTAAGCAGTTAAAATACTCAATAAAAATAAGAAATAAAAAAATTCCTATTATTTATTGATATGCAGAAAACAAGTACTTGTTCTTCTTTAGAAGTCCTAAAGAGATGATCGGTGAGACTAACACTTGTGCAATTCCTTTACCACATCAGTGAATACTGCGGTAGGTTAGTTAATTCCCACTCTCCTCTCTTCATCTCTCTCTAGTCTATTTCAATAGAATACGGGGTCCCTGCTGTGACCCTCCTGCTGTGCTTAAAACGACATAGTTTCACCCTTTTTTCTTTCTTTATTTCTTTCTTTCTTTCTTTCTTTCTTTCTTCTTCTTCTTCTTCTTCTTCTTCTTCTTCTTTTTTTCATGTTCTCACTATGTTTTTTGGCATGATAAATTACACTTTGCCCCTATATTTAGGGTTTAATTTTTAAAATTTCTTTTTTTATTTTAGGGTTTAGGGATAAAATTTATTTTTTTAATTTTAGGGTTCAAGGTTTAGGGTTTAATTCTTAAAATTTATTTTTCTTTTATTTTTTTATCTTATTGTTTAGAGTTTAGGGTTTAGGGTTTAATTCTTAAAATTTATTTTTTTTTTATTTTAGGGTTTAGGGTTTAATTATTAATTTTTATTTTTTTATTTTAGGGTTTAGGGTTTAGAATTTAGGGTTTAGGGCAAAGTGTAATTTATCATGCCAAAAAACATAGTGAGAACATGAAAAAAAAGAAAAGAATAAGTTGAAACTCTGCTGTTTTAGGCACAGCAGGGGGTCACAATTTATAAATCAAACATAAGAAAAAAATTTACTTTGTTATCATTTCTTGTCATTTCTCACCAAATCACCCCATTCAAATGGAATGTAATTTCTTTTTATCTCTATCCTCTCTTTCTCTAACTGGAAGCTTCATTATAGTTAGACAGTAAGTGAACTTTTGTTATTGCGACATAACACACCTTGTGTTTGGAGAGAACCTATCTAAACAAAACTGTTTAACGTCTTTAATGGCTTGTGAGGTAGGCGGTTAGAAGCCAGTGATACGCAAGCACGGAAGTGAAGAGAATAAACATCAAAGGCTGGATTCAGGCATCCACACGGTTTTTGTTTATAATCTACTAGAGTCAATGGACCCAAAAGGGTTGTATACTTTGTTCACCGACTTAGGAGTGGTGCAGGATGTATTCATACCACATAAAAGAAGGAAGATGGTGCGCTCTGGGTTTGGATTCGTGAGATATAATTGCTCAATCGTAGCAAGCATGGCAGTCCAGAAAGCAAATGGATTGTGGTGTGACAACAGAGCTTTGATAGTGAAAGTTGCAGAGTTTGTTCGACGTGTAGAAGCACAGAAAAGGCCTTTACAGAGTTCAACCCAAAGAAAGGAAATGGGAGGTACGGGAACGGTGTCTTGGAAGCTAAAAGGTAAGGAATCCTTTGCCCAGGTTGTAAGTGGGAAAGGGTTTGTCGCTAGTGCAACTTTAACTGTAAAAGTATATGAAGTAGGGAATGGATGGTTGTACAACAGTGCCATTGTGCGATTAAAACCACTGTGTTGCGGGGTATATTTCAAAAAAGAATTGAGGTATAGAAGCATGGAGGATATTGAGGTTCGAGAAGGAGGGGTAGAGACATAGATCTATCATTTCCATCGGTGGAAATCATGCGAGAAAAACTCAAGCAAATGGAGGTTTCGGTTAAGGAATGGTCTGAATCGGTTATAGAATAGAAACAGGGGATGGCTATTGCACAAGAAAGAGATGTTTGGTTGAGCTGCTATGGGGTTCCCTTAAACGTATGGAACAACAACACCTTTTATTCAATAGGTAGATTATGGGGGGAAGTGATTGGTCTAGCTGATGATATGTCCAATATGGAACACTTGATCTGCAGCAAGGTAAGAATAGTCACGAAGTGCATGGAATCCATCAACAAAACAATCAATTTGGACTACAAATGGGTACTTTATCCGATAAAAGTTTGTGAAGATCAAATCGTTACTGCGAAGGTGGTGAATAAGCACTATATTTGCCATCATCAACATAGTAATAGTGCCAAACATAGTTCTTATGGGGATGAAGCTACCCAGACAATGGAAAGAGAGCAAGTAGGAAGATGGTGATGATGACGTGGAGACACAAGTTGGCAATGAGGTGGATGATAATGGTGACATAGCAGTAAGGATAAGTGACACAAGGAAAGATGATTATAATGGCAGGGAAGGGAAGGCTAGCTGTAAGAGCACGTCTGTGGTGGCTGAAACTGTCAGTGGTATGGGGAAAGCAATTTTTGGGGACGCATGCATGGGTAGGGAGGTAGCTCTGGTGATGAGCTCTATTAACGTTCAAAATGGGGCAAATAAGCCTGTTGATGATGATATCAGTAACCTAGGCCTCCTGAAAAAGTCTAAGTGGATTTGACTTAATATGGCTTGGGCTCAACATTGAGATTGTCTTGACTAAAGCACTTAAAATTAGAACACTGGGGGCCCAATCCAACTTAGAAAATTTTATTCAACCTTGTAGTGGTGAAGAAACACTAGCTCGAAATGGAAGAGAGGTAAGCAGTGAGATATTGAGTTCTTCTGTAGAATCAATTCTAAAGAGAATAACCAGTAGTAAGAGGGAGCAAACACAAGAACCCTCTAGCAATCATCACAAGAAAAAATGTAGTCTCCAAAGGGGTAAATCTATGGCTGGAACTTCTCTAAATTTGAAGAAAGGAGTTGTGTTTAGGTCGGCGGTGGTAGCACTCTCACTCTCAGCGGCAACTGAATCAAGCAATAGCAAACTGCTACTCACTGAGGCTGAAGCATCACTCCAAATTGGGTGCATCCTTGGTGTGAACTGTGAAGGAAATGAAGATGTAGTCCTTAGCAAATTAATGGATTTGGAAGCAAAGGACAAGGAAAAAATGAGGAACAAGGGTGGAGATGCCTGTTAAGCAACTGCTCTGGGTGTTTAGGAGCTGAAAAGTCTCTATTAATGAAGCTTTTATCTTGGAATGTAAGAGGGTTAGGAAGGCTTGAGAAAAGGAGGAAGCTTAAACAAGTGTTTTGTGAAAGAAGGGTTGATATGGTGCTACTACAAGAAACCAAGAGATCCATAATTGATGAAAAGTTTGTCAGATCAATCCGGGGCAGAGAACAAATGGATTTCATGGCAGTTGATTCAGTAGGAGCTGATGGTGGCCTATTACGCATCTGGAACCCAAAAGTATTTTAACTGGTTGATCACTGTAGCAATAGGAACTTCATAATTTTATCAGGTACTCTCTATAACAGTTTTGATTGTGCAATTTTAAATATTTATGGTCTAAATGATATGGGGAGGAGAAAGGTGGTGTGGGATAGCTTGGTTCGATTAAAGTTGGTATACAATAAACCTTGGTGCTTGGGAGGGGACTTCAGTGAGATCAAGAATATATCAGAAAGGAAGGGGTGTTCTAGGCGAGATAAAGGTATGAGGGAGTTTAATGAGTTAATTGATAAACTTGAAGTTGCCGATTTACCAGTGATGGGAAGAAAATTTACCTGGTGCAATTCTCAGGAGGGGGAGAAGTGGAGTTGAATTGACAAGTTTTTGCTTAGTCCAGAATGGCTACAAATGTTTAATTTTAACCTTTGGGGGCTGCCTCAGAAGGTTTTAGATCACTGTCCTATTTTGTTGATGGAGGATGAGAGAGATTGGGGTCTAACTCCTTTTCAATTTCTAAATGCTTGGACCCTACATCCTAAGTTCAGATCTTTTGTGGAAAATATGTGGTTAGAAGCTAATGTGGTGGGATGGGCTGGTTTCAAGTGTCTACAGAAGCTCAAAATATTAAAACTGGCATTGAAGCAGTGGGCTAAAGAAGTCTTTGGTGATGTGGAGCATAAACTTAATCAAGTAGAAGAGGAGATACATGCACTTGATATAAGTGCTGAAGAAAGACCATTATCTGAGGCAGAGCAAGCTAGAAGAAGAGAGGCCAAAGGCGTAGCTTGGAAACTAAGTAAAATGGTGGAATGTGCATGGATACAAAAATCTAGAATCAAGTGGTCAACACAAGGAGATAAGAACACAAAATTTTTCCATATTATGGCCAGCTCTAGGAGAATCAGAAACTCTCTGTGCTCAATAGTAGTTAATGGAACTGTTAAGGAGGATCTTATAGAGGTGAGAGCTGCAGTTCAATAACATTTTATTAACCAATTTATTGAATCATGGCACAATAGACCAAGGCTATTTGGGCCTTTCTTATCCATTGGGGGTAGAGAAGTTGTTGAGCTCTTGGAAGCTGAGTTTTCAGAAGTTGAGATTGAAGTTGTAGTTAAGAGTTGTGAAGGAAACAGAGCATCTAGACCTGATGGGTTTAATCTTATGATGTTTCAAAAGTGTTGGAAGGTAATCAAGGAAAATGTGCAGCAATTCATGAAGGAATTTCATCAAAATGCAAAATTAGTCAAAGGTATTAATAGCTCTTTTGTTGCTCTGATTGCTAAGAATGAGAACCCCTCTGGTTTGAATGATTATAGACCTATTAGTCTCATTGGCTCTTTGTATAAAATTTTGGCAAAAGTATTAGCAAACAGAATCAAAACAGTGTTGCCTAGAATCATTAGTGTTACACAATCAGCATTCATTAGGGGCAGAAACATCTTAGATGGGATGTTGATAGCCAATGAGATTGTGGATGACTGGAAGAAGAGTAGAAAGAGTGGCATTGTCCTAAAGTTAGACTTTGAAAGAGCTTATGGCTTAATCAATTGGAATTTCTTATTTACTATGCTTTCAAATTTTGGTTTTTGGGATAAATGGGTAAGTTGGATTGAGGGAGTGTGTCTTATCAGCCAGAGTTTCTATTTTGGTAAATGGTTAGCCAACCTTGGAATTTAGCCCACAACAAGGTCTTAGACAGGGTGACCCACAATCCCCCTTCCTTTTTAACATTGTGATTGAGGGCCTAAATATCCTACTGAAAGAGCAAAACAGATAGGGTTGATCAAAGGGGCAGCAATTGGATCAAGTGCATTTAGGATCACTCACCTTCAATTTCTATTTTGTGAAGCTGATAGGGGGGAGGTTAATAACATAAAGAGGATCTTGAGATGTTTTGAAGTGTTGTCAAACCTAAAAATTAACTACCACAAGAGTGTGGTGTGTGGAATTGGGTTAACGGATGAAGCATCCAAGGAATTTGCTGATAAGCTCAATTGTCTACATCAAAGTTTGGCCCTAAAGTACTTAGAACTCCCTCTAGGTGCAAGTGCAAGAAGAAAAAGGACCTGGTAGCCAGTGTTAGACAAATGCAAACAAAGACTTGCTTCTTGGAAGAGAAGATTCCTCTCTTTTGTTGGTAGAGTGACTTTGATTAAATCTGTGTTGTCTAGCTTGCCAATTTATTATTTATCTTTGTTCAAAATGCCAGCAGGGGTTGCTAAGGAATTTGTGACAATTCAATCCAATTTTCTATGGGGTGGGGATGGCCTTAGAAGGAAAATACATTTGGTCAAATAGAAGGACATTTCAAAAAGCAAACAGCATAGGGGGTTTAGGTGTTAAAAGGATTAGACTTATGAATGATTACCTCTTATTGAAATGGTGGTGGAGGTTTGGGGCTGAACCTAATGCTCTGTGGAAACAAGTGATATATAGCAAATACAATCAGGTGGGTGTTGGGTGGTGTCCAGAACCTATTGATAACATTAGGAACTCATGTATCTGGGCTGACATTTTGGGTGTTGCTAGAACCAGACCTGAATTGGTGGAATTCTATAAAGAAAACTCTGCTCCAGTGATTGGGAATGGGAAAAACACTCTGTTCTGGAAAGGTAAATGGTGTAATAATGTGTGCTTGATGGAAGTTTTCCCTAGGCTCTATTCCTTGTCTTTGGATAAGTTTGAATCTGTGAATGTGATGCATATCAAAAGAAATAGCGAGGTGGAGTGGAACCTTAATTTCAGAAGATCACTCTTTCTGTGAGAGGTGGAGGAATTGAATAGATTGAAACTGCTGCTGATTAATGCTTCAGCTCTTAGGGAAAATATGGCTGATTCTTTGCATTGGAAAGCAGACCCATCAGGAAACTTCACTATTTCTTCTGCTTATAAGTGGTGTGATAATTCCTTAGGTACAGTGTGTAAGGTAACAGATCTTATATGGAACAATGTATCTTCACCTAGAGCTCAATTCTTTGGTTGGTTGGCACGGAAAAGAAGGATAAAGACTTCTAGTTTTTTGCAACGAATTAGAGTGCTCTCTGATGAGGCTAATGTGAATTGCATTTTCTACAATATGGAAGTGGAGAGTGTCAATCGTGTGTTTCTGGTTTGTCCTTTTGTTTGGAAGGTTTGGTCACATATGCTAAAATGGTGGAGTTTGCAGTGGGTTCAACCTGGTACTGTACACTGTTTATTAGAATTGTGGGCTGGTACAAGGCTGAAGAAACTGGAGAGGGTGTTCTGGAAGGCCATGCCTCTGGCTGTGCTTTGGTCCATCTGGAATCTAAGAAATGATTGCATTTTTGATGGCATTCATCCAAATTTTGAGGAGCTGTGTGAGGTCATTAAAGTGCTAGTTGTGATGTGGATCAAAGCTGTTGGCTTTTGTTTCTCAGGATATTCAGTAACTGATATTGTGAACAACCTGCAACAAGTAAAGTTCTGCGGTAGAGGTGTTGGCTGAGCAAAGATTTATGTTGCTGTCCTGTTCTTCATATTGCTGCCTTTTTGTTTTTGTTGGTCAGAATGTGCATTGGTGGAGGTTGAGATGGCCATGAGCTTTTGGAATGTGGCCTTGAGTTTTGGTGCTGTTTTCTAGAGGGTGGTCTGCATCAATGTGAGGCTTGCTGGACAAAGATGTGCTGCTACTTGATCTTTATTTTGGTAGATGCAGGCAAGTTCAGCATACAGGAAGAACAGTTCATCAGTGTGGTTTGCATTGGTGTGAGGTCTGCTGGGCGGGAAGATTGGGCTCAAGGACTGGGGTTTATCAAACTATAGATGAGGTATATGTGTGAAAGTGTACATTAAACCACCAGGTTCAATATTGCATTAGGAATGGAAGTTGAGCTATTCATATATCAGTTTGTTTAATTAGTTGAATTCTTCATATAGGAGCAGTATGCACTGGAATCTGTGTAGATGGTTGAGGGTGGACTGAGCAGGGCAGCTGCTGTGATGGTGCTTGTTGTTGGTGAGTTTGGCTGCTGTTTTTTAGGTGTTTTGTTTCTTGGCTGCTCAGCTATGCTCACTGCTGCTGGAATGCTTTGCTTAGGTAGTAGTCTGTTGGTCAGCTAAGCTCTGTTATTGGTCTGTCTTGTTGGTTTTTTTTGGTTCTATTTGATATGTTGGCTGATATATAGGGCTGAGATGGAATCTGGTGTGACATGTTGTTGGTGTGTTTGCTTTGGGTTCTCAGCTAGCAGCAGCATTGGTAGGGCGGTTAAGTCTACTGTTCTTTGTTGCTCAGCTGTGTTGTTGTTGTTGTTGTGGTGTTTGGTATGTTTTCTTGTTGGTTTCTCGCCAACTCTAGGGGTGTTAGCAAGTGATAGGATGGGCTTTTTGGTGCCAACCTAGTTAGGATGATTTAGTGCATTGTGATACTTTTGCACTTCCCTTTTCTTTATTGATGTATTTTGTTTTGTACTTTGTACTTGATTCTTACATCAATAAAGTTTCTTTTTTGCCGATCAAAAAAAAAAATGGGGGTTCACAATAGTGACCCCGTGTCCATTTCAATAATGTCTCAGTTTGAACTCATTAATGTTATCACTATTTCTAAAAGCCACATACATATCTATACATACATATGGATCTATATATGTATAAATAAACACATATTTATATAGGAAGAGAGAAATAAATGAGAAAATGTGTATAAATAAACACATTTTCTTGTGTGTGTGTATGTATGTATATATATATATATGTTATCTAATAGTATCACCAGGTCAATTTTCTTTTCAATTTCTCCCAATTTTTTTTGAAAAAAATCTCATCAATGTATATAACTCTCTGTATATTTCTTCAGGTTTTATGCTGTGGAATTAGTATACAGAGATTTGAAGCCAAAAAACGTGCTGGTCCAAAAAAGCGGACATTTAATGCTCGTCGATTTCGATCTCTCAGCAAAACTCGTTGTAAAATTTGCCAAAACTCTTCTGATTGTGAAATCGGTACCATCAATTAAACCGAACTCTTTACACCCTTATGCATGACTATAATATGGTAATGTTACATGCACTAATTAGTATAGTAACACTAATTATGATATTATTATTAATCCCACCCATTATACAAATTACAAATACCAAAAATATGCCAAATCATCAACTGATACACTAGTTAATATACTAATTGGTACATATAGTATTATTCACTATAATAATACAATGCAAGTTACGCTAATCAAGCTAAGTCATATTTGGGGGAAATTATTAAATAATCCCAGAACACCACATTGGTCATACTGCAAACCAATCACCAATTACTTAACCACATGTTGTTTCTTCATTCCCAACATAAATTGTGAGCCCCTATTCTTCTCTACCAATTAAAGTTTTATAGAGTACCACATGTTCATACTCTGAAAATACTGAATAATCACTCCATATTTGGTTGGTTAGCACATTTGTTAGTGTCACATTATTCTAAGTTTTCCCAAATGTATTCACACTTTGTTTGGATTGAGGGGTTTAATAAGAAGGGAAAAAAAAATTAATAAACTGAATGAAATAATGAGATGTAAATGGAAGGGATATTGTGGAATGACAAACCTCTTCAAGTTTTGTTTTTTACAAAAAGTAGTGAGATTTAGTGAGAAACTAAAATTACTTTTTACAAAAAGATTATAATATTTAAACTTTTTCTCTAAATATAAAGTAAATAAAATAAAAAGATATATATATATAATCTTTTAATCATTATTAATCAAGTGAGAAAACATAATAATTTCTTTTCATTGCCCAATTCATAATCCAAACAGAGTGTTACAGTTGGCAAACAATTATAAAAGTACTATCATGATAGAGGGAAAGACTATGGTATGTGTCTTATATTAAAAAAGAAATTATATAATTTCATATTTTTTGATTCATAACTAAAAAAAAAATTAAAAGCAGCATGAGACATAATCAAAGATCTCAGGAGTCATAACTAAGATAAAGTCATAATTAAAGAAGAAAATTGGTTATAACTAAAAAAGAAAATAACATAACTTAAGGATCTATATGGTAAAGAGTGTGTATAGTAGAATTTCCCCGTGATTATATATGTCTGTGTGTTATTCTCAATCAATTAAATAATAAAAACAAGATTGATAAGTAATAGGAAAATATTTGACACCCTCATAAATCTTCCACAATTTTATCCACAATAATGTAACTTGATAAGTGTCAGTTTTTTATTGGTTAAACACTCAATGATATAAGACTTACCACTCTTGCCACATCATTGTAAATGTGTTTGTAAGTGTAAAATATTAATTTTTAGCGTTGTTGTAAATAATATTCTGAATTTGATTGATGAAGGATGAGTGGTTACTTCCATGGTTACGTGGGTGGGCTCTGTCCTCCTTCCTTCCTCCTTCCACGGTCACCCTCTTTCTTTCCCTCTCATTTTTGTGGTCTCACTGAAGATCTAAAGACAAAAAGAATTTCAATGGAATGGTGATATCACCTAATCAGTATTAACCTTTAATAATTTTTTTTGTTCTTACCATTTAGCCTTGTATGTATATATGGCAGTTGAAAAGTAAAAGTTGACCCTATGTAAGATTATTGTTTATTTACTATGCCATTGATAACACCATTACTATATTAAAAAAAAAAGAAAAGTGTTTGTCACATCTTTCTCAAATATTTCAAGGAAACAAACAAAAAAAAAAAAAAGGAAAAAGAAGGGAACAAGGCGTCGGTAAAGCAATGACCATTCCCTGAAAAGAGGGCAATGTGATACATTCATATTAAAGAAACAGTATACGTCCTCCAAAGGTGTGTATTATAAAATAAAATGATATAATTTTATATTTTTAAGTTATAATTAAAAAAGAAAAAAAACGTCCTAACTAAATACAACATAAGTAAAAATTCATGAGTCATAACTAAAATAATATAAAATTATAAAAAAAAAAATGGTCATAACTAAAATAAAAAAATGACATAACTAAGGTACATATAATACATCCTTTTTAAGATTGTGTATATTAGAATTTCCATACTTTAAAATATTATAAGGTTATTTTGTTAGTTATTATTAATTGGGTTAGGGAATAGAATGTGTATTATATATAAGTTATGAAATTGGCTGTTCAATATATATATCTAAGTTATGAAATTTGTAAAGTTAATTATCATAAATATAATAACATAATCATTTTCAGTTATAATTATAAAATAAATGAATCATAACCAAACACCATATAAAAAATAATTAAAGACCTTTGATTTATAACTGTTGGCGCCACATTTAAACCATCCAGTGCCAAGGCAACACGTGGCAAGCAAAGGGTAATCAGATAATAAAGAGTCACCTTCGAAGGTGCCTATGTGTAGGGGTGTAATTTTGGCTGGCTTGGCCCGACCCATGTCGCGCCTTGCGGGCTCCCACCAAAAATCGAGCTTGGCCGAGCTGGCCCAGGCCCAAGCCTAGGCCCAGGGGTATTCAGCCTTTGGACGGGCCGGGTCCCTGGGCTTGGGCCTGGGCTTGGGCTTTGGGCGGGCCTAAACAATTTTTTAATTTTTTTTTTATTTTTTCTACCAAAATTTTATTATTTTCCATTAAAAATAACACTGGGCTTCGGCACGGGTCGGGCTTTTGGGCAGGCCTTGAGCAAGCCGATGGGTCGGCCCACGAGCCAAGCCAAGCGGGTCGAGCCCATGGGCCCGTGGGCAAGGGCTTCAAAACAATGGCCCAAGGCCTCGGGCTGGGCTGGGCGGGTTAGGGCCTTGACGAGGCTGCCGGCCACAAAATTACACCCCTATCTATGTGAGTTGTGAATGCAAGTCTTCAAAAGTATGATATATAAATGCCATGTGAAAGGCAAGTGAAGGAAGAGTTAATTAAAAAAAAAAATTGCTAACAGTTACATACATACAAGGAGAGAGTTATGGCCCTAAAAAGTAGTGAGAAGGAAGGAGATCATAGTAGAGGAGAACAACCTAACTATTTCGAATGCACTAATAGAAGGCTATAAATAGATGAAAACAAAGACTGAAGAGACTTCTGACCAAATCCAGACTTTACGTCTTTGTCAATTTCATTTATTTTTAAATTTTTGCACATTACTTTCTTGAATTTTAGTTTTACGCGCAGCGCTTATTTTTTGTAGGAGTAGTAGATTAGCATTGTAATTCCAGAACTCGGTGGGCTTAAAGTTTTAAAGTTGCCCTTACTAAAGGTAACATATTGTAATTGTTTATTCAATTAATCAATTGCAATTTTATGTCCAGTCTCTTCTTTCCATTCTGATCAATATTATAGTAAGTTATAACTAATACCATAATAGGTTATATAAATACGAAAAATATTATAATTGGACATATGATGCACACCCAAAAATTGAATAATGTCGTTTTGAAATTGACAGAAGTCTAAAGTGAGATTTTGATGAAAGAATAAAAGTGTTGTGTAATTAATTGTATCACATGACTGTTTTTTTGTTAATTTTGAATAGTGTTATGCAAAATAGACCTAATTACAACTTGACTTGAGGTCTGAGATCAAGAGACAAAATGAAATTCATTGTAAAATGTTTGGATGCCAAAATGAAATTTACCCTTTTTTTTTTGAAAGGTAAGTAACATCACCTCCTTTAAAGTTTAGAGAAAATAAAGTCAGCTATATACTTTTTAATATAATTATAAAGCGAACAAAATTAATGCTAATGATTAGTAGGCAGTAAAATAAAGGAAATTTACCCATAAGTCCTAGTTTTTGAAAGTTGAACCATTTAGTCCTAAAAGTTTTTTTATGCTCCATTTAGTCCCATTTTTACATCAGCATGATGTAAATGATGTAAATGATCTGATGTTTCATTCTATAATTTCAAAATTTATTGAAATCTGATGAACATTAGATGTTTTTCATCCTATATTTTCAAACATTATTGAAATTTGATGAACATTAGATGTTTGAAATTAATGTTTGTAACATGACTTTGATGTTATTAACATTGTATCTGATGTTATTAACATTGTAATGGGACCTTTCAGTCTATAAGAAAACTTTTAGGACTAAACAGTGCATAAGTTATTAATTTGGGATTTATTGGTGCATCCCCCTAAAATAAACAATAATAAATATATATTTTAGTAGAAAAGAGATAATAATATTATTTTTTATTCATACGACTAACAATTATTGATAAAAAATAATTTAAGTGTAATATGAATTAAAATTTTAAAAAATGTCAATGACACTAATTATATTTTCATCAAACCTTAGGGAGGTGATTGTAATTTATCGAATTTTTTAAAACAAAGCAATGCACAATTTGAAGTGCTGCAAATCACTGCCTACTCTGTTTTTCCCTACTCTGTTTTATAGAGATTAAGGGCGCCTCTCTTTTTTCTACTTCAATCACAGAGCAATTTCATAACAAAAGATTGCTCTCAAATGCTGAGCCTGAGGTGGTGACCCAAGAGAGTGGATGAGAGCAATATTTTTAACCCAAGTATCATTACCTTTAGCAATATTTTTCCCAAGAAAAAAAAGCAATGTGCGTTCACAATTTATGTCGATCAGTAGGGGCCCCGAAACTCTAATCTTAAAACAAAAGACACACGGTTCATTTTTGTTTCAGTAGGGACCCCCAAACTCTAATCTTCAGGTTGAAGGTTTAATACAAATAGAAGTACTGCGAGAAACCAGAGAGAAGCTCACAATTTATTTTATTTTATTTTATTTTGTTATTGTTGTTGTTTGCGAAAGCAAAAGTAGAGAAGTGACCTTATTATTCATCAAGTTCTCTTGTTACGAAAGTTCTTAGATGTTCCAGAGCCATTGATTTGTCATGTCTCTAGCCAATTGATATTGCTTCAGGATTTGCTGGAGATGTTCCAGACCATGCTCATTTGCCAATTAACTTGGCTGTTCTGGACTTGCCATCTAATCTTTGCTCTCGTGTCTTCTTTCAATCATCTTAAATATTTTTGCAACATCTCTCCTTACTTGAGTGAATAGTAGAATGGTGACTGAGTGGTAAATACACGAGGCTTCTACTAAAAACACAACATATAAGCAATCTTACTCCGGACAAGTCTTATTGTTAAGAGTAAATTTCCTCCAAATGTGATACAGGGATAACTTTATATACAAAATTTTTGAAGCTCTTTAGTTGGTCAGAATCCTTGCACCTCACTAGGAGGTCAAGGGCTTGATTCCCCTTCTGAAACTACGACCGTCGATTTAGAAAGAATAAATAAAAAGAATATTGAATCTGATTTTCGTCAAAGAGCTCACAAATGCCAAAGCATTGTGGTTTTCTACAAAAATGAGCTGATTAAACCTTCTATATCCTTGAGTACCTTCACAGATAGGATGAATAAAAAGCAACAATTTGAAACAGTACCTTCGGGTATGTCTAAGAAAAAAACAATACAAGTTTTATTATTTGCTTATACATTAAACTATTACTTATAATACAGTAATTGAACATACATAATGATAAACTAACAATGTCTATGACATCAAATATTAAATACCTAACTATTCATATTTACAAGTATTTTGTATTTCTCCATTTGAGGTAGCTGAAAAATTGGTTTCTCTGGAACAGGTATCCACTTCACAACCACCAATCGGCCAATACTGCAGCAAATCCAATACATACACCCTGCACCAATTCAACCTCTCTGTACTTGCAAATTTCTTCAGGAATTCCACCATCACCACTTGAAGAACAATGGTAATCCCAAGATCGCCAAAACAACTTGCTCCTATGTATTTCCTTAAAGACATTCTCTTCTCGAGCTTCCTTGCATGGAATCGTTGAAAACTTTGGCAAAGCACGAAAGTATTGAAGATTAGCGTGTTGTTGCATTTGTATTCACCCAAAGATTGATTTGCTCTCCGAATTGTAAGGTCAGTAAGCACGGCTATCTGGTAGCATGCTTGAGCTAGCAGGTTCCTCCACATAATGTTGGTGATGAGTGGTTTAGTTCGCCCACGGGTGGTTCTGCATGAGTTCTTTGGAGGGCTTTTCTGTGCCATAGCCAAAGCACCTAAGGTGTCCATGATCAAGTTCACCCACAATAACTGGACAGCTGTAAGTGACTTCACCGGCTGAAACTGCTGCGACAAAGTTGATGAAAAGGGCGGCAACGTTCACAGTGAGCTGGAATTGGATGAATTTTTGAATGTTGTTGTAAACACATCTTCCCCACTTTAAGACCGTGACTACAGAACCAAAGTTATCATCTAAAATGACAATGTCTGAACTCTCTTTCGCCACTTCTGTTCCTTGAATCCCCATGGAGAACCTATATCTGCTTCTTCAATGCTGGAGCATCATTCGTGCCATCATCAGTAACTGCCACAACATGGCCTTTCTGCTTCAAGCATTGCACCATGAGAAGTTTATCGAATGGGGAAGATCTTGCCATCACAACAGATTTTATCAACTTTGTCCAATCGCTCCTCTGGCGTGTAATTGCGAAATTCCTCACCTTCTACCACTGCTCCATTAAGATCCTGATTAGGCCTAAGTATCCCGCATTCAGTGGCTATAGCTCTAGCATGAAAACATTGTCGCCAGTGATCATTTTGATGTTCACTCTAGCATACTGACAAGCTTTCACAGCTTTCTGCACACCAGACGACATGGATCCTTTATACTACCAATCCCAAAAGGGTCAAGTTGCTGTCCTTCAAATTTTTGTTCACTTTTTCACCTTCATTCTCTTCTTCTTGAACTTGTTTATGAGCAAAAGCAATGCATCGAAGGCTGCTCGCGGCCATACCTTGGACCATTTGATCAAATTTCTTCCTTTCAACATCATCCAAGACCTTGATTTCTCCAGAGACATCATAGTAATGGGAACACATTGCGAGCACCATCTCTGCAGCTCCTTTCCAATGCACGTTGATCGTATTGTCATCCTTCTTCCTCATTGAAACGCCGCTTCTTTTCTTTGTTGAATTGAAGGCTTCAACATGGAGGATTGAACAGCTCTTCTTCAGTTTCTCCATATCCATGTTTAGTTCTTGACAGCCCAAAAAGAATTGCTTTTCGGTGGGTGCCAGAGAACTCAAATTCGGATCCTGAAGTAGACTTGTAAACAGTGCCTGTCGTATTCAAACCGACACCTTGGTGGAGCAATTCAAAACATTAGCTGAATTGAAGTTGAATTTCTTTCCTCCATCGATTCTTGGCCGAGCCAGAACTTTGTTACCTTCATTTGGTTGAGTGTGAGGGTGCCTGTTTTGTCAGTACAAATGACGGTGGCAGAACCCATTGTTTCACATGCAGAGAGCTTTCTCACCATTGCCTGATCAGCCATCATTCTCTTCATCGAATAAGCCAAAGTAAGTGTGACAGCCAATGGCAAGCCTTCAGGAATTGCAACAACAACAATAGTTACTGCAGCAGCTACAATCCCCACAACAGAATTAATAATGTCATTAACTTTTGTCTTGCTTCCATTGAACTCTGTATTTCCATTTGCATCTTTTGTATTGCCTGTGAAATACCGAACCAAACAACCCACTAGAACTAGGAAAGCAACAACCAAACCAACCTTGCCTATGGCTGAGGTTAGTTTGTTGAGCCGGGCTTGTAAAGGCGTTTGCTCATTGGTGTCCGCTGGTGTGCTCATCATCTCACCCCATGTCGTGCTCATGCCAACCGATGTGACAAGCATTCGGCCAAACCCATCAGCCACCTTAGTACCCGAAAACAAGAATGGATTTCGGTTAAGATTTACTTCTACGTGCTCGCTTTCGCCTGTCATGCTCGATTCATCAACTTGTAGCGAGTAGCCATCTATGAATAGGCCGTCAGCTGGAACCTGATCTCCAATCTTTAAGCAAACAACATCTCCAACAACAATTTCAAAAATCGAAACTTGTTGCCGCCTTCCATTTCTCACAACATCAATCTGGATATTGTTGCTGACTTTAGATAATTTTAGAAATTGCCTACTCTGCTTGAAATTACTTCCTGCTGAGACTGCTATGACAAGAAAGACAGCAAAAAATATGCTGCCTCCATCGTACCACCCTTCTTTCAGCCCATTTTCTTTGATGCCAAATCCAAGTGAAAGAGCTGCACATACTAAAAGGATTATAATAGTAGGATCTTTCAAAGCCTCCCACACGAAACGATAGAAACCTTTGGTGGGTGGCCTTTGATATGTGTTACTGCCAAAAGCTTTGTGTCTGCGCGAAATATCTTCTTCGTCATCTCCATTTATGCCATTCTCCAAATTGGTTTTGAGATCAGAAGCTAAACCTTGAACTCCACCATGTTTTTCAACAACCTGGTTTAGATTTTTCTTTTTAACAAGTTGGGTGAGACTCGACTTATCAATATTGCTGAAACACGGGTGTGGTGGTTCGGGGACATCGATGACGACAACTGAGTTAAGAAAAGGGGATACCTTTCTGTTGTTCTTCTTGGCTTCCAAGCAAGAGGTGAAGGCTCTGGAACAATAGATTGTAACAAACGCCATATGCCATCTCTGTTTGTTGGTTTCAGTAAGGCTAGTGTGTAGTTTGAGGACAGAGTCATACAAACTTGTTTCAAATATTGTAAACATGCTTTAAAAAGCAAAAGCAAAAACAAAAACAAAAAAATGGAGATTTGTTTCAAACAAAAAATAAAAATAAAAATGGGAAGATGATGAGTTACAACTTTTAAGACAGTGAGAGATGAAGAAAAGGATAATGTTTTGGAGGAACTAATGTAACATCAAAACATTTAGCTCACGTACTTAAGACAAAAAACAAGATCATATATGTCTGTCTGAGATGTTGTCAATGACATGTCTGCGTTCATCTTTTATAGTGTTTTGCGCTGCGTAATCTAAGCCATCTTTTTGTTAGAGAAATTCCGGTTCAGACTCAGAGAAATTTCAAAGAAGTTTTGAAATTTCTCTGATATAATCACAGAGAAATTTCGATTGGCAGCCACATGTATGGTTTTCTTAGGCTATGGGTTTTTGGTGTTTGACCTGAGATAAAATCAAATACACGGTTTATCCAAAAACACACAGTTTCTTGGAAATAGATCTTTGAACCTTGCTTGATCTTTTGAACCTTTTCAACTCGCTTTTTAGTATTCGGATCCGAGGAGATGTGTTCGTGCTGCCTTCGCATAGTCTTCAATCTGAAAGCACAACACAGACACACAACACTTTCTTTAAATGGAAATGGAGACAGATCACAGCCAAAAATTTCATTCTAAGAATCTTAAACAAAGTGAATATTTCAAATTTTTTTATTAGAGTTAGGTTTTTAGGTTCGAATCTTACGCTTCACCATATCACTAAAATTGTTCAGTTTATATAATAATATAAATATTAGAGACTCACATTTTAAATTTTTAAATTGTGCTTGGTTGAGAAATTTAAGAATGAATTTGGAAAGAAAAAGGGAAAACAAAAAGATAAGTAAAATACGAATAAAATATATCATCTAACTTCACATACTGACGCAGCGGAATACACGGGGACTAGATATCGTTCTAGTAGACGAAAGGGGCTCTCGAATCCACGAGAAAAATAGAACCTTGAATCCACAAGGAAGAGAAATATTATTGAATGAATAAATAAAAGTTGTATTTGTCATGAGGCTTACATAACTATTTATAATGAACTAAACCTAATACTTGTAGGAAAAGTAATTCTAAAACTAGGAAACTTAAATCATCACAAATTAGGAAACCTAAGAGAATAGGAAACTAAAATTCTAAACTATTTAAAATCCTAGTCAAAATCTAATTCTAACATAATAAAATTAAAAAACCTAATAATTCTAAAATATTTATACTAAATTACAAAAATCCTAATAATATATCAAAAATATTAAAACTTAAAAATATAAAAATTCTTAAAATCTTGTCCTGAAAATCTTGTCCTACATCAGACTCCTCTTCTTTGAAAGAACTCGTCCTCGAGTTCATATTAGAGATCTGCCATCGTCCATCCCAAATAAAAAGATACTTGGAATACTTCAATTGTTTGTCCCTCTTCCGAACATTATATGCAGAGAAGTCTATTTTCTGAAAGTTATTTTCTATATGCTTCAACTGGTTGACAAGATCAATTAAACAAGCATTGAAAATTAAATTAAATTTCCCAACACCAAGAAAATCAACGAAGGGTATTTTATGTTGATGTTGGATACTCTCTAGACTTTGCTCTGTCTTAGATTCAGTTGGACATTCAATTATCATCTTTTGAACATCAATTGCATCCCCAATCAACTTCTCTGGTGCACATGTCAACTTTATTACCTCATCTTTTATTTCTTCTTTTTCATTGAGTTCAACTAGATCTTCTTCTTTATGATCTCATAACCATATAACAAGAGATGATAGTTTCCGTCATTATAGAAGCTCTTGGTTACCTTCACGTTTTCTCTTGCTTCACCTCTTCATCGTTCTTTCAAACTTCTTGATCAAAGTAGTTTCAGTGCCTCTCTTTTATCAATTTTCAATGTTCTCACCATTGTTGCAATCAACTTGAATTATCTACTTCAATTGAATGTTGTTTGGGTCTTCAAATTTTGAAACATTTGATACTCAAAATCTTTTTCTTACTTCAATGTGTGGTTGAGCGTGACAAATTTGTTGACCTACAAGACTTGATTGATCCAAACTTGGCAGAACCATAGTCATGTTTCTTGAATAATCTATATCCACAATTCCATAATAATTATGAATTGCGAAGAAATTGTGAATCAAAATTTTCCTTGGAACAATTGTTTGTTCAAGCTTTCTTTGATATTGTAGATACAATATTTGCCCATGATTTTTTTGAAGGAATCTAGAACTTACAACTTCCTCATCTTATCCACGTCCTAATAGGTTGTTTGTTGTCGCATTCGATCATACTGTAATTGTTTCCACCATGTAGAAACATAACCTTGTACTTACGTGCGCATATTTGGCTTGCTTTTCTTCTTCAGAGTTTCCATACACTCAAGGAATTTATCAACTTTGCGAAACCAATAAATAAAATCCTTGGCATGACAAGAAGCATTAAAATAGGGAATTTCTAGTGGTACTTGATAATTTGAAAAGTCATGATTGATGTAATTATTGCTATTGAACACATCACTGAATCTTCGTTGTCGCCTCACCGACTGGTATTCACCATAATCCCGAATAACTCATCTTCAGATTCATCCTCACTATCATATTGATAACAAGAAGATCGTCTCAAGACGTGTGTTAATAGGCTGGCCTTGGGCAAATCCCATAGTGCGGTTCCTATTAACGTTGTGACTAACAGGTTGGCCTTGGGCAAGTCCCTTGACTCGAATCCTATTAGATCTTTCTCTAGGATCATCGTCAATAGAGCTTGCGCTTCCTCTTTCGATGAATGACATCGAGCTAGGAGAAACCTTGCTCTGATACCACTTGACGCAGCGGAATACACAGGGACTAGATATCGTTCTAGTAGACGAAAGGGGCTCTCGAATCCACGAGAAAAATAGAACCTTGAATCCACAAGGAAGAGAAATATTATTGAATGAATAAATAAAAGTTGTATTTGTCATGAGGCTTACAATAACTATTATAATGACTAAACCTAATACTTGTAGGAAAGTAATTCTAATAAGAAACTTAAATCATCACAAATTAGGAAACCTAAGAGAATAGGAAACTAAAATTCTAAACTATTTAAAATCCTAGTCAAAATCTAATTCTAACATAATAAAATTAAAAACCTAATAATTCTAAAATATTTATACTAAACAAAAATCCTAATATATATCAAAAATATTAAAACTTAAAATATAAAATTCTTAAAATCTTGTCCTGAAAATCTTATCCTACTCACATACTTTTCTCCTTTCACTTTTCAAATTCCTCTCCAAATTCTCCAAGTAAGCACAACGTTAAATAAGTTTCAGAATACCACAAAAATTGTTCATTTTATAATAGTATAGATGTTAGATGCTCACATTTTGAGACTCTTAAATAAGCTTCAAAACCCTACCAACAAGGACAGAACCAGGATTTCAATTTCCGAGCCAAGATATGTATAATTTTTTATTTATCAATTGTTATAAACTTTCATATTGCAATTTAAAAATGAGAAATAAACTAATATTTAATACTAAAAAAAAAAAAAAAAAAAAAACTAATATTTATTTTGTTTTAACATGAACAGAAAAAAAATCACATCCATTCAACTTTAACATATATAAATAAAAGAGAAATTATAAATTAATTGATTTTTTTTATACCTATCAGCTCAATTATCCAATAAAGTGAAATAAAGTCTTCAATAGACTTTGCATGAATCTCATTAATATCCAATCAGTATAAGAAATTGAGTCTTATAAAGGGCACCACTCTACGAGAGAAGTTCTTGGTTGAATATTTGCGAGTTCTCATCATAATGAGTAAAATATGATTAATTTAGTAATATTGTTAAATTTAAATTTAAAAAAAAAGAAAAGAAAAGAAAAACAACAACAACAAACAAACAACAGAGGTTAGAGGTCTATTTGGTGTTCCATTCTTTTGTACATTACATAAAAGCTTGTTTTATTTATTCAAAAAAATAATAATAATTTTTTCAATATTTTATACATTAGATAGGGGTGTACGTGGTGCGGTTCAGGTGGTTTAAGAGTAAAATTATCAATCGAATGACGAATTAGCGGATTGGCGGATTGACAAATTGTTGTTTGAGTGGTTTTGGACGGATTGGCGGATTGAAGAATATTCTAACCAAGTATTAAGCTTATGTATAATATATAACACTAATTTGCATAATATTTTTCATATATATAACACAAACTAATTTTACGTGATATTTTTCATATATATAACTATTGATTTGTAATAAATTCCACATATTAAATCTCTTTCACACTCATTTTTACTTTGATATTTCATTATAGGTTAATATATATGTGTGTGTGTGTGTGTATTAACTATAGCAGAGCAGCGCGGTTTCGAAAGCGGATTATAAATTTTAAAACTTAAACTGTAGTTAGCAGATAGAGCGGTACAAAATGATACGGATCGGTGTGATTTTAGCAAATTGAAAGATATTTTGCATAGCCCCATGGATGATAGCCAATAGGGGAGCCATATGTAATAAGTGAAAAGTTTTTGGTAGCAATAGAACCATCCAAGTAGTATTTCCCACTTTGGACAGGGAAGCCAAGGCCTCCAATGGTCTATTAATAGGTCTGCCCTGCCTATCAAAATTGTTCACTTTATATAAGTATAAATATTAGAGACCCACATGTTAGATAGTAAATACACTAACAATGATGTGGCAAAGAGTAAGATCTTATCATTCAGTGTGTAACAAATCAAAATTAATACTATCATACCACATCATTATAAGTCAAATTAGATAAATTTTTTTTTTTTTTTTATCTTAAATATTTTCTAATATTCCTGGGTAAAGTGAATGATGAAAATAGAAAGTGATTTTTCAACCCCAAATGGGAACCCAACCCCACAACGTGAAGGATTTTAATTTGTTTATGTATGGACCAACAAAATTTTATACCAATCGTCACATCCTGCCATTTTAGTCGACTTCAAGCAGTAATTCAGTCTGAACAACAATGTTCCATTCATTATAATTTGAGTTTTGTTGCGTAGAAGAGAGGAAACATCAGTTTCAGATCCTTGTCATAAGTTAAAGAAGTTATATGATACACATGTTACACGCCCCCATGATACACATGTTACCCCTATAGCATGACCCTTGTCATAAGTGAAACAAGTTAAAAAGCCACTTAATTTTTCCATTCACCAAATAATAAAAAATAATAAAATAAAATAGCACTTTCCCGCATCAACTTAAAATAAAAAATAATAAAAAAAAAAATCGCAGCAGCAACAACTAAAAAGCTATACCAAACTACTCTTAAGTATAAATTTTGAACTTTCGAAAAAATAATAATAAATAAAAATAAAATCACTAAAAACTTATACCCTAAGGCCTCGTTTGACAAGTTAACATTTTAGCCAAAAAGTCAAAAAGTTACTAAAAAAATTAAAAAGCCTATAACCTATACCAAAAAGTCAAAGATTCATTTTTCTCTTTACTTTTTGCACATCTTTTCGTAAAAAGCAAAAAAGTCACCCCAAACATACTAGTTTCTTTTACTTTAAATTTTAGTCAAAAAGCCAAAAAGTTACTAAAATAGCCTATTTCCAAACGAGGCCTAAGTATAAATTTTGAACATTTAGATGTTATTTGACAACGTTTACATTTTATTGTTTTTAATTTACAAAAGTATTAAACATATTTATATTTATTTTGATTAAAAACAAAAACAAAAAACATGTATGGTGCATAAGTGTTTTAAAATTTTATTTAAAAAATAAGTGAAAATGATAAGCTACAAGCGGTAATTTATCAATGCTTGGGGATGGTGGCAAGAGGTGATTGTCAGCTGCCAGAGGTAGTGGTTGAAGGTGGTTGTTATCGAGGAGAGACGATTGGCAGTGGCAGGAAGTGATTGTTGGCCACAGAAAGTGGTGGCCGAAGGTGATTGTCAATAGTTAGATATAATGGTTGGTTGGCCTAAAGTGATAGTTGAAGGTGGTTTTCAAGAAAATGTGATTGTCAAGATAGTTGCTGATGGTAGGATAGTTGTTGCAATGACATGTGGTTGTTGAGGGAGTAGAGTTTGAAAGTTGTTGGTGGAGGAGGTCATTGGCAATGGCAACCGGTAATAATAAGCAATGAGTGGTAGTCGGAAAAATGGAACAAAAAAAATTAATAATTAAAAAAATTAAACAAAAACTTCCTTTGTGTTTTTCAGCGACAGGTCATATGATAATTAATGGTATTTTTCATCAAACACTAATAAAAAAAGACACTAATTATTAATTTTTAGCGACAATTTAAAAATTATCATAAAAAATATCACTAATTTTGTCGTGTTGTAGAGAGGAAACACCAGTTTCAGATCTTTGTCATAATAGTTAAAGAAGTTATATGATACACGTGTTACACACCCCTATAGCATGACCCTTGTCATAAGTTAAAGAAGTTAAATGGCCACTTAATTTTTCCATTCACCAAATAATAAACAATAATAAAATAAAATAGCACTTTCCCGCATCAACTTTAAAAAAAAAAAAATACTAAAAAACTAATACCCTAAGTATAAATTTTGAACATTTAGGTGTTTTTTTTTTATAATTTTTATAATTTTTATTTTATTAGTAAAAAGAAACTTTATTGATAAAAAAAGCGTTATATGCAAAAGCTTACATCAACAAAGAGGGAAGTGCAAAGTTGAACATTTAGGTGTTATTTGACAACATTTACATTTTATTGTTTTTAATTTACAAAAAGTATTAAACATATTTATATTTATTTTGGGTAAAAACAAAAACAAAAAACATGTATGTTGCACAAGTGTTTTAAAATTTTATTTCAAAAATAAGTGAAAATAGAAAGCTGCAAGAGGTAATTTATCAATGCTTGGAGATGGTGGCAAGAGGTGGTTGTAAGCCGCTGGAGGTAGTGGTCGAAGGTGGTTGCCATCAGTGAGAGACGATTGGCAGTGGCTTGAAGTAATTGTTGGCCACAGAAAATGGTGGCTTGTGGCCGAAAGTGATTGCCAATAGTCAGATATAGTTTGTGGTAGTTGAAGGTGGTTTTCAAGAAAATGTGATTGTCGAAGATAGTTACTGATGGTGGGAGATAGTTGTTGGCAATGGCATGTGGTTGTTGAGGGAGGTAGAGTTCGAAGGTCGTTGGTGGAGGAGGTCATTGGCAATAGTAACCGGTAATAATAAGCAATGGGTGATAGTCGGAAAGAATGGAAATAAAAAATAATAATAATTAAACAAAAAACTTCTTTTGTGTTTACAAAATTTGTGTACAACTTTTTGAAAAGAAAACAAAAACTAAACGAATTTTTACGTATAATTTTTAAAATTTCTATAAATACAAATAAAAAATTATAAATATAAATGTTATCAAACATAGTATTAACTTTATAGTCATAGATTTAAAGTTTGGAAAAATAGATTAATGGTTTATGTTTGGAAAACTTATGAGTAGATCTTAATAAATAAACTTATTATTTAATAGGCCCTATGATAATTAATGATATTTTTCATCAAACACTATTAAAAAAAAGTCACTAATTGTTAATTTTCAGTGACAAGTTGAAAATTATTACGAAAAATATCACTAATTATTAATTTTAGCGATAGATTAAAAAAAGCGTCACAAAAAAAGTCACTAATTTTCAACTTCCAACAATAGCTTGAAAAATTCGTCATCAAAAAACGTCACTAATTTTAAGTTTTGGCAACAATTTCTAAAAACCGTGACAAAAAAAAATAAAATATTAATTATCAATGTTTAGCGACATAT
Source organism: Camellia japonica (assembly GCA_030407325.1). NCBI lineage: Eukaryota > Viridiplantae > Streptophyta > Magnoliopsida > Ericales > Theaceae > Camellia > Camellia japonica. Next base: position 176,667,141 of record JAPPVO010000031.1, read on the forward strand.
GTAAAAAATCATCACAAAAATTATTTTTAGCGACAATTTTGCTACGACTAATTTTCAATAGGAGTTGATAGAAATTAAATCTAATTATTATGACCTATTAATAATTTACCCTTTACATTTCACATATTCTCACAATTGCTAGCAATGGTATTTGTAGTAGTTAAACTTTGACAGGAGCATTCACACAAGGAACGGTACAGTTTTATTGGGAATACATGTAACGCCCTAAAAATAACCCATAACATACACAATAATAAGATGCATTACTTAAGAAAATAACCCATAATTCATTCATCAGAGTATCCTTAAATAAAGACATTACATGTAAGAATGAAAGTAAATGCCCTATGGGCTTACATCTTTCCAAGCCAACACTTGGGCACAAAATGTGAGTACTAACTCAACTACAAATTAAGCCCTCAGCTTGCAATTACATGTAATATTAAAACAAAACAAATAACTAAACTAGTCTTCCAATCCAAGTCCTTCCAAGCTAAGTCCTTGGAGGTAGCTTATCACCTGAACCTGAAAATGATGTTCCCATAAAGGGTGAGCCACAGCCCAGTAGAAAAATACTAAACCAAATATAAGCATTGAATAAAGTCCTAGCATTTAACAGATGGTTAACCATGATAATCAATTACATCAACATACAGTCTTAAGACACTAATGTCTATGACACTTATCAATTTCCATTATTATCAATATGGCTCAGAACCTGACCAAACTTACAACTGTGAACTATATAGCATATTCACATTACGTCCAATATCAAAACACAAATGAGACTCAGGCTCATATCAAAACACTTCATACTTCCAGATTGATACACATTTTAGTGCTGTATCAATAAAACACTTCAATATAAATAAGCACACATAATAGTGATGCTAATGGAGTCCATCCCCTATCTCCTCCCAAACAAAATCCGTTTAGAGGTCCATCACCTATCTTCCCCTAAACCGTGGAGTACATCCCCTATCTCCTCCCAAACAATGCAATGCATGTAAACACATAACATATACAACACACAATCAATACATTAATGTCTGTATTAATTCAACAGTCAAAGTTAATGACTTAACAATGTGATTAGTTCCAGTTATCCCTAATCCACATGCAATGTCTACAACAATCATGACTATCCTCCACCGATAGCCCAAAACAGTTATTTCTAGACTGAAATAATAAATCAACAATTCAATAGGCAAATGATTTAAATTAATCAACTACCCCATTTAATCAATAAATTCCTCAATGCAATGAATTCAACCAATTTCCCCAATTTTCCTTAAATTAAACATACAATTCAATTTAATACAAAACTAGGGTTTTTCCCAAAATTACCAAACTACCCCAACATATTAAAATGCAAAACTTCAGAACAAAACGTATACATTGGAGTAGGAGATCCCTACCTCAAGGAAATAGCCCAAAAAGAGAAGATGGAGATGAAGATCCAAACTCAAAGTGCTCCAAATCCAAACTTGTTCAGATTAAACTGAAGCTCGACCCACTCTAACTTTTTAATAAAGGTCTAGGGTAGAAACACACCTAAATAGATCAAACCCAGAGAGAAAGTGTGTAGGGAGAGAGAGAAACGGTTCTAGGGTTTTAGAATCAAAAAGGGAGATGAAAATGATCCAGAAAGTCGGATCTCGGCTTATATAACAGTCGCCCCGCTCGAGCGTGGAAACCCCGCTCGAGCGCCACTCACAGACTCCCCGCTCGAGCGGCCAAACTCCCGCTCGAGCGGCGGATGCACACCCAGAAGTTTCTGCAGACAGGTCCCCGCTCGAGCTCCCAACTCCCCGCTCGAGCGTCACTCACAACCTTCCGCTCGAGCGGCCAATCCCCCGCTCGAGCGTCCAACACTACACAGGAAATACTGGATGGGTGATATTCCCGCTCGAGCGCCAAAACCCCCGCTCGAGCGGACAAGCAAAACAAGGTCCCCGCTCGAGCGTCAAACTCCCCGCTCGAGCGGACAGGTCAAAATCTGGGCAACTAGTTTAGGCATCTAAACTCAACCGACCTGTCACAAACCTGCCCAACACATCCTATAACTCAAAAATAAGAAATTAAAGGACGATAACAACAATCTATAACAACGGAGTCTACGGAACATAAGTCCTGATACAACAATCAAAAGGAAAAGACCGGGGTCGCTATAACCTCCCCCCCTTAAAAGAATTTCGTCCCCGAAATTAAGCATAAGTTTTCGAAAACAGTTTTTCTCAAATTCCAACAATATGATATAAACAATGAACAACTTGACCCAATACGGTCATCTCATCTCTTATCAAGAGGCATCTCACAATATATATAAAAACATATATTACAACCTGCGTAATATTATGCATTTTTTTTCAATCTTAACAATTTCAATATACGTGATTTCCATTTCCATATCATATTAAATTCCATGATATATAAAACACATTCAATCTATAAATGTGACATTCCACTTCCATTATGAAGCAAGTTTCAAACTACTAATATTAAACCAAAACATTCTCAATGTTTTCCAACTTAAGACATAAGTAAAGCTCTTAAGTTCAACAATATTACAAAATCTAAATACAAGATTACAAATCAACAAACATGTCCGGATATTTCTCGCGGACTTCCAACTCACGTTCCCAAGTGGCTTCTTCCACCCCGTGATGTTTCCAAAGAACCTTTACCAAAGGGATGGTTTTGCCTCGCAAAACTTGATCCCGCCTATCCAAAACCCGAACCGGTCTCTCCTCATACGAGACATCCTCTTCAACCACTAAATCAGTCCAATCCAACACATGTGATGGATCCGGCTCATACTTCCGAAGCATACTCACATGAAACACGTCATGTACTCCGGACAACTGCGGTGGCAAAGCTAAACGATAAGCAGCCTCGCCAATCCTCTCAAGGATCTCAAAAGGACCTATGAACCGAGGGGACAACTTCCCGCTCTTCCCAAACCTCATCAATCCCCGTCTAGGTGATATCTTCAGAAAGACATGATCACCCACCTCAAACACTAAAGGTCTCCTCCTACGGTCGGCATAAGATTTCTGACGACTCTGGGCTGTAACAAGTCTCTTACGGATAAGCTCAACTTTCTCCGTCGTTTCCCTCACCAACTCCGGACCCAATAGAGGTGCATTTTTTTAGTCGGCCATACAAGGCCTCAAACGGTGCCATACCAATACTAGACTGGAAACTGTTGTTGTAGGCAAACTCCACCAAAGGCAAGTGCCTCTCCCACGACCCACTGAAATCAAGAACACAACCCCGAAGCATATCCTCAAGGATCTGAATAGTACGCTCGGACTGCCCGTCAGTCTGAGGATGATAAGCCGTGCTAAAGGTCAACTTAGTGCCTAAGGCACTCTGCAAACTCTGCCACAACCTAGCAGTAAAACGAGGATCTCTATCTGAGACGATCGTCACTGGGACCCCGTGCAACCTCACTATGTCCCGAATGTACAAGTCGGCAAGATGATCTACCGAATCTCTCACGCGCATAGGAATGAAGTGCGCCGACTTAGTCAACCGGTCTACAACCACCCAAATAGCATCACTACCCCGCTGAGTCCTCGGAAGACCCACAACGAAGTCCATAGTGACATGCTCCCACTTCCACTCGGCAATAGGCAAGGGTTGCAACAAACCCGCTGGCCTCTGATGTTCGGCCTTCACTTGCTGACAAGTAAGGCACTTAGACACGAACGCTGCCACATCTCTCTTCATACCCCGCCACCAAAACTGGCGACCCAAATCCCGATACATCTTAGTGCCTCCCGGATGCACCGCAAGGCGAATGATGAAACTCTCGGAGTACCTCCTCTCGGCAAGACTCCGGCACAAACAGACGGTCTCGGTATCTCACACTCAGGTCGGGATACACCGTCAAACCCTTCTCAACCTTCCCACTGGAGATCTTCTCTCGAAGGGATTCTACCTCAAGGTCACCCCTCTGAGCCTCTAACACTCGAGTCACAAGTGTAGGCTGCGCAACAACAGAAAACAAGGCGCAGCCTCAACGGATTCGCCCAGAAGCAAATCAAACTCCCCAAGTGCACCCAACATCTCCCACTCCCGAATGGCTATACTAGCTATGTCACCAACAGGTTTCCTGCTAAGGGCGTCGGCCACCACATTGGCCTTCCCCGGATGATAATGCAACTCAAAGTCATAATCCTCAATGAACTCCATCCACCTCCTCTGCCTCAATTCAAGTCTTTCTGTGTAAACAGATATTTCAGACTCTTATGATCCGAGAATACCTCGAACTTCTCACCGTAAAGATAATGCCTCCAAATCTTCAAGGCAAATATCACAGCTGCTAACTCTAAATCATGCGTAGGGTAATTCTTCTCATGAATTTTCAACTGACGTGAACCATAGGCAACCACTTTCCCCTCTTGCATAACACACAACCCAGACCCTCTCGTGAGGCGTCACAATAGACTGCATAACCCAACCCTCTCTCCGGAATAATCAAGACTGGAGCGGTGGTCAGTCTAACTTTCAACTCCTGAAACGACTTTTCACAAGTCTCACTCCATACAAATTTGACTCCCTTCCGAGTCAATCTAGTCAAAGGTGAAGCTAACCTGGAGAAATCCTTCACAAACGGCGATAATACCCAGCTAATCCCAGAAAACTGCGGATCTCAAACACACTCTTAGGCTGTGCCCAATCTTGCACTGCCTCTGTCTTGGATGTATCAACAGACACCCCTTCCCCCGAAACCACATGGCCTAAGAATTTCACCTCTTCTAGCCAGAACTCACACTTCCCAAACTTAGCATAAAGCTTATGGGCTCTAAGTAACTCAAGCACCACTCTCAAGTGTTCCTTGTGCTCCTCCTCCGAAGGTGAATAAATCAGAATGTCGTCCACGAAGACAACTACAAAACGATCTAAGAATTCCCGGAAGATCCGGTTCATCAAATCCATAAACACTGCCGGTGCATTGGTGAGCCCGAATGGCATCACCAAAACTCATAGTGGCCATACCGCGTACGGAATGCCGTCTTCGGAATATCCTCCTCCCTGACCCTCAACTGGTGGTAACCCGATCTCAAATCTATCTTAGAGAAACAACGGGAACCCTTCAACTGGTCGAACAGATCATCTATACGAGGCATAGGGTACTTATTCTTAACCGTAGCCCGATTCAATTTCCGGTAATCTATACATAGTCTCAAAGCACCACCTTTCTTTTTAACAAAGAGGGCCGGTGCTCCCCACGGCGAAACACTAGGACGGATATAGCCCTTATCTAGCAACTCCTGGAGCTGAATCTTCAACTCAACTAACTCGGCTGGGGCAAAACGATAAGGTGCCATAGAAATTGGCGCCGTGCCGGGCACTAGGTCAATAGAGAACTCAATCTCTCGATGCGGTGGCAACCCAACAAGATCCTCGGGAAAGACGTCCGAGTACTCACAAACCACCCTTGGCAACACAATCTGAGTCTCATCACCTCACTAATCGAAAGATTAGCAAGTAGACCACTAAGCTCACTCCGCCCTCGCGAACCATACCCCGGTGGCAAAACACTACCAACCCGGTCCCCCAGAAAATGAAAACACTCTCCGCCCACGGTACAACAAGTGACCCTCTGGCGATAGCAATCAATAACTGCCCGGTATGACGATAACCAGTCCATACCCAAAATAACATCGAAGCCTTTCATAGGCATAACTACAAAGGAAAATGGGATTCTATGATCATCGACCTCTATATCACAACCCCTAACACCTTGTTTCAAGATCAATTCACCCCCAAGAGGTGACACTACACAAATAGGAGATGCTAACTGAGCTAACTCCAACTCCAAAACAGATGCAAATGCAGCAGACACAAAGGAATGAGATGCACCCGTATCGATCAAAACACTAGCAACTGAATTGCAAAACAAGAAGGTACCTCTCACGACAGATGGAGCCGGTACAAGATCCTGCGTGGTAACAGCATACACGCGCCCAGATGGCCTCTGATCAACCTGCTCACCCCTAGACTGCTGCACAGACTGGGACGAAGAAGCCCCCTGATTGGCCCTCGAGGCCTGACCCGACTGAGCTGGCTGCTGACCCTGAGTCTGCCTCAAACCAGATGCACCAGGTGTGCCACTCAACTGCGGGCAATACCTCTTCATGTGCCCTGGCTGACCACACTGATAACACGAGAGTGGCTGGCCTCTACCCTGACTCTGGCTCTGAGATCGAGCCGAAGAAGATGCTGCTCTCTGTACTCCTCCCCTCTGAGGACAAACTGGAGACTTGTGGCCCAGCTGACCACACTTGAAACAGGTGATGTCTCCCTGGCTGCCTTTCCCAGAACTAGCACTCGGTACTGGAAAAGTCGATCTAGAAAAGCTACCCTGAGACTGCTGAGGAGTAAAACCTCTCTGTCTCCATCACTCTGCCATCCTGACTCCTCTTGGAGCCTTTCTGCCCTTCCTCCTCTTCCTGCATCATAATCTCAGTATGGGCTGCAGCATCAACCAGACGCCCATAATCCCGAATCAAAGACCCTACTACTCTCAACTTGAGGCCACGCCTCAACTTCTTCTCAAACTCAATGCAACGGCGTTCCTCAGACGCCACCAACTCAGGTGCAAACCTGGACAAGCTAGTAAACGATGCCTCAAACTCGGCCACTGAAGAACTGTTCTGCTTAAGCTGGCAAAACTGCTCCCTCAACCTCTCCTTAACTGCTGAAGACAGGAACTTCTCCTGGAAAGCATCTACGAAAGCCTCCCAAGTCCCTCCTATACGGCCCTTAGTGAACTTCCACCACTGACCCGCATCCCCCTTAAGCTGGAAAGATGCCAAGGTCACCTTCAGTGCCCCGTCTTCGATGCCTAGCATCTCAAACGTCTTCGTTGTCTGTTCGAGCCATTCATCTGCCTTAAGCGGCTCTTTAGGATCACCTAAAAATTCGTCCGGATTGGACCGGAAGAACTCTCTCTTCAGAAAAGAAGGACTCGTATCTGCAACATGAACCTGAGCCTGATTCTCAGCTCTGAGAATGCCTACAGACTCCCTGAATGCCCCTGCTATCTCTCGGGCTAAAGCGCCCATAGCCTGCTGGCCTACTGGCTCGGCCACATTGGCCTGGCCTACTCCCTCCTGCACTGCCGGAATCTGAACTGCCGGAATCTCCTGTACTACTGGAACCTCCTCTGGCACAGGCACTTCCTGCCTACCCGGCCTACCACGCCTACCGCGACCTCGTCCTCGTCCTGACATCCTAATACAAGAAACAAAGACGTTAGCACATTAATAAATGTGCCGAAGCTAAACACTCGCGTCCTAATGCATTGGACAACAATAATTCATTCCACGTAAGCACATAATCACATAAGCACCTACGAATTTCATTCCTGGATGATAATGGTCCCAAAGCGTTACCATAGTTCCGGTTGGAAGCAGCAGTGATCAATTGCCTTTCCAACAAGACTACTAGCAACTCAAGGGTCCAATCAACATCCTAGAAACTACATTCCATACCCACATAATCACATAAACATGTTATCATGCAAACATATAACACTACACTAAGTCTCTATCAAACGAGACGAACCCATTGTGATACTAATCACTTCCCACGTACCCAAAGTATTCAAACCCGGTACGCTCTGATACCAAGTTGTAACGCCCTCAAAAATAACCCATAACATAACAATGATAATGCATTATTAAAAAAAACATAATTCATTCATCAGAGTATCTTAAATAAAGACATTACATGTAAAATAAAGTAAATGCCCTAGGCTTACATCTTGCCAAGCCAACACTTGGACACAAAATGAGTTCTAACTCAAATACAAATAAGCCCTAGGCTTGAATTACATGTAATATTAAAAAAACAAATAACTAAACTAGTCTTCAAATCCAAGTCCTTCCAAGCTAAGTCCTTGGAGGTAGCTTATCACCTGAACCTGAAAATGATGTTCCCATAAAGGGTGAGCCACAGCCCAGTAGAAAAATACTAAACCAAATATAAGCATTGAATAAAGTCCTAGCATTTAACAGATGGTTAACCATGATAATCAATTACATCAACATACAGTCTTAAGACACTAAGGTCTATGACACTTATCAATTTCCATTATTATCAATATGGCTCAGAACCTGACCAAACTTACAGCTGTGAACTATATAGCATATTCACATTACGTCCAATATCAATAACACAAATGAGACTCAGGCTCATATCAAAACACTTCATACTTCCAGATTGATACACATTTTAGTGCTGTATCAATAAAACACTTCAATATAAATAAGCACACATAATAGTGATGCTAATGGAGTCCATCCCCTATCTCCCACCAAACAAAATCCGGTTTAGAGGTCCATCACCTATCTTCCCCTAAACCGTGGAGTACATCCCCTATCTCCTCCCAAACAATGCAATGCATGTAAAACACATAACATATACAACACACAATCAATACATTTAATGTCTGTATTAATTCAACAGTCAAAGTTAATGACAAACAATGTGATTAGTTCCAGTTATCCCTAATCCACATGCAATGTCTACAACAATCATGACTATCCTCCACCGATAGCCCAAAACAGTTATTTCTAGACTGGAAATAAATAAATCAACAATTCAATAGGCAAATGATTTAAATTAATCAACTTCCCCATTTAATCAATAAATTCCTCAATGTAATGAATTTATCCAATTTCCCCAATTTTCCTTAAATTAAACATACAATTCAATTTAATACAACAACTAGGGTTTTTCCCGAAATCACCAAACTACCCCCAACATATTAAAATGCTAAAACTCAGAACAAAACGTATACTTTGGAGTAGGAGATCCCTACCTCAAGGAAATAGCCCAAAAGAGAAGATGGAGATGAAGATCCAAACTCAAAGTGCTCCAAATCCAAACTTGTTCAGATTAAACTGAAGCTCTCGACCACTCTAACTTTTTAATAAAAGGTCTAGGGTAGAACACACCCCAAATAGATCAAACCCAAGAGAGAAAGTGTGTAGGGAGAGAGAGAAGACAGTTCTAGGTTTTAGAATCAAAAGGGAGATGAAAACTGATCCAGAAAGTCGGATCTCGGGCTTATATAACAGTCGCCCCGCTCGAGCGTGGAAACCCCTGTTCGAGCGCCACTCACAGACTCCCGCTCGAGCGGCGGATGCACACACCCAGAAGTTTCTGCAGACAGGTCCCCGCTCGAGCTCCCAACTCCCCGCTCGAGCGTCACTCACAACCTTCCGCTCGAGCGGCCAATCTCCCGCTTGAGCGTCCAACACTACACGGAAATACTGGATGGGTGATATTCTCGCTCGAGCGCCAAAACCCCCGCTCGAGCGGACAAGCAATAACAGGGTCCCCGCTCGAGCGTCAAACTCTCGCCTCGAGCGGACAGGTCAAAATCTGGGCAACTAGTTTAGGCATCTAAACTCAACCGACCTGTCACAAACCTGCCCAACACATCCTATAACTCAAAAATAAGAAATTAAAGGACGATAACAACAATCTGATAACAACGGAGTCTACGGAACATAAGTCCTGATACAACAATCAAAAGGAAAAGACCGGGGTCGCTATAATACATAAATCAAACATCAAACATTAAATATATTTATGAATTTATTGAAGAGTCACACTTTTAAAAAACTTATTGACCCATATTATACATTCGATTCTATGATGGACTTTTATATTTCTAAACAAAGAAGAGTAAGACCCCTATTACAAGCTAGAATGTTCCAACTAGAAGAGAAGAATCAGTTCCTGACAACACAAGTTGGTTGGAATTGGTTCACCAACTGGTTTTGAATATAAACTATAGGGTAACTTGCTAAGAAAATTATGGAAAAGACCATTGAAAGGCATATATGCTTGCATTAGAAATTAATAAAAAAAAGCAAACCACTCCCATTTGCAATTGCCGGTAATGAACATATGTTGCTGTTTTTAACTTTCATAAATTTTCCTTGGAATATTAATTCTCAACAATTCCATGCAACAATTCCATGGAAAAAATGTCGATGGTTGGATTTTTGTGGAAGTCGTTTAAACATTTGTCATAATCAAATTTACAAATTTTTTCTTATAAATTGATGTACCATTTATCATGTTAGACTAGTCTCACTTTTTTTTTCTTTTTTTTTTTTAATTTTTAATTTTTTTTCACTATGATAGAATCGAAATAGAAATGTTGCACTTGACATCATGCTAGATAAGGGATCGCCTCATTCATTAGGATAACTCTCGGTCTTTAATGAGTCTCGAATCTTTTATTTTCTCTTTATTTATTTATTTTGTCAATCAGTGAAAATTATTTACAATATAAAGATAATTACATCTAGATAATCATAATCTAAGTCCAACAACAAACCGCATAATGTAATATAAAGATAATTACATCCGAACAATCATAACTCAACAACTATAGACACTCAACAACCAACCCATAATGGGCTACGGCCCATTTCTTCTTCTTCTTCTACTTTTTTTCTCCCATTTTTGTCAATTGTTAAAAAATTATTTACAATATAAAGATAATTATCTCTAAAAGTCCCAACAACCAACCCATAAGACCCATTTCTTCTTCTTCTATTTTTTTTTCTTCTTTTGTCAATCATTAAAAAATTGATTACAATACAAAGATAATTATATCTGAGAGTCCCAACAACCAACTCCATAATAGGCTAGACCCATTTCTCTTTCTTCTTCTTTTCTTTTTTATTTTTATCTATCGTAAAAAATTATTTACAATATAAAATAATTACATCTAGGAGTTCCATAATGCAGAAGAAATAAACAATACAACAAAGTTTCTCAAAATAAAGAAACAAATTATCATTCTTTGCATATAGTAAGGCAGTAGCGCACTTGGTAAAGGCTTGGAAGTTAAAACCCCAGGTCTGAGCCAATCTCCTGAGTGTAGCATAGTTAGTTAGGAGGTTAAGTCTCAAATTGTTATCACCATAGCACTTGATGTGGGTTCGATACTCCCCGTTAAACGAGTCCTAACTTAAGCGAAACTTGTTTTGGTAGATCAGGACAAGTTCTTAGGTTATAGTCTTTTGCTTAGAACTACCTATTTTTTCAAGACAAATGTCATTCAAATATATAATTACCAATGTCCAATCACATATAGAATATCTAATATCACATCGAATTTAGTAAAGTCCAAAGAGTTTGTTGTTGGGAGGCTTTTGAAAGGAAGAAAAGGAGGTAAGTGACGAGATAAAGGGTGGAGGGAGGGAGGGAGGGAGGGAAAGGAGTAGGCGGTCAAAAATGATTCAACCATTAATCTACTTAGACTATGCTTAAGGCTTACGAAAAAAAATCAAAATTTTTTATTATTAAAAGTCCTAATTTTTTAAACGTTTAATTAGTTAAGACTTCATTTCAATATTTAATTTGAAATCTCCAAAAGTTTTGAACCGCTATTGGGGCAGTGTCGGTGATGGAGCATATTAGGAAGAGGGAAGGGAGGACGCAGAATGTGAAAGAGATATCCAAAAAGAAGAGAAAGCGTAGCAAAATGGTCCTTTTTTTGGGTGGAGCTCAAATTGACTAACGTGCCTCTTTTTCTTTTTTTTCTTTTTTTGTTTTTTGGTTGTCCATATATGCAGTGTCCTTTCACTAGTATAGAGACACGTATAAGTATTTCCTGTGACTTTCTTTTCCTATGTTCTATACAAAATAATTATCCATTCTCTTACTATTTGAGAAAGAAAATATTTTATATAACATATATGTCATGTGATTAAATTGAAGTAATATGTTATTTTACTCATTATTTGTGATTTCATAAATGTGAATCTCGACAGATATTGAGTGTCCGGTCACATTAAACTCTGATATTATTTTTTTCTACAAGACACATAAAATGGTATACCATTTTAATTTAGTTACGTGATATACCAGTTGTATAAAATATTTTTTGGTTAAATTACATTGATAATTTTAATATTTTGCCTCGTGTCTCATATTAGTTTTCATACTTTCAATTGACTCAAATTTTTTTTTTTGATCAGTAAAGAAAAAGGGAAACTTTATTGATGAAAACATGCAAGTACAAGCATCAATTTATATCAATAAAGGAGGGAAGTGCAAAAAACATCATAACTAACACACCACGATCCCAACTAGGTTGGCACCAAGGAGGAAGCACAATCATTTGCTAGCACTAAACCCACAGATTGGCGAGACATCAATCCACAAATAGAGATACATAAAAGGGAAAAAAAAAAAAAATACAGAAAGACCAACCAGCCACACAACAAGGACATCCTCATATTAGGACTAATACACCAGCACCCTCCCCCATTGGCTTACAAACAACTTCTGACCTGCTTCAGATTAGCAACAATATCATGCACTGAGTATCTAATACCCTTCATATTAGACTTAACCCGTAAAGCAATTCTAACTTTCACGAACTCCCCCAATCCTTCAAGATCAGCATGCCCTTCCTTAAATAGACAGTTGTTCCTTAGTTTCCACACAGACCACAACATAGCCAAAGGGACAACCTTCCAAATCTCCAACTCCTTCTTCCTCCATTTTATTCTAGACCACCAGTGCAACAAAGTCTCCACAGAACCTGGTGTTGCCCATCTTACATCCCACCAATTCACCAAAACAGACCATACATTCCAGATCAAAGGGCATAACAGCAACACATGATCAGCTGTTTCCACCCCTGCCTTGAAAAATACACAAAGAGAACTAACATTATCATTCAATACTCCAATCCTATGCATTAACTCTGCAGACTTTATTCTCCCTCTCCAAGCTAGCCAACTAAAAAACTGAACCTTTGGAGGTGTTGAATTTTTCCACAGAACCTTTGAAATGCTGAGCATTGGCCCTTTAGCTGCCTCCACCCTTTGCCATACCGAAGCTACAGAGAACTCTCCTAAACTGCTTGCCAGCCATAAACAAGAATCCTTAGCAATAGGATTTAAAATAGGTGCCTCTGATAACAATTCAAAAAGTCTTTGAACCTCATCTTCCTCCCAAGCTAAGAGGGATCTTCTAACCTCCAGTTTCCAATCTCTGCCTTGTCCTTTCCTGTGATAGAAAAACTACAATGTACCTTCCTTATCCATTGAAAGACTGAACAATCTAGGAAAATCATTCCTTAGACTTCTACCATTAAACCATCTATCATTCCAAAACTATATCCTCTCCCCATTTCCTACAATAAGTTTAAAATTTTGTGTAAACAACTCAGCCACAACAGTATTTGATGAGACAGATGATACAATCCCCTTTCATACTGAAGACACCATAGCAGATTCCACTGTTGCTGGAATCCACCTACCCCCAAATCCACCATATTTACTGCACACCACCTGTTTCCATAATGACTGCTGCTCTCTACCATACCTCCACCACCATTTCAATTGACTCAATTTTATTCTTCATTTTAGATTTTGTGTCAATTTGATTCAATTGATAAAACCGTTAGGATTTTTCACGGAAAACAATCATTGAGTTAGTTGAGGTTAATTTACTTGAATTGGTTAATAATTTTGTTTTTAAAAATATGACGCAAGCCTCTTATTATATACGTATTTTCCATTTAAAAAAAAAAAGTACTAAGAATTGTAATTAATTTATTCAAATTGAGATAAAATTATAAATTAATTGTCAAAATCAAATCAATTAAAATTACACGAACAAAATGATGCAAATTGAGACACATGCCTCTTATTATGACACGTGCCTCTTATTATATACATATTTTTCATAAAAAATATTAAAAATTATAATTAATTGAATAAAATTGAGACAAAATTATTAACCTATTCAAATCAATTAACATTACACGAACATGATGATGCAAAAATCAAAGAATAAATAGCTGACACAAATTGCCTTTTTTTTTTTTGTTTTTGTTTTATGGGACACACAACTACGTGGTAGGTGTAACAACCCAGATTTTTAATTATTCTGTAGAATTATACTAATATTATTTAATTATAGTTGGAAAAATATATGATTTATTTTGTATTATTATGTATAATTTTGTGAAATAATATAATTATTAAAAGTTTAGGGGTCAAAATATAAATAATAATAATATAGATAATATAAATAATAAAATAATGGGTGTGGTACTAAAATAAATAATTAATTTTCTATTGGTATATGATAATGTGTAATTTAATTAAGAATTATTTTATTTATATAATTATATTAAAATGTTGAGTCAAATGGTAATTATCTTAAATATATATTACGATAAGGATAAATCTTAGTGAATTAATGAGTGAATCTTGGGGATCGCCACGTGTAGGCCGGCTGGTGGCTTCCTCTCCCTTAGGGAGAGGTGATCTGAATACAAAAAGAAAAAAAGGAAAAGAAAGAAGAAAAGAAAAGAGAAGAAAAAGAAAAGAAAGAGAGGAAAGGAAGGAAAGATTAGTGGAAGTTGAAAGGGTTTTTGATAGTGAAAGAAAGAGTAAGGTATTAAAGTTAAGGTGAATTATATTATACCTTGAGTTACCAAAATGTATTTTATGTATATTTTGAGTTACCAAAATCTATTTTATACAAATATGTTTTATTAGTTTATTAATAAAAGTTATGTTTTATAAAGATTTCAGTTTCGTAGTTTTATTTCTGAACCCTATTTGTGAAAATGAAACCCATGGATATGTTTGTTTATATTTTAAAGAATATTTGGCTATGACCTTATATACAATTATGTTTTGTAATCACCACCACAGTAGTCCCACGCCTTGGGGGACTTAAATAACCATTGGCCTCTGTTTGACCACTTTGTGGTCCTCTGTTTATCATGGATCCATTAACCTCTGTTCTGTGCGGAACAAAGTGCTGTGCGGAGCTAAATGCTACACTATTGTGGGAGCCACCTCTAGAATCTGTACGAGCCACCTCTTGAATCCGTACCTCTGTTCTGACTGTCACTTCTGTGACCTCTGTTCTGTTCTGTTCTGTACCGTGGTTATGGTTATATATTTATATAATATTTGTATTTCAGTTTCTGCTACTTAAATGATTTGTTTATGTAAATGTTTTGGCCTAACTAACGATCCATAGTTATTTCGTGTCCCTTATACTCTTGGTATAATATTTCTCACTCTGCCATGTGCTTATAGTTGTTTACCAATTTTCAGGAAATAGCTTTTGGAAAGTCTTAGATGCGGGGTTGCGGAATAGACACACACACAGTATTTTTATGAT
The DNA here is from genome assembly GCA_030407325.1 of Camellia japonica. Lineage (NCBI taxonomy): Eukaryota > Viridiplantae > Streptophyta > Magnoliopsida > Ericales > Theaceae > Camellia > Camellia japonica. Next base: position 176,682,342 of record JAPPVO010000031.1, read on the forward strand.
ATTTTTATATGTAAATATCGGCATTTTTGGTCAATAAATTTTGTAATAAAAGTAGAAGCTCCGATGATTATTTTGGTACCCTTATTTAAATATTACTTCCGCTTGTGTTTATTGATCTGTTTTAGAATTGGCCGGAGGTAACCTTAGTTACTGGCCATCACGATGCTTAACCCTTGGGTACGAGGAGCGGGTCGTGACAGTAGGTCCAACCTATTAAGTAGACAACTATCCTTTTTCTTGGGTTCGTGGGTTGTCTGAAATCAAAGAAGGCGATTATTCCCAAAAAAATGGGACAGAAAGTAGAATTTTCATTTTCCTAGGTAATCCATTATGTAATTTTCCGGAAAAGGAACCAAACATGATTAAGATAGATATGACGAAAAACCATTCAAGCTCTCTTTTAGTATCCGAGGAGACGAGTTGTGGCTTTTGTTTGTCAAATTCTTAATTCTGAAGTATATACACACCACATTCCCACGTAAGAAACAATGATCCAAATGAAGAATGATGTTTCAGCCAAAATGGGAATCGAAGACCCACAAACGTGAATGATTTTAATTTGTTTATGCATGGGCCCAAAAATATTTATACAAATCACAAACCAGCCATGTTCGTCAACTTCGGCCTAAAATTCAGTCATCATTTTAATTTGTAGGGCACTTATGGGTCAGTCTTATTAATTAGATTTATTTAGTTACAAGTCTTAATTAATAAATCTATCATTGTAATTTTTTTTTTTATAGTATCCACCATCTTTACTCATACGCTCACTCATTTACAAGAATCTACCACCATCTTCTATATACACACAAAAAATAAGAGAGATTGATAAATTTATCACTGAAAAATAATCTGAATCTAAAACAAATGAGGCGGTGGTGATATGGTGGTTGTATAAATCGACAACGGTAAGGTGTAGATTTACGGCTGTAAAGTGTAAATCGGCGACAGTAGAGTGTAAACTGCAATGATGGTGGAGATAGTTGGTGAACAGTGATAGAATTCGAATAATGACAGTGGTGGTGGTGCGTAAATGACGACGGTGGTGGTAGTAGGTAGACGACAACAGCGGTGGTAGCGGGTGGATGGCGGCGATGGCAGTGATGGTAGACAATGGTGGTGTGAAACTTTTGGAAAAATGGTGGTGGTGGTGGTGGGTAGACGGTAATGGTAGCGGGTGGATGGTGACAGTGGTGGTGGTGGTGGTGGTAGACAATGCTAGTGTGAAACTTTTGGAAAATGGTGGAGATAGAGAAGATGAAACAACTTGATAAATATAGATATTTTAAGACTTATTTATTGGTGCATTCAAAAAAACAAAAGGGTTGGGGTCTTAGCTGCTACTGCTAGTTCTTTTTGTGTGTTTTGCAATACTGAGGAGGAAACTCTGGAACATGTGTTATTTTTTTGTCCACTGATTTGGGAGTGCTGGTCACTAATGGTAAAGTGGTGGGACCTGGTATGGGTAATACCTGGATCAGTTTAGGGGCTGCTGCAATGGTGGTCTAGTGGCAAGTTCAAGTCAACGGAATCCAAAATTTGGCAAATAATTCCTTCTGTGGTTTTCTGGTATGTTTGGAAATTAAGAAATGATTGTACATTCATGGGGGCTTAACCTGCAGTTGAAAGCTCATGTGAAAGAATAAAGGTGCTTATTGCTTTATGGGCCAAATGGGTATTGCAGTTTGATTACTCTGTTCATGATTTTGTCTCTAATCTGCAACATATTAGGTTGTCTATTTGAGGTGTATTTTGTGGATGCATCAGCTGCTCTGTCTAGCTCTGGAGGCAACACAGCAAATGGAGCTCCTCTGGGTCTGCTTATTTTGTTTTGATCTGTTGGTTGGCTTGTTGTTTTTCTTGCTTTGCTTTGTTGGTTTCTCACCAACTAGAGCTTGGAGCTTGTGCTAGCTCCAAGCTCCTATTTATTGATGTAACTTATTCTCATCAATAGAGATTTCTTTTCTCGATCAAAAAAACAAAACAAATAAACAAATAAGACTTAAAGGTATTTAAGACTAGTGATAATTACTCCTCAATTCATTAACGTACTGTTTAGTTTATTAGAAGGGATTGCAATGAAATGATCATTTTTCAAAATATAAGTGATATTTTACACTTTGATTCTTTCTTTTATGTTGACTATTTTTTCTTTGGCCCTTAAATTTTTTTCTCACTTTCAAAATCACATTTTAACTTTTTTTCCGATTTACTCTTACAACTAACTTATGTCCAAAATTAGATAGAAAATAATACATTAACAGCCACATAGTATAAAAATTATTTTATTATATATAAGTCACATATTTTACACAAATTTAAACTTTAATATAATAATATATTTTTTATGTCATATAACGACTAACATGACATTTTTGGTCTAATTTTAAACAAAAATTAATGATGAATAGTAAAAGTGTATTATTTTTTTTTTAATCATTAATACACACTATTATTAAATTAATTCTCTCATTTTATTTTTAATAATTTATTTTTTATTTTTACAAAATAACTTGCAATTAAAATAAATATTAAGGTTATTTTGCAATTATGATAAAATAATTGGGAAAAAAAAAGATAGCTAATTGAATGAATGATGGATGAGGCAAAATTAATTGGATGAATGATTCATGAGAGTGATTAGATGGATAATGGGATGGATGATGCATGGCACAGTGTCACGGGCTACTTTGCAAGGCCAACTTCGTGACGTTTTGCTCGTGGTGGTGTAACCATTTGAGTGCTCAAGAGTGGCCTTTGAAAGGGCGTCAACGTGGCCTAACATTGGCCCCCAGCAGCCCAAGGCATGTAGGCCACCAACAACCGACAAGTAGCAAGGCTGCAGCCCATGCCAGCAGCCAGCTCCAACGAGCAGCAAGGCCACAACCCACTGCCTGCAACATCAGCCAGCAGCAGCAAGTAGTAAGGCCGCAGCCCATGCCAACAGCCAGCAGCCAGCAGGCGGGCCGCAGACAGGCCGCGGCTCAAGCCGCAGCCCAGGCTGCCTGCTAGCATTGCCAGCCACAGCCCAGGCCGCGGCCTAGCCAACAGTGCAGAATTTTGGTGCAATGTTTGGGCATCCAAATAAAGGAATTTTGGGCTAAAATTTTTACTGGAAGAGGTCTTGGGGTAAGTGTTTTCCCAACCAAGTTTCATGATTTTTCTTAATTTTGGAATTTATAAAAAATCATTATAACTCCTCGGGCATAGGGCATGTTTCCTCCTGCCAGGATAGCTAAAGGCTTAACAAGCATATATAAGGGGACAAGGTGTGCTACCTATCTGCCTCCCCGCCCAAACTGGGCTTCAAGTGAGCAACCTTGAGGCAACTTAAGGGCGGGCTTTAGGCATCCAGAGGGGTGTCTAGAGTCTCCACGTGGGTTTGGAGCCCTATGGACGGTGCAATAATGTAAGCACTGCGCGTGCCTCCCGAGGGAGAGGTTTAACATGTTGTCTCCCTTATGCCACGCACTATGGCATCTTGGAGACTCGTTTTAGACCAAATGAGCTATTGAGGCACCACCAAAGGTCTCGTATGCTAACTCAAGTGCTTGGTTTGGGTTCAACATTGTACAGGGGGATCCCGTGGCTTAAGCTAAGGCGGTTGGAAGGCAACACTGCATATGTGGGCTATTGAATGAAGGCATCAAGCTATGCATTGACTAAATCCATTGAGGGATTACATTATGCTACAAGTGAGCTACGGATCGAGACGTTGCCTTGCTCATGCTACATGTTGGTGCAACGCTAAGGTACGTAATGGCCTTAGGCGGAATCTAACACACGTGTTGGCATGAGGACTACGCCATGAGCAAGAGATTGGGCTTGTGGGCTTTGCATGACCGTTTGGCTATCCGATATGCATCAATTGAGACATGCTTGACCGTAAGACATTTCGAGATGTTGTCAAAGACCCTGTGAAATCCTGTATTTTTTAGATATTAATATTTTAGTGAGAGGTATTGGTGGCAGTTTGGTGGTGAGATTTTTAGATGAGAACCCAACTTATTTCCTTATCTTTATTTTATCTCTTTTTATGTTCACCTCATTAGTATTCATCTTCTTGTGAAATAGATTTACTTTTCTTCCTGAGTAATTAAAATCATTTTTAGTTTCCTTTCTCTCCAAGTTACTTTGTCTCCAAGGAAAGTTTATTTTCTTTTTCCCCAAGTACACCCTTTTAATGCCCGCCAAGTAAACTTTATTTTATTATTTTTTCTTTCTTTTGTCCCAAGTATCCTTGCCTATTAATTGAGCTCACCTCTCAACTATTTCTATCATTCTTCTTCTTCTTTCATCCTTTTGTTTTAGTTTCATCTCTCTCTCTCTCTCTCTCTCTCTCTCTCTCTCTCTCTCCATTTGTAATACAGATTTAGAATTTAGATTAAGAGTGTTTAGAGTGAAAGTAAGCATTTTCATATAAGAGGAGAGTTGTACATTTTGAGAAACCTTACATACCTTATGGCTTAGAATTTGGAAATCCATGGAGAAATATTGAGATTCGAGTGTTGGAGACGGAAGAGATTGATTTGAGGTAATTCGTGTGGTATACAATATGATTCTTTAAATCTCTTTGCAAAGAGTTTAATTTAATTACCATAAATTTGTACTCTTGATTATTCTGATCGTTTGATAAATTCTGTGGAATTATTCGTTGTTGATTCATTTAATTACTCTAGTCATTTGACAAATTCTGCGAAGTTGTTCTATGCAGTCAGTGTTGATTTGTCTGGCTAAATGACGTGGAAATGCTCCGTACATGGATCGAGTGGACCTTGCCAATAGCTTGGACCAATAGCCTGGATAAGCGGTTGTGCTTGGGTGAGGTAGGTGTGGCTGATCACTGGTCATATACTAAGTAGGACTGGGTATTTGGTCTTGAATAAATTATCATATGTTGAGTTAGTCTATTTGTGCAATTGGGTAAATTGCTTGATTATTGAATCTAATCGGTTGTAATTGTTGGATCCCAGTTGATTTATTCTTTGTCCGAGCCTTGTTATTCTTGTTGTATTGTATACTTCCCGAATTAATTTATTTTTTAGGTGTGGAGCAAATCTAGTGGCGATTGGAGTTGAAGCATTTAAAAAATTATTGAGTTGGAGATTTTTGGGCCCACCACTATATATTGTTTTTGGAGATTTATATAAATTTTAAATTATAGACATTTGTGTAATTATTTTGGATCCAATTTGTATTTTTGAGGTTATTAATTAGTTAGAATTTTAAATTTGAGTTAAATTGATTTATTAACGGCTCGGAAGTTGGGATGTTACACCCAACATGCTATGTTGGCTTGTCGGTTAAGTCGAGGGCCTTCACTAGCACATTGTTGTGTGGCTAGGCACCTTGACGACATGAACCTAAGTTGGGCGAGCACCTTGCTTGAGGTAAGCTTGGCACTATGAAGCGACTTATGTCGTGCTTGGTACACTTGAGGCGTTAGGCCAACTTGTGGCATCCGGGTGAAGACGGAGCTTCCTTGTGAAGTTGTTCTGCTTGACAAAGCATTGCACCCTAATGTTCAAATGGGTGAGATCATTAACACTCGATTTGTCAACGACCTATGGCGGGCTTAAACTTAGTGGAGTTTGAGCGCCACACGGGCGAAAAATTGATCCGCTGCGCCTCTAAAGGAGTCAACCCATGACACACGACCAAGAATTTCCCAGAAAAGCTATAGTCTCAAAATTTTGGAGCCTCATCCTTACCTCTCAATGTAGTAATTCCACTCAATTTGTATTTCTGGAACTCTATGAAAAACATCTACAAATTATTTCTCAATACATATTATTTTCTTTCGTTTATAGTTTTAATTTTATTTGCTAGGTGCAAAATTTCAATAGTTTCTTCATAAATATTTTATGATTCAAACATGATTTTTATATTAGATTATTTTAATTTATTAGTTTTTATTTAAAAAAAATTGTTCTGTATAATATATTGTTTATTGTATACTCTGGACACAATAGAATTTGATATTTCATCCGAATCAATTAACTAGATTTTATAATATAATCAATTAGTAATCAATCTTTTGGAATTAATCTTTATATAAAATAATCATTTTTATGTTCCGATTGAGAATACCCTATGTGTATGTCTCAATTGGGTTATACAAATTAAATATGAAATATTTTAAAGAAAAGATTGGTAGAGGATCCTTCATGCCTTAACACTTTTTTTTTTTTATATATATATTATTATCACTTTAATTTAGCTTTTAGATAATTAATTTTTCTCAAATTATCCAATCATTTCAAAAAATTCAAAATCAATTTTTCTTTATTTTATTTGTGTTCAATCATTTTATTTGAACAAATTGGAAATGTGGATTTAACATCGAACTCACTGAGATATATTACTTGGCGATATCCTGCACTTGAGATTGGAATGTAATAGTCACAGTAATTAACTTTATTAGTATATTGAGAAAAATTTGAAACATGAAAGGTCAAAGTAAAATAAAAAATTAAAAAAAATAAAAACTCCAGAGTCAAAGTAAAAAAATAGTCAAATATAAAAGGGACAGAATTTACTTTACCCTTCAAAATATACATTCTCATATTTAATTGACTAAAAAGATAACAAAAAATACATTATAAATAAAATTATTTATAGCGATCCCAGTTTCACCCCGACCTTTATTGTGTTCCGGACTCGGATTCCCTGATTGTATATCGTTGCCTATGTCTTGTTTCCTCCCTTTAATTCTTTGAATTTGAGTTTTGGGACTTGTTGGGCGAGTTTGGAACAGATTGGTTGTCTTTTGGTACAAATGGTTGTTACCTAGATTTTGGCTTCTTCGCTCGAGTGAGGCTTCTTGCGCTCGAGCGAGCCCTGTGAAAATGTTTCTTCGCTCGAGCGAGGCGTTGGGTGGCAGACCTGAAGCTTTGCATTCTACGCTCGAGCGACACTTCCTTCACTCGAGCTAGGCAACCTTTTTGTGTCTGGTCTCTCAAGCGAGAACTCCTTCTCTTGAGCGAGCCTGGTGTACATTAGTTCACAGCAGCGCCGTTTTGGCTTCACTTTTGATCTCCTTTTCACCCATAAACCCTAAATCTGCAGTCTCTCTCTCTAAAAGTCACCTTCTCTCTAAGGTTTCATCTAAATTCATTGTGTTCTTGACCCTAGTGTCTTTGAGAATAAGGTAGAGGGCTTTAAGAGCTTCGTGTTGATCCAAGTAAGGGTTGATTTGGTCATCTTTGGAATTTCGATCTTGCTTTTCGTCTTCTACACTTGAGCTAGGGAATTTCTACACTCTAATATGGTTTTTAACTTAGTTATTAGCTATTGTGTATAGATGATGAGATATGGTTGAGGTTTGGACAAATCTAGAATTTGGGTGTGAAATGAAAAGAGGGGTATTTGATGAATATGTGATAAATGAATATGAGACTTGAATATAAGATCATGTTGTGCCAAAATAGTTGATTTTGGTGTTTGGGTTGATATTTGGAAAGAGGGAGATTTTGCCCTAATTTCGATTAAATTATTATTTTGTATAAATAATTGGGATTAACATTGAAAATGTGAAATTGGAAGGTTGTGGTTATAAATGGTGATATTGGATATGAATTATCTCACTTATGGAAGTTTTGAATAAACCATTTATTTTGAGATTGAACATCTCCTTAGAAATAATTGTATTAGGCTATCGGTGGATGATAGCTATGATTGTTGTAGAAATTGCATGAGGATTAGGCGATTTAATGCTAATCCATTGTTGGTGTCATTGAATATGGCTATGTTTATAAATACATTGTATATGTATGTTTATTGGGAGGAGAAAGGGGATGTACTCCATATATGACTATGTTTATAAATACATTGTATATGTATGTTCATTGGGAGGAGAAAGGGGATGTACTCCATATGTGATTATGTTTATAAATACATTGCATACGTATATTTGTTTGGGATGAGAAAGGGGATGGATTCCATTTAAAGCAAGTTGGCCGGAGTGTCCTAGGTGAAAGACCCGAAAGTTTATATATAAATGGGTGCCGGTTCCTTTGGACGAAATATCCGTAAAATGGCAGGTTTGAAGTGTTTATGTATGTTTTTGCATTGTTGGGAAAACCATCGAGTTGTAGTCTCATTTTGGTTGTTGGAAGATAATGAATTTAACTCATGAATTGGGTAGTATTTGTGAATTGGAAATGAATTGAAGGAAAATGGAAATGAGGTTTAGTCTTAGTGGCATATGAATATGCAAGCCTTGTGAATGTTTTAGTATCGGTATTGTTTATGCACGCGGTATTTATACCTTTGCTAAACTTCATATATTGTGATTAGATTATCTCTACTGAGCTGTTAGCTCACCCTATACGGGAATATCATTTTCAGGTGCAAGTGAGATGTTTCCTCTAAGGCAATATCATGGATGGACTTTCGGGAAGCAAGAGCTTCTTATTTATGCCTTATGTGTGTATGTTTGTTATTTGTAAAGCCAAGGGCTTAAGTTGTAATGAGCGAGGCTCAATTTGTGTAACCAAGCAATGACTTGGAAAGATGTAAGCCTACATGGAATTTAACTGGTTGTTAAATAGTGAACTATGATATATGAAAGTATGTTGTTTCTCATATTTATTCCGCATATGAGTTGTCTTTATCGTATCATTTTGGGGGCATTACATTATTATTCATCATTATAAAAATTAATAATTATTTCACAAAAGAATCTAAAAAATAATTATTTAATTTCAATCTATTCTGTTCACACAAACCAAACAGAGGATAAGTTCTTATCTTAATTTTTTAAATGATAACTACTGGGGTGGTGGTGGTGTGGAAAGGCGCTGGCCTTCCACATAGGTGAGTAGAGCTCGATTGTTAGGGAGCACAACTAGCATCCTATTTATTTGTGAAATTGACCGTGCTATACTCTGCTCGTAATTTTGTCTCTTATGCTTGGGGTTGGTGTATGCTCTGCTTACCTCGATAGTAGGTCATTTCTTTTGAATAGGGATAAATCTAACCATAATACTCCAAGCCCACAAGTTGGAAAGATGCCTCTAAAAGGCACCCTTTTTTGTTCCAAATATATATCTATATAATAAAGCATGATGATTTTTGTAGCGATCCCGACTTTGACCGGTCAACTTACGGGGGTCGAAAGCAAAAATGAAAAATGTATTCGAAATTGCTTATGGGAAAGTGTATTTCAAGCTCGAGCGGACCATGTTATATCAGTCTGTAAATTAGGGTTTCAGATCACTTTTTGCAGCCCTCTCTCTCTCTAAAACTCTCTGAATTTCCAGATCTAGAGCTTCTCTCTCTAGAAGTCATCTTATCTTTTTGATTTCTCCAAATCTATTGGGATTTAGGCCTAAGTTCTTCACCAAAGTTGGTTATCACCTCGAGGGCTTCATTGTGTGCGGTGGAGATCGAGTTTCGACACCGTAAATTTTGGGGTTTCATCTCAGATTCTCTTCAAAACTTGAGGTAGGCATTTTCTTTGATATGTTTTTGCAAGATCAAAATGATTTTCGAAATCATCCTTTGTTTAGTTTTGAAAATTAATTGTTGATTCAAGAAAAGGAGTGATTTTGAAAGTGGGTTTACTAATTGATCCTTTGAGATAGAAATTTGGAGTTTTTGAAACATGTTGATGAAAGAAAGATATTTTGATGAGATCTTCTCAAATATTTGACGATGAATGGTTTTTGGTGAAAAAACCTAGAAATTGGGGGTTTTTAAGAGAGATGTTGAAAATCTTTAGACTATGTTGTTATATTTATTTTGTGTGCCAAAGTAAATGATGGTTGAAAATTGTTTATTTATTACATATAAATGATGGTTTTCCATGGAATAAGATAATTGTTGAAGTTTTGGAAATTGTTATTTAAAAGTATTGATATAGTCTTGAAATGACTAAGTTGTTGGAAATGTTTGAAATGTGGGAATTATGTTATCCCTTGGATGAATGGAAATAAAAGTATTTATTCATCTTGCGAAATTGCATTGAAAGGAGAAATGAGAATTTTAATCACAATGATAGTATTGTGTGAAAGAATTGGAAATGGAAGAATTGTTGTAATGTATTGATTATTGTTGCATTGGCATATCAATTCATTTGATTACATTGAACTTTGAAAGTTGATTTGAAAACTTGCATTGAGAAAAGAATGTTGAGAAACAAGTTTTCATCAAATGGTTTTGGGGTAAATACAGTGGTAAGTCTTGAAAGGTAGTGTAGAGAATAGGTGTCGAGCCTTCCAGTCAATACTGGTAAAAATAACAGATTATGGGTGTCGAGCCCTTTAGTTGATACTGGTAAAAATGACAAATTGGTAGTACTTATATAGTCTACTTGTAGACACTAATCTAGGGATTACCAGAGTTGTATTTACCGTCCCTTGAATTAAATTGATAAATTTTGAACAGTTGAAGTTGCATAATATCATTGAGCATGATGGTTTTCAAAAGATGAAGATGTGTTTTATTTTCAAAAAGGCATGGCATGGCATGTGCATTCATCTCTTGAGACTTGTATAAAATGTATATACTTTGTTAAGGATTTCCTACTGGGCTTTATGCTCACCCTACCTGATTTTTGTGCAGGAAAAGACGTGGTGAATCCGCCTAATTGAGGGCGTGGAAATGTGTGTGTTGAGAACACTAAAGTTCTCCTTTGCTGTGATCCTATTTGTAAGCCAAGGGTTATGTATGTGTGGGTTTGAATAACCATTTTGTGTAACCGGGCTTAAACCTTGGAAGATTGTAAACCCTTAGGAGTGCTTATTTGGTTATTTACTTGTTGTTGAATCAATGTAATATCGTATGAGGAACTATTATTATGTAATACAAGTATGGGAAGTTATATTTGGTTTTCCTTTAAGAGAGCCATGATTGTTGCATTATCATTTGGGCTAGAAATTTGGGGCGTTACAATTTTTAAATTTGTTCTACACACATTTGTCCTATTAGGACATTTGGACGGCTCAAATTTGTTTAAATTATAAAACAATGACTGAGATATATTTTTCACAAATGTCCAACATGTGCATTTTCTACTTTCCCGCTTCTCTCTCTTACTTTTTCTTTTTCTCACCCAGCCTTCCATAATCCCACATTCCTCCCTCTTTTCTTTTTATATTTTTATTTTCTCCCATTTTTATTTTTCTCTCTATTTGTTTATTTTTTTATTTTCTTCTTTTTGTTCCATATATTTTACACATATTTCTATATAATGTATGTAAGCCCGTAATACACTAGGACATTACGGGCATACATAAAATTTTCATATAATTATATAAGCAAAAGCATTATTGTATGCATGCCCGTGGAAATTATATGTATGCCAGACACATCTATCTATCTAGCTATATATTATATAAGCAAAAACGAGTTTTCATGAGGAGTTTTATGAGAACTCCAAAATTTTATAATAAATTTGTGAATTTATCAAATAAAATAATAAATTTAAATAGTATTGAGATTACAATTATATTCTAATCCTAACATTATTTATACCGTGCCTTCAGGTACGGACATATACTAGTATATATATTGAAAGATACTGGAACACTAATTTGATGTAGGGTTCCTTGTGTATTCCATTGTTTGGGTTCATTGCAAAGAGGAAAACATCATTTCAACTAGCTTGGTGGAATTTACAATTTGGTACAATTTTTGGTACATTACGTTATTTGGTACAATTTTTGCTCATCATTTATTAGATAAAAATAATTTAAATAAATTGTAAAAGATAATTATCTAGAAGTTGAAAGATAAGTGATTTTAACTTCTATTTTTAACTCACAAAAAGTTACATCAAACAAGTCCAAAACCCAAGATAGCTAACCATAACTCAATTTGGCTAAAGCTTTTAACCATCCTTTATAAGTGGTTATTTCATGTTATATAGAGCAAGATGAGGTCATCTCAAGTAAATTGTGAAAGACAACAAGGGCATAGGAGGCATAACAAGTACGTAACATGAATCACATGAGGAGCGACTCTAACTAGGGTATATAAATAATAAAAAATTACAAAAAAAATTCATTAAATATCAAAAAGATATAAAAATTTAGTACATTTTTTTTTTTTTGGGTGTGTTTATTAAATTTTTAAAGATATATTGACAAGTATTTTACTTTTTAAATATATCTAAATTAAGTACATTTAAAAAAAAAAAATTGACTAAAACATTAAAAAAGTTGAAAACTTAAAACCAAATATGTTGAAATATTATTCAAAGTGGCATACTTCATATTCATACTCCATAGGGCCTATCACGTAAGCAAACTGGCTTCATGGACCCACGGTATCTGTAGGAGAATTTTAAACTTTGAGACAGCACCAACACAAGAAAAAATACAGTTCTATTACAAACACAGAAATTAAACACCAAAATAAATATCAAATATATATAAATGAGCAAAATTTTATAGAATTTATTGAAGAGACACACTTCTAAATAATTTTATTGGTCTATATATATTGTGTATTTAATTCTGTGACTGATTTTTATATTTCTAAATAAAGAAGAATAAGACACCTTAACGTTGTATTTGGTTAGATGATTTGCGAAGGGATTTGGAAAGAGAATGATAAAATGTTGGTGAAATATGAACAAAATATACTTATATTTTGACTAGTTTCACACATTTTTTCTTTTTTTTTTTTCTTTTCAAATCCCTTAATCAAACACAGCATAAAAGATAAAATACTTAAATTAGAAGAGAAGAATCAGTCCTTGACAACAGAAGTTAGTTGGAATTGGTTCACCAACTGACAATATAATCTTTAAGGTAACTTCCTAAAAATGTTATGGAAAAGATATATACTTGCATTAGAAATGGGCTGGTAATTTGCAATGGGCTGGTAATACATGTCGCTGTTTTTAAGTTAATTTTTTTTTTTCCATGTGATATTGATTCTCAACAACTGCATGGAAAAAAAGTTCATGGTTGGATTTTTAGTAGAAGTTGTTTAAACGTGTATCATAATCAAATTTATAAACTTTTCTTCTAAACTGATGTAACGTTTATTGTGTTAGTTTACTAAGTCTCACTTCTTTTTTTCTTGTAGTATGATAGAATGGAAATAGGTAGCAATGATGCACTTAACGGCATGCCAAATAAGAGATCGCTTCATTTATGAAGACAACTCTTGGTCTTTAGTGAGTCCCAATTCTTTTATACATATATATATATATATATATATATATTTTTTTTGTCAATCGGTGAAAATTATTTACACTATGAAAACAATTACATTTAAATAATCATAATTTAACAATTACAGAAGTCCAACAACAAACCCTAGACATCATAATTTAACAACTATAGAAGTTCAACAACCAATGATGGATCTAGGGGGGCTAGAAGGGGCAGCTGCACCCCAAAAAATTTGAAAAATATTATATATTATATTAGAAATTTTAAAATAGCTTAAAATTATAGGAGTTCGTACCCCCAAATTTTTTGTAGATAATTTCAAAATTATATGGAGTAGCCCCCAATTTTTTAAACTATAGAGTAACCCCCCCAAAAACATAATCCTAGATCCGTCCTTGCCAACAACAAACTCCATAATGCGGTAAGATCCATTTTGTAACGCCCCAAAATTTCTCCAACATAATCTAGGTACATCGACTAACATTCATTATAGAATAATAGCAATTCCCAAATCATCATAACATTGATCATTAAAGTTTATACAAAATAGTCTCACATGCGAATTATACATTCAATGATATGAAATACATGAATCTATAGCATGTAGAACGCCAACTCTAAAAAAATAAAATAAAATGCCCCCAAGGGCTTACAAATTCCAAGACTCAAGCCCGGTTACACAAAAATAGTCTCTTGGACTCAAACAGTTATAGCCCTAGGCTTACAAATACAATGACAACAAAACAGAGCCTTGTGCTCTATATGCATCTATCCACGCCCTAGATTGGCGGGTTCACCACGTCCTTTCCTGCACCAAAATCCCATAGGGGTGAGCATAAAGCCCAGTAAAGAATTCTTAACAAAGTATATATATTTATGCAGGATTCCCAATATGAAATGCACATGCCATGCTATGCCATTTAAAAGAAGATTTCATCTTTCATCTTTTGAAAACTATCATGCTCAAAGATAATTTGAAATCTCAATAATTCAGAAATTTACAATTTAGTTTAAGGGGCAGTAAATACAACTCAGGTAATCCCTAGGTTGGTGTCTGCAAGTAGGCATAACTAGCGCTACCAAATCCCCACTTTCCCGGTAGCTAACCGGTAGGCACGTGGTACCTCCTCCGCGCGCGTTTTCGGTCTTCCACCCCAGACACTCAGGCCAACTTAATCAATTTCATCTACACCTCCTAACCAAACTTACCAATGTATTTACCCCAAAACATTTCAATGAAACTCATTTCACAATATTTCTTTCTCAATGTAAGGTTTCAAATCCCAATTCAAGATTTTATAACAAGCAATGTATTGAAATGCCCATGCAACAATTATCCATGTGATGCAATAGTTATCCATTTACAAAACTTCCACACAAATGTTCCATTTGTGATCAAACATTTCCATTTCTCTATCCAATGCATTTCACTAGATCATCACATATCCATATGAACCCTTCAAGAGTAATAACATCTTCATACCCAAACATTTTCAACAAACTTATCATTTCATGATTATGTCACATTTTAGTGCATCAATCACCCAAAATCAATGATTCTGATATTTCAAGAAAATTTACCATTTACTATGTAAAACAAGAGATTTCTCAATTACTCACTCATTTCAACATTGTAATAGATAAACATTCACAAATTCTCAACATCTCTCTTAAAATCTCAAGTTCTAGGTTTTTTCCAAAACTCAACATTTCTTCATTTTTCAAAGAGGGAATCTCTTGCCAAATCATCATTTCTCATAATATAGTCAAGCTATCAAATATTGTAAGAAAAACAAGGTGTAAACCCATTTTTGCAATCATCCTTTCACAAGAACTAAAATCAAAATCACTACACTTTCTAAAGAGTCCAACATCAACATAATCTTGCAAAATATATATATAACTTTAAGAAAAATCCCTACCTCAAGTGTTGAAGAAGAAAAGATGAGAAACCCCCAAATTTGACGGTGTTGAAATCAAATCTCCACCGCACAAGATGAAACTCTCGGTTAGCTCTCCAAATTTGATGAAGGAAGTTGGGTCAAAACTCCAATGAATCCAAAGAGATCAAGGGTTTAAGATGTTTTGGTGGAGGTTTTATAGAGAAGGAGGAGCAAAAGTTGATTTTAGAGTGAGAAAATGATATACAAAAGTGATATACACACAACCCAAGGAAGAAGAAAAAGACTGATTTATGGACAAAGCATCGCCCGCACATGCGGAGCGTGTCTTCTGCATGTGCGGCCGTCATCCCCACTCGTGCGGCCCTTTCCTTCCCGCACCTGCTGCTCCACGTGCTTTTATTTCAGTATGAACCCAGGTTTTTCCCTGTATTCCTCACGTGCGGCCCTGGTCCTCCAACCCAGAATTTTCTCGGCTCAACTCCAAACCTTCCGGACCCGACCTCGCACCCTCTGAAACAAGTGAAATTTAACACCGGAATAAACAAGAACAAAATTTTGAGAAAAACTTCCGAACACAACAAACCCAAAGTTAAACGAGGAAAAACAAAACGAGTAGCGCACCCGGTCATCACAACCTCCCCACCATAGGAAATTTCGTCCCCAAAATTTAAATAAACTACCTAAACAAAGGTTTTCTAGCAATCACAACTATGCTATCACAATTTCAAATCACAAAATAGATCTTCAACCAACATTTACCATCATCATCATGATTATCTCAAAAACGACAACCACTTATAATAGGCATAAGAAATGAAGCTTTTTAGCAAAATATCATTCCGCCACAACCTCATGCTTAGATTAATAATACATACACATTTTCCCTCCAACACTAGGGAATATTACAAATTAAAACAACTAAGAATTTTCAAACAAATCTGGATACTTGGAGCGGACTTCTGCCTCCCTTTCCCACATTGCTTCCTCAACCCCATGGTGTCTCTACATGTAGCGATCCTAGTTTTGACCCGTCTCTTTCTGGTGTTCCGGGCTCGGGTTGGTATAGTTTGAACGGTGTTACATATCTTAGTTCCCTGTATTCCCCTTATTTTGGTTATCAGGATGTAGTGTGTGTTGGAAACAGTAATGTCTCCAACCTTTAGATGCGAATCCAACCCGAATTGTTCCTTGCAGTGTTGTATCAGAAGTTAATTCTTTCATGTTTTGCCACTTCGCTGAGTATGTCAGGGATCGAGCTACCCGATCAGCTTGTGGGGGACCAGGGGGGCAGGGGAAGTGCGCTTGGCGAGTCGGCGGGGCAGCGCCCTGGGGGGTCGAGGGGCAGCGCCCCCGAAGCAAAATGCCAAAATGCATTCGAAGTTGCTTGTCCACTCAAGCGGACCGTTTATGCGCTCGAGCAGAGAATGTTGTTTCAAAAGTTTAACCTATCTGCAAAAGTATGGGAAAGTGTATTCGGATGATAGAGAGGAGATTGCACTAGGGGCAGGGGTTGGGTCGGAACGTCTTCGAGCAACGCTTTCCATGCTCGAGTGGACCATGTTATATCAGTTTGTGAATATGATATTTCAGATCACTTTTTCAATTCTCTATCCCTTTCTAAAACTTTCCAAAAACTCAGATCTTGAGTCTTTCTCTCTAAAAATTCATATTCTCTCTAAGATTTCATCTAGATCCATTATGTTCTTCACCCTAGTGTCAGTGAGAAAAAGGTAGAGTGCTTTAAGAGCTTTATTTTGATCCAAGAAGAACTTGATTTCGTCATCTTTGAAGTTCCATCTTGTTGCTTGGGTTTTCTACACTTGAGGTAGGGATTTTCATAGAATGGTTTTGGGGTAAATACGTTGGTAAGTCTTGATGGGTGGTGTAGATAATATTGAATAAGTTGACCTGAGAGTCCGGGGTGAAAGACCAAAAACTCGCGCAGATAGGTGTCGAGCCTTTCGGTTAATATCGGTAAAAATGACAATTTGGTAGTACTTGTATAGTCTACTTGCAAACACAGACCTAGGGATTACCAGAGTCGTATTTACCGCCCTTGAAATAAATTGTTAAGTTTTGAATAATTGAAATTGCATGACATTATGAGCATGATGGTTTTCAAAAGATGAAAATGTGATTACTTTCAAAAAGGAGGCATAGCATATGTGCATTTCATCTCTTGAGGCTTGTATAAATTGTATATACTTTGTTAAGGATTTCCTACTGGGCTTATGGTCACCCTACGGGATTTTTCTGCAGGAAAAGATGTGGTGATTCTGCCTAACTAAAGGCGAGAGAAAAGAATATGTGTTGAGAGTACAAGGGTCTCTTTTGTTGTAACTCTGTTTGTAAGCCAAGGGTGTATTTGTGTGGGTGAATAACCATTTTGTTGTAACCAGGCCTATGCCTTGGAAACTTGTAAACCCTTGGGGGTATCTATTTGTTATTTATTGGTTTTGGATTAAAAGTATAATCGCATTGAGGAACTAATTGTATCATGTAATGCAAGTTTGGAGAATTATTTCTGTTTTCCTGTAAGGAGCCATGATGGTTGTGTTATCATTCGGGCATATGAAATTAGGTCGTTACAACTTGGTATTAGAGCTACTAGGTTTGATTACTTGAAGCTTGTGGGAAGTGGTTGTTTAACCACAATAGGTTCATTTAGCATGCTTAGGAAGTGTTATGCATTTTGTGACTATGTGATAACATGCTTATGTGACTAAATGGGAATGGGATTGGACTTTTGGAATGTTGTTTACGCCTGTTAAATTCCTTGAGGTCTCATTAGAAGGGTACTTGATCAATACTCGTTCTACTAAGAATTCTTGGTTTTTCATGGGACAGATTTCATCGTAAAAGAATAGTCCATATGTGTTTACATGACTAAGTGTTTATGTGGAGTGAAATTGAATTGTGTATATGGTAGAGAAATATATGGAATTGTTGTGTAGTCGAACTGTGAGTCAAGTTACGACACATATGAGTTAATGTGCTAAATTATTTCTCTTGTGTCCTTTATTAGGATGTTAGAAAGGGTCAAGTCCGTGGTGGTAGAGGGGGGAGGCGTGGTAGGGCTCGCCGAGGTGTGCATGATGTACCGGGTCCATAGGGTTTCGGTGCAAGAAGAAGGGTTCGGCAAGCATATGGTTGAGCAAGCAGGCCAAGTTAATGTGGCCGAGCAGGTGGGACAAGCGGGAAACCGCAATGGGGCCCTAGCCCGAGGAAATGGTGGGGGGCTTTGAGAGAGTCTATGAACTTGTTGAGGGCGGAGAATCAAGCCCGAGAGAACACCGCAAAGTTAAGGGCGAGTTTTCTCACTAAAGAGTTTTTACGGACCAAACCAGATTAATTCCATGGTGGCCCCAAGCCTAAGAAAGCGGATGAATGGCTTGAACAAACAGTGAAGACATTTGAGATGCTTTACATTGATGATAGCGAGTTGAGAGTGACTCTAGCGAGTTACTACCTTAAAGGAGATGCGGGTCAATGGTGGAAGTATGCCAAGAGTAGGGTGGAGCCATCATGGGAAGTCTTTGTGGTTGCTTTCCAAGATAAGTACATACCTCCACTACTAGGGAGAGATTGAGGCAAGAGTTTAAAGACCTCAAACAACTGACATGCCCGTGGCCAAGTTTGAGGCGGGATCTTTCTAGTTTGTCAGATTTGCAACAGGAGTGGCGGTAGCAACGGAGAGCGTCGTTGCATAGAATTGAAAAGAAGTTGAAAAACTAAGATCTTCTTCAAGCTTGTCGAGAATATTATTCGGGAATATGACCATCTTGTGGAGACGGCGGCACATGTAGAGATTTCTATACAAGTTGAGGAGGAGAGGCTTCGGGGTTCGAGGCCTGGGGGGCAGGAGTCTCAAAGAGACTATAGGCAGAACAAGAAGAGCAGGAACGCCTATCCATCTCAGTCCCAACCACAGCAGTCTAGATCCACTTTTCCTTTGCCTTGTGCGGGTCCAGGAAAAAGTGCATCGAGTAGTTTCTCGTGTTTCAAGTGTGGCCAACCAGGCCACAAAGCCTATTCGTGCCCACAGAAGGGTGGAGGAAAGTTGATGTTACCACCACCTAACTGATCTCAAAGTCAGTCTCAGTCTCAGAATAAAGGTCAAGGGTTTAATTGTTATTAGTGTGGTCAGCCGGGGCATATGAAGAGAACTTGGCCACAGTTGGGAGGCGTATCTAGCGTATCAGGGTCAAAGCAGACTCAGAGTCACCAGCATGCTCATTCAGCTCAAGCTTCACGAGCAAATCAAAGAGCCGCTTCGGCTCAGTTAGTGCAATAGGCCTATGCTCCGAGAGATGAGCAGGTTAACCAGGGGCACGTGTATGCTGTTGCCACGCCAGAATAGTCACCAGGATCATCAGTTGTGAGAGGTATTTTTGTTGTGTACAATACTTTGGCTAATATGTTGATAGACACGGGTGCATCTCATTCATTTATGTCTACTGCATTTGTTTCCTCATTGGGGTTAAAGGTGGCATGGTTAGCGTCTCCGCTTTGGGGGTACAGTTGAGTTAGACCAGGGTTGTCGTGATGGTGAAATAGAAGTTGCTAGACGTCAACTCCCGTTTGCTTTTGTATTGCTAGACATGTCGAGTTTTGATGTCATTTTAGGCATGGACTGGTTATTTTCGTATCGAGCGATGATTGATTGTTACCATCAGAGAGTTACTATATGTACCTCAGGTGGTGATTGTTTCTATTTTCTGGGGAACTGAGTTGAAAGGACCTCGTCGCCAGTTTTTGACCCTCGTAGTAGGAGCAAGCTTAGTGGCCTTCTGACAACACTCTTGGATAGTGAGAGTGACGGGGCTCATGTCAAGTTACCAAGGGCAGCTTGTGAATACTCGGATGTCTTTCCCGAGGATCTTACTAGTTTGCCACCCCACCAGGAGATCGAGTTCTCCATTGAATTAGTGCTTGGCACGGCACCGATTTCCATGTCACCGTATAGATTTGCAGCTGCCGAATTGCATGAGTTAAAGATTCAACTCCAAGAGCTTTTAGATAAGGGCTTCATTCGCCCTAGTACATCACCTTGGGGAGCATCGACTCTCTTTGCGAAGAAGAAGAGTGGATCATTGTGGTTGTGTATTGATTACCGCAAGTTGAATGGGGTGACAGTTAAGAACAAGTATCCTCTACCCAGGATAGATGATTTGTTTGACCAACTTAGAGGATCTCGCTAATTTCAAAAATAGATTGTGGTGCAGGTACGGTGCGGTGGTACCATCAGTAAAGAGTCCGACAGGAGGACATTCAGAAGACGGCCTTTCGTACGCGTTATGGCCACTATGAATTCCTTGTAATGCCTTTTGGGTTAACCAATGCGCTTGCTTCCTTTATGATTTGATGAACAGAATTTTTTGGGAATACTTGGACCATTTTGTGGTCGTCTTTGTGGACGACATATTGATTTATTCAACCTCCGAGGAGGAACACGAGACTCACTTGTGGGTAGTGCTGGGTTTACTTAGTGAGCACCAATTGTATGCCAAATTTGAGAAATGTGAGTTTTGGTTAACTGAGGTGAAGTTTTTGGGGCATGTGGTGTCTAGAGAGGAAGTAACTGTGAACTCCTCAGAGATAGATACCGTACAGGATTGGGAACAACCCAAGAATGTTTTTGAGATCCGGAGTTTCTTGGGATTCGCAGGGTATTATCGACATTTTGTAAAGGAGTTCTCTAGACTAGCCGCACCTTTGACAAGGTTGACTAGGAAGGGTATCAAATTTGTGTGGAGTGAGGCTTGTGAAAAGTCATTCCAAGAACTTAAGACTAAATTGACTACCGCACCGGTTTTGATAATTCAGGAAAGAGATTTGAATTACACTGTCTATTGTGATGTGTCCAGGGATGGAATTGGTTGTGTCTTGATGTAAAGGACTTCTCTAGACTAGCAGCACCTTTGACAAGGTTGACTAGGAAGGGTATCAAATTTGTGTGGAGTGAGGCTTGTGAAAAGTCATTCCAAGAGCTTAAGACTAGATTGACTACCGCATTGGTTTTGATAATTCTGGAAAGGGATTTGAATTACACTGTCTATTGTGATGCGTCCGGGGATGGACTTGGTTGTGTCTTGATGTAAGAGGGAAAAGTTATGGCCTACGGTTTACGACAATTGAAGACTCATGAGAAAAATTACCCCACCCATGATTTAGAATTAGCGGCGGTGATTTCTGCCTTTAAAGTTTGGAGGCATTACTTGTATGGTGAGAAGTTTGAAGTCTTCTCTGATCATAAGAGTCTAAAATATTTGTTTTCTCAAAAATACTTGAATTTACGCCAACGGAGGTGGATGGAATTTATAGAGGATTATGACTTTGAGTTACACTATCATCTAGGGAACGCCAATATGGTGGCCGATGCTTTGAGTAAGAAATCTGTGAGTAGTTTGGCAAGTCTGGCCATTCGAGAATGGGTTATGCTAGGTGAAATTGGCAAGTTTGATTTGCACTTGGGTGAGTCCAGCGAGAGTGCTACCTTATTTACTTTGACTGCTCAACCTACCTTGATTAGTAAGGTCATAGAGGCATAATAAGGGGACCGTGAAGTAGAGTCTATCCGGGTTAAAATTTCCAATGGGAAGGAAGAGAAAGGTTTGAACGTTCACTCGGATTTGAGTGTACGTTACCTAGACCGTTTGTTTGCACCAGAATCTTGTAGAGAGGAAGTACTCTGGGAATTTCATCACTCACGCCTTGCGGTACATCTGGGAGGCACCAAAATGTACCATGATCTTAGTCGTTAGTTTTGGTGGAGGGGTATAAAGTGAGATGTCGCTTTATTTATATCGAAGTGCCTTACTTGTCAACAAGTGAAGGCTGAACATAAAAAACCATCGGGTTTGTTACAACCCTTACCGATAGCCGAATAGAAATAGGAGGGTGTTAACATGGATTTTGTAATTGGGCTTCCTAGAACACAACAAGGCAATGACGCCATTTGGGTGATTGTTGATAGGTTGACTAAGTCTACCCATTTCATTCCGATGTGCACCAGCGACTCAGTTGAACGCTTGGTAGAGTTGTACATTAGGGAGATAGTTCCACTTCATGGAGTCCCTGTGACTATTGTGTCGGATAGGGATCCTCATTTTACTACCCGGTTATGGCAAAGCCTTCAAAAGGCGTTGGGAACTAAGTTGACTCTTAGCACCGCTTATCATCCTCAAACCAATGGACAGTCGGAACGTACCATTCATATTTTGGAGGACATGCTTAGAGCTTGTGTCCTTGATTTTAAGGGGCCTTGGGAAAGACACTTACCATTGATTGAGTTTGCTTACAACAATAGTTACCAAGCTAGTATTGGGATGGCACCATTTGAGGCCTTGTATGGCCGGCCTTGTAGATCACCGGTTGTTGGGCCGAAGTGGGTGATGCACTATTACTGGGTCTGAAAATTGTTAGAGAGACAACCGAGAAAGTTGTTCTCATTCGAAAGAGGTTAGCTACGGCCCAAAGCCGACAAAAGAGTTATGCCGATAAGAGGAGACGACCTTTATCTTTTGAAGTCGGTGATCATGTGTTTCTAAAAATCTCACCAAGGCGGGGTTTGATGAGATTTGGTAAGAGTGGTAAATTATCTCCAAGGTTCATTGGGCCTTTTGAGATCTTAGAGCGAATTGGGGAAGTGGCATACCGGTTAGCTTTACTGCCTCAACTTTCGGGAGTTCACAACGTATTTCATGTAGCTATGCTTAGGAAGTATGAACCCGATCCTTCTCATGTGCTTGATTGGGTTGACTTGGAGGTAGATGAGGATGCCTCTTACGAAGAATGACCGGTTCAAATATTAGATACCCAAGAACAAGTGCTACGGGGCAAAACTATACTGTTGGTAAAGGTGTTGTGGAGACACCATGGGGTTGAAGAAGCGACGTGGGAACGGAAGGCGGAAGTCCGCTCCAAATATCCGGATTTGTCTGAAAATGCTTAAGTTGCTTTTCTTTGTAATATTCCCTAGTGTTGAGGGAAACGTATTTAAAGTTGTTAACCACATATTGATATGTGCGTTGTTGTTTTAAGCATAAGGTTGTTGAGAGTTGCCATTACTTTTTGGGAAATTTCATGTTTATGCGTATTTGGGAGGTTATTGTTAATAAGATAACTATAGTGGAAATGGTGGAATTTGGTTGAGATTTGAAAATGAAATAGCGTGGTTTTGATCACTAGAAACCCCTTTGTTTGGGTAGTTTGATTTGAAATTTCGGGGACGAAATTCTTTAAGGAGGGAAGGTTGTAGCGATCCCAGTTTTGACCCGTCTCTTTGTGGTGTTCCAGGCTCGGGTTGGTATAGTTTTGAACGGTGTTATGTATCTTAGTTTCCCTGTATTCCGCTTATTTTGGTTATCAGGTTGTAGCGGTGTGTTTGGAACAGGTAATGTCTCCAAACCTTTAGATGTGAATCCAACTTGAATCGTGCCTTGCAGAGTTGTATCAGAAGTTAATTCTTTCATGTTTTGCCACTTCGCTGAGTATGTCAGGGATCAAAGTTGCGTGTTCACTTGAGCGGCCGTTTATGCGCTCGAGCGGAGAATGTTTGATTCCAGAAGTTTGACCAATCTGCAAAAGTACTGGGAAAGTGTATTCGACGCTCGAGCGAAGCTTTCTGAGCTCGAGCGGGAGGCTGTGTTTGACGCTCGAGCAGGGCTTTCCACGCTTGAGCGGACCATGTTATATCAGTTCGTGAATCTGATATTTCAGATCACTTTTTTAGTTCTTTCTCCCTCTCTAAAACTTTCCAAAAACTCAGATCTTGAGTCTTTCTCTCTCTCTAAAAACTCACATTCTCTAAGATTTCATCTAGATCCATTGTGTTCTTCACCCTAGTGTTAGTGAGAAAAAGGTAGTGTGCTTCAAGAGCTTCATTTTGATGCAAGAAGAACTTCATTTCGTCATCTTTTAAGGTCCATCTTGTTGCTTGGTCTTCTACACTTGAGGTAGCGATTTTCTTAGAGTTATATATATAGTTTTGCAAGATCTAGATGATTTTCGAAATCATCCTTCGATAAGTTTGAAAATTGATTGTTGATTCAAGAAGTTGAGCGATTTTTAAAGTGGGTTTGTCTCTTGTTTTTTAAAAATGATCTTATGGGTTTCGATTTTCGTTGATTGAGGAAAAGATGATTTTGAAAAGTTTTCTTTCAAAAGATTTGAGTTGTATAGTTTTGGTGAGAAAACCTAGAAATTGGGGATTTTTAAAAGAGATTGAAAATCCATGAATGATATTGTTATATTTATGTTGTGTGTCAAAATAAATGGATGTTTGGAAAAATTTCTTATTTATATTTCTATAAATGATGAATTTCATGGAAGATTAGAATTGTTGTTCATTTTGGAAATTATTGTTCAAAACGTTGAAATAGTCTTGAAATGACTAATTGTTGAGGATACTTGAGAAGAGGGAATTTGTTATTCCTTGGATGATGAATTGGAATAAAAGTATTTATATTCATCTTGTGAAATTGGCATATCAATTCATTTGATTTCATTAAACTTTGAAGTTGATTTGAAAACTTGCATTGAGAAAAAAATGTTGAGAAACAAGTTTTCATGGAATGGTTTTGGGATAAATACGTTGGTAAGTCTTGATAGGTGGTGTAGATGATATTGAATAAGTTGGCATGAGAGTCCGGGGTGAAAGATTGAAAACCCGCACGGATAGGTGTCGAGCCTTCCGGTTAATACCGGTAAAAATGACAATTTGGTAGTACTTGTATAGTCTACTTGCAGACACCGACCTAGGGATTACCAGAGTTGTATTTACCGCCTTTGAAATAAAATGTTAAGTTTTGAGTAATTGAAATTGCATGACATCATTGAGCATGATGGTTTTCAAAAGATGAAAATGTGATTTACTTTAAAAAAAGGGCATAGCATGACATGTGCATTTCATCTCTTGAGGCTTGTATAAAATGTATATACTTTATTAAGGATTTCCTACTGGGCTTTATGCTCACCCAACAAGATTTTTGTGCAGGAAAAGATGTGGTGATTCCGCCTAACTAAAGGCGAGGAAATATGTGTTGAGAGTACAAGGCTCTCATTTTGCTGTAACTCTGTTTGTAAGCCAAGGGTTGTATTTGTGTAGGTTTGAATAACCATTTTGTATAACCAAGCCTAAGCCTTGGAAACCTGTAAATCCTTGGGGGTATCTATTTGTTTATTTATTTGGCTTTAGATTAAACGTATAATCGCATTGAGGAACTAATTATATCATGTAATGCATGTGTGGATAATTATTTTTGTTTTCCTTTAAGGAGCCATGATGGTTGTGTTATCATTTGGGCATAGGAAATTGGGGCGTTACACCACAACACCTTTATTAACGGTATAGTTTTGCCCCATAGCACTTGCTCCCAGGTGTCTAGTATTT
The DNA here is from genome assembly GCA_030407325.1 of Camellia japonica. Classification (NCBI taxonomy): domain Eukaryota; kingdom Viridiplantae; phylum Streptophyta; class Magnoliopsida; order Ericales; family Theaceae; genus Camellia; species Camellia japonica. Next base: position 176,707,766 of record JAPPVO010000031.1, read on the forward strand.
GAATCGATCGCTCTTCGTAAGAGGCATCCTCGTCTACCTCTAAATCAATCCAATCAAATACATGAGAAGGGTCGGGCTCATACTTTCTAAGCATAGACACATGAAACACATTGTGAACTCCCGAAAGTTGTGGAGGTAAAGCTAACCGATACGCCGCTTCCCCAATTCGCTCCAATATCTCGAAAGGCCCAATAAAACTTGGAGACAATTTACCACTCTTACCGAATCTCATCAAACCCCGTTTTGGTGAGATCTTAAGAAACACATGGTCACCAACTTCGAAGGATAAAGGTCGTCTCCTCTTATCTATTAACTCTTTTGTCGGTTTTGGGCCGTGGCTAACCTCCTCCGAATGAGAGCAACTTTCTCGGTTGTCTCCTTAACAATTTTCAGAACCAACAACGGTGCATCCCCCACCTCGGCCCAACAAATCAGTGATCTACAAGGTCGGCCATACAAGGCCTCAAATGGTGCCATCTCGATGCTAGCTTGGTAACTATTGTTATAGGCAAACTCAATCAATGGTAAGTGCCTCTCCCAAGACCCATTGAAATCGAGGACGCAAGCTCTAAGCATGTCCTCCAAAATTTGAATGGTACGCTTCGACTGCCCATCGGTTTGAAGGTGGTAAGCGGTGCTAAAGGTCAACTTAGTTCCCAAGGCTCTTGAAGGCTTTGCCCCAACCGGGCGGTAAAACAAGGATCCCTATCCGATACAATGTTTACAGGAACTCCATGAAGTCGAACTATCTCTCTAATGTACAACTCTGCCAAGTGCTCAACTGAGTTGTCGGTACGCATTGGAATAAAATGCGTAGACTTAGTCAACCTATCAACAATCACCCAAACGACATCATTGCCCCGTTGTGTTCTAGGAAGCCCAATTACAAAATCCATGGTAACGTGCTCTCATTTCCACTCGGCTATCGATAAGGGTTATAACAATCTCGCTGGTCTTTTGGTGTTTGGCCTTTACTTGTTGACAAGTAAGGCACTTCGACACAAAGAAAGCGACATCCCGCTTCATACCACTCCACCAAAACTGACGACTAAGATCACGATACATTTTGGTGCCTCCCGAATGTACCGCAAGGCGTGAGTGATGGAACTCCCGAAGCACTTCCTCTCTATAAGATTCTAGTACAAACAAACGGTCTAGGAATCGTACACTCAGATCCGAGTGGATGTTCAAACCCTTCTCTTCCTTCCCATTGGAAATTCTATTACGAATTGACTCTACTTCACGGTCTTCTTGTTGTGCCTCTATAACTTTACTAATCAAGGTAGGTTGAGCACTCAAAGTAAACAAAGTTACCCTCATCGGACTCAGCCAAGTGCAATTCAAACTTACCAATGTCACCCAACATAACCCATTCCCGAATGGCCACACTCGTCAAATTACTCACGGATTTTTGACTTAAGGCGTCAGTCACTACATTGGCCTTTCCCGGATGATAATGCAACTCGAAGTCATAATCCTCCAAAATATTTATCCACCTCCGTTGGCGTAAATTTAAGTCTTTTTGGGAAAACAAATACTTTAGACTCTTATGATCGAAGAAAACCTCAAACTTCTCGCCATACAAATAATGCCTCCAAATTTTTAAAGAAAACACTACTGCTGCTAACTCCAAGTCGTAGGTGGGGTAATTCTTCTCTTGATTTTTCAATTGTCGTGAACTGTAGGCCACAACATTTCCCCCTTGCATCAAGACACAACCAAGCCCATCCCAAGACGCATCATAGTAAACAGTGTAACCCAAGCCTCTTTCCAGAATTATCAAGACTGGTGCGGTGGTCAATCTAGTCTTAAGTTCTTGGAATGACCTTTCACAAGCCTCACTCCACACAAATTTGACACCGTTTCTAGTCACATAGTCAAAGGCGCGGCTAGTCTAGAGAAGTTTCTTACAAAACGTCGATAATACCCCTCCAATCTCAAGAAACTTCGGATCTCAAAAACATTTTTGGGTTGCCCCCAATCCTGCACAGCGTCTATCTTCAAACAGTCTACAGTTACCCCCTCTCTTGACACTACATGAACCAAAAACTTCACCTCAGAGAGCCAAAACTCGCATTTCTCAAACTTAGCATACAACTGGTGCTCTTTAAACGAATCAAGCACTCCCCTCAAGTGAGCCTCGTGTTCCTCCTCGGAGGTTGAATAAATTAGGATGTCGTCCACAAAGACGACCACAAAACGATCTAAGTATTCTCGAAAAATCCAGTTTATCAAATCCATAAAGGAAGTCGGCTCATTGGTCAACCCAAAAGGCATCACAAGGAATTCGTAATGGCCATAGCGCGTGCAAAATGCCGTTTTTTGGATGTCCTCCTCCTAGACTCTCAACTGGTGGTACCCCGACCACAAATCTATCTTCGAAAAGTAGTGAGACCCTCTAATTTGATCAAGTTAACCATCTATTCGGGGTAGAGGATACTTGTTCTTAACCGGAACTTGGTTCAACTTGCGGTAATCAATACACAACCGCAACGCGACCCATCCTTTTTCTTCGCAAAGATAGTTGGCACTCCCAAGACGATGTGCTAGGGCCAATAAAGCCCTTGTCTAAAAGTTCTTGGAGTTGAACCTTTAACTCGTGCAATTCGGCAGGTGCAAATCTATACGGCACCACGAAAATCGGTGCCATGCCAGGCGCTAAATCGATGGTGAACTCAATCTCCTGATGGGGTGGCAAACTAGTAAGGTCTTTGGGAAATACGTTCGGGTATTCACAAACTACCCTTGGCAACTCAACACGGGCTCCATCACTCTCACTATCTAAGAGAGTTGCAAGAAGGCCGCTAAGCTTGTTCCTACTACGAGGGTTAAAAACTGGCACCAAGACTCCATCAACCCGGTTTCCCAGAAAATAAAAACAATCACCGCTCGAGGTGCACACTGTAACTCTCTGACGAAAACAATCAACCACCACTCGGTACGAAGATAGCCAATCGATGCCTATAATGACATAAAAACTTGACATGTCTAGCAACAAAAAAGCAAACGGGAGTCGACGTCCGGCAACCTCTATCTGAAAACCATGACGCCCCCTGATCTAAGTTAACTGTACCCCCAACTAGTGACTCTACTCTGAGCGGAGACGCTAACCGTGCCATCTCTAACCCCAATGTAGACGCAAATGCAGTAGATATGAATGAATGAGACGCACCTGTATCTATCAACACATTAGCCAAAGAATTACACACAACAAAAATGCCTCTCACCACTGAGGATCCCGGTAATTGCTCTCACGTGGTAACCGCATACACGCGCCCCTGTGGCCTCTGATCAACCTGCTTATCTCTTGAAGCATACGCCTGCTGGACTGACTGAGCCGAAGTGGCTCCTTGATTAGCTCGCGAAGTCTGGATTGAGTGAGACTGCTGGTGGCTCTGAGTCTGCCTCGACCCTGATGCGCCAGATGCGCCTCTCAACTGCGGACAAGCTCTCTTCATGTGCCCTGACTGACCGCACTGATAGCAAGTAGGTCCTTGCCCTCTATTTTGGGACTGACTCTGGGATTGGTTAGGTGGTGGTGGTAACATCTGCTATCATTCCCCCTTCTGTAGACATGAAAAGGCCTTGTGGCCAGGTTGGCCACGCTTGAAACAGGAAAAACCACTCAGTGTAATCTTTCTCGGGCCCGCACTAAGCAAAGAAAATGTGGATCTAGACTGTTGTGGTTGGGAGTGGGATGAAAAGTTTCCCCTGTTTTTCTTACTAGGTCTGAAATCTCCCTGTGAAACTTGGTCTCTAGACCTCGAACCCCAAATCCTTTCCTCTTCGGCTTGTACCGTAACTCCACATATGCCGCCGCCTCCATAAAACGGTCATAATTTTGAATCATGTTTCCTGCAACTTTGAACAAGATTTTGGTTCTCAACTTCTTCTCAAATTTAATGCAACGGCGTTCTTCCGTTGCCACCAACTCCGGTGTGAACTGGGACAAACTAGAGAAGGCTGCTTCAAACTCGGCCACGAACATGTTGTATTATGGAATTGTGGAAAATGAGTTGAAATTGGCAAATTTCAAAGGAATGCATGTTGATAATGCAGGTTGTTATGTGTAATGTGAAATGCCTCTTGAAAAGAGATGAGATTGACCGGTAAGGGGTCGGAATGTGTAATATTATGTTGTAATATTATTGAGAATGGAGAAAACCTGTTTTTGAAAAAAATTGTATTTAATTTCGGGGACGAAATTCTTTAAGGGGGGGAGGTTATAGCGATCTCGGTTGTCCCTTTTCTGTTCAGTTGTATTCCGGACTCGGTTCCGCGAAGTTGACAGTTGTAATTGTCTTGTTGTCATCCTTTAAATCGATTCGTTTGAGTTTTAGGATGTGTTGGGCTTGGTTGATTCAAGTTGGTAGAGTTTTGGCTCCCATTGTTGCTGCACAGTTTTTGGATGGTCCGCTCGAGCGGGTCTTCTTGCGCTCGAGCGGGGTTTACACACTCCCAGTATTTCGTGTCCCTGCAAAACTTCTGCAGGTGTGTTTTCTACACTCGAGCGGGTTTCCTGCGCTCGAGCAGGTCGCGCTCGAGGGGGCTTGTTGGCGCTCGAGCGGAAAGTGCATCTTTGGTGTAAGTTCTGGGAAGGGAAAAATTGCGCTCGAGCGGATGTGCTTTGCCTTTGTGTCTTGGCGCTCGAGCGGGCCTTATTGCACTCGAGCGTACCCAGTTTTTTGTTCCTGACGCTCGAGCGTTGTGTTTTCTGCTCGAGCGGGCATGTCGTATATCAGAAGTCAGTTAGGCATTTTAAAATCACTTTTTACATTCACACTCTCTCTCTTACTTTCTAAAAAGCCATTTTTGAGAGCTTCTCTCTCTAGAAACTCCCTTCTCTCTAGGGTTTGATCTAGTTAGAGTGCTCCCCTTTCCTTTGGCCTTTACAAAAAAGTTGTTGATCGTCGAAGGCTATCTTTTGATCCAAGAATCTCGGGATTTGGAGCATTTTCATTTTCGTCATCTCCTTCGTTGGGTTTCATCTTTTGAGGTAGGGATTGCTACTCACTACTATGGGTTTTGACATAGATTTTTGGGCATTTTGTTAAATGGTTGAGTCTGGGGAGTTAGGGTTTGAAAATGTTGAAAAGAGGTTTGTTATTTTGATTCTAAAAATGTGTATTTTAGGTTTCAAAATAATGATATTGTTGTTGGTTGTTGATATATAGACCATTGGGTCAATATTTGGAAATGAGGTAGAAAACCTAATTTGTTGTATAAATTAATTGGATAATTAATTTGGGATAATTGTGGTTATATGGAATTGAGTTGGAAATAATGAAATTTGCTCATCATATGGTAGAATGGTGGAGTTGGATTTATTAATCGCTCACTTTCAAACACATTGATATTTTATTTGTTGGAGCTTTTATTATCTGTTTAGAAATAATTGCTTTGGGCTACTGGTGGAGGGTAGTTGTGATTGTTGTAGACAATGCATGATGATTAGGCAAACTAAAACTAATCAATTGGATGTGTCATAGAGTATGACGGTTGATAGAATACATTAACGCTATGTATTGTTTGATTGAGTATATGACCTTTGTGTATATACGTTGTGTGTGTGGGAGGAGATAGGGGATGTACTCCACGGTTTAGGGGAAGATAGGGGATGGACCTCTAAACGGGATGTTGCTTGGGAGAAGATAGGGGATGGACTCCGCTGATACAGCTCATATGCTTGTCAGTTAATGTGTTGATACAACTCTTATGCTTATCTATGGAAGTGTTGATATAGCACATATGCTCATCTATCGAAGTACTGATATAGCTTGTATGCTTATCTAATGAAAAATGGGAAACGTTTAATATGAGTTACTGTCTCATGTAAGTTGTTGGTCAGGTTCTGAGCCGGTGTTGTGAATTGTGAACTTGATAAGAAATGGAAATTGAAATGTAACATGGGAATAGTGGTCATGTAATAGAAAATGGGTTATGAATTGATTTATGGGAATTTAACATTTATCAATTGCCATAGTCTTAGTTACTGCTCATATTGTGTTTAGCATATCTCTACTGGGCGTTGGCTCACCCTATATAGGACATTATTTTCAGGTACAGGTAGCATGCCACCTCCAATGACTTAGCTTGGATGGCTATGGGAGTTGAAGATTCTTTTGATTATTTTGTTTGTATTACATGTATATCAAGCCAAGGGCTTATTTTGTATAGAGTTAGTACTCTTCTTTTGTGTAACCAAGTGTTAACTTGGAAAGCTGTAAGCCTGTAGGGCATTTGCTTTTGTTGTTAACATGTAATACTGTTGTAAAACTACTCTGATGAGGAAGGTGTTGATTTCTTTATACCATTGCATATCTAAAATGAGGGATTTATGTATATTTTGAGGGCGTTACAGTTCAAATGGGGCGAATAGGCCTGTTGATGATGATGTCAGTAACCTAGGCCTCTTGAAAAAGTCTAAGTGGATTTGACTTAATAAGCTTGGGCTCAACATTAGATTGTCTTGACTAAAGCACCTGGAATTAGAACACTGTGGGCCCAATCCAACTTAGAAAATTTTTTCAACCTTGTAGTTGTGAAGAAACACTAGCTCGAAAATGGAAAAGAGGTAACAGTGAGATATTGAGTTCTTCTATAGAATCAATTCTGAAGAGAATAGCTAGTAAGAGGGAGCAAACACAAGAACCCTCTAGCAATCATCACAAGAAAAAAGGCAGTCTCCAAAGGGGTAAATCTATGGCTGGAACTTCTCTAAATTTGAAGAAAGGAGTTGTGTTTAGGTCGGCGGTGGCATCACTCTCACTCTCAGAGGCAACTGAATCAAGCAATAGTAGACTGCTACTTACTGAGGCTGAAGCATCACTCCAAATTGGGCGCATCCTTGGTGTGAACTGTGAAGGAAATGAAGATATAGTCCTTAGCAAATTAATGATTTGGAAGCAAAGGACAAGGAAAAATGAAGAACAAGGTGGAGATGCCTGTTAAGCAGCTACTCTGGGTGTTTAGGAGTTGAAAAGTGTTTATATGAAGCTTTATCTTGGAATGTAAGAGGGTTGGGAAGGCTGAGAAAAGGAGGAAGCTTAAACAGTGTTTTGTGAAAGAAGGGTTGATATGGTACTACTACAAAGAACCAGAGATCCACAATTGATGAAAAGTTTGTCAGATCAATCCGGGCAAAGAACAATGGATTTCATGGCAGTTGATTCAGTAGGAGCTGATGGTGGCCTATTACGCATCTGGAACCCAAAATTTTTAACTGGTTGATCACTGTAGCAATAGGAACTTCATAATTTTATCAGGTACTCTCTATAACAGTTTTGATTGTGCAATTTAAATATTTATGGTCTAAATGATATGGGAGGAGAAAGGTGGTGTGGGATAGCTTGTTCGATTAAAGTTGGTATACAATAACCTTGGTGCTTGGGAGGGACTTCAGTGAGATCAAGAATATCATAAAAAGGGGTGTTCTAGGCGAGATAAAGGTATGAGGGAGTTTAATGAGTTAATTGATAAACTTGAAGTTGCCGATTTACCAGTGATGGGAAGAAAATTTACCTGGTGCAATTCTCAGGAGGGGGAGAAGTGCAATAGAATTGATAGGTTTTTGCTTATTCCAAAATGGCTACAAATGTTTAATTTTAAGCTTTGGAGGCTGCCTCAAAAGGCCTTAGATCACTATCCTATTCTGTTGATGGAGGATGAGAGAGATTGGGGTCCAACTCCATTTCGATTTCTAAATGCTTGGACCCTACATCTAAAGTTCAGATCTTTTGTGGAGAATACGTGGGTAAAAGCTAATGTGGTGGGATAGGCTGGTTTCAAGTGTCTACAGAAGCTTAAAATATTGAAACTGGCATTGAAGCAGTGGGCTAAAGAAGTCTTTGGTGATGTGGAGCATAAACTTAATCAAGTAAAAGAAATACATGCACTTGATATAAGTGCTGAAGAAAGACCATTATCTGAGGCAGAGCAAGCTAGAAGAGAGGCCAAAGGCGTAGCTTGGAAACTAAGTAAAATGGTGGAATGTGCATGGATACAAACATCTAGAATCAAGTGGTCAACACAAGGAGATAAGAACACAAAATATTTCCATATTATGGCCAGCTCTAGGAGAATCAGAAATTCTCTGTGCTTAATAGTAGTTAATGGAACTGTTAAGGAGGATCTTGTAGAGGTGAGAGCTGCAGTTCAATAACATTTTATTAACCAATTTATTGAATCATGGCACAATAGACCAAGGCTATTTGGGCCTTTCTTATCCATTGGGGGTAGAGAAGTTGTTGAGCTCTTGGAATCTGAGTTTTCAGAAGTTAAGATTGAAGCTGCAGTTAAGAGTTGTGAAGGAAACAGAGCATCTGGACCTGATGGGTTTAATCTTATGATGTTTCAAAAGTGTTGGAAGGTAATCAAGGCAAATGTGCAGCAATTCATGAAAGAATTTCATCAAAATGCAAAATTAGTCAAAGGTATTAATAGCTCTTTTGTTGCTCTAATTGCTAAGAATGAGAACCCCTCTGTTTGAATGATTATAGACCTATTAGTCTCATTGGCTCTTTGTATAAAATTTTGGCAAAAGTATTAGCAATAGAATCAAAACAGTGTTGCCTAGAATCATTAGTGTTACACAATCAGCATTCATTGGGGGCAGAAACATCTTAGATGGACGTTGATAGCCAATGAGATTGTGAATGGCTGGAAGAAGAGTAGAAAGAGTGGCATTGTCCTAAAGTTAGACTTTGAAAGAGCTTATGGCTTAATCAATTGGAATTTCTTATTACTATGCTTTCAAATTTTGGTTTTTGGGATAAATGGGTAAGTTGGATTAAGGGAGTGTGTCTCATCAACCAGAGTTTCTATTTTGGTAAATGGTTCGCCAACCTCGGAATTTAGCCCACAACAAGGTCTTAGACAGGTGTAACAAGCCCGCGGGGGACCTCGCTACAGCTCGGACTCGATTTTGTTGTCACGGTTCGTAATCTGAACTAAAGAGTCCAAATCTGGCAAATCGTTTTGAGAAAACAGATTTTGAAAGAAGTGCCAAACATGGACTGCTTTGCCAGATACAGAGTCGCCACCTAAATATTTTATTTTGGGAAATTTAGGAACCCTGACTCGTTGCCTAAGGCCACGTGTCCGTCATCACCAAAGTTGCCTCGGCTCGGGAACTTGGTACAATTGGGGAAGGTCACTTCGTGAGCACCCCCGCTCGCCCGATCAAGATCGGCCCTACTAACCATGATATCTAGTTTTGAAAACATTGTGCGCTCTTATTCCGGTTATTAGCCTAGATTTACTATGTGATGCGCACAGCATACAAGTATAGACCGGGTCGCCCGAATTGGAACAAAACATTTCATGTTTGTTTTTTTGAAAGATGGTTTGCTACCCGCAGGTAGGCTTAAAATGCAGATTTTGCCACCCTCAGGTGGGCTTAGAAAAGATGGTTTTGCCACTATCTAGTGGGCTTAAAACTCACAGTTGATGATTTGTCCCAATCCAAATAACCCAACCTTCACCCACAGGCATTCAAGGCAGTTATATCACATAAGCAGTTAGCCTCATGGTAAGCATGCTATTCATGGCAATCACTCACACGCATGCAAGGATGCTAAAGCATAAAACTCACTGAGTACTCCAAGCCAAAACAGAAACCGATTAGAAATCCATGCATGATCCTAGATATACAGAAATGCCTAATGCAACACATGCAAAAATGCAACTATAGCAGGCTCGGCTATTCTAACATGGCGTATGGAATGCTACAGCTAACATGTATTCAACTTAGAATTGAAATACAAATGCAGTTAGTATGATGCGCCGAGCCCGGTGCATGCAAAACAGATGATGAATGCAAACATGCTATCATACTGTATGCTAATTGAAACATGCCCTAATCTAACCATTATAAGCTGGTAAATAAAGGGAAGAAAGACGTGGGGTTGGAAGACATACATCACACTCACGCACACTTATTACAACATTGCCCTCGCGCAGAGGGTCCGAATAAATAATATACAGTCCCGAATAGTATAGTCCAAATAAATAATACAGTCCAAAATATGTACAAATTCCTAATTAATTAACAAATTAACTAGAAAACTTTAAATTGCATGCAAGCCTGGACTGCCTTGACTCTTCTCCAGATGATGAATGATGCATGTCCGGGTTGCCTTGTGTAGAAATCCACTGCGATGCCCCAATTAGGCTCTGTTTGCAATTGTTTTTGGAATGCGTGCCAAGCTCCGGAAGGCTACTGATTCTTGATTTGCTGCAACAGAGAGCAAGAAAGGGGCATGGCAATGTATTTTCACATATGTATGCATACCTCGATCCTCGTCCACCATCACGCATCTCGATACATGATGGCCGAGGAGTCGAATTGCACAACTCAATATGAAATGAATGCACATATGAACACAACAAGACCTACTCCATCATATGATCCAGAGTGTCGGTGACTGGGAAATTGAGACACGTTCTGTCACTCGGAGTACGAAACGTACCTCGTTTCCATGCTCGGGCTAACTCCTATCCCGAACACAATGTAGTATGCATGACATGCATGAAATGCAGCTAAGATACAACCTAACATGCAACATGCTATGAAATGGCATACACGATGCACGAGTAACATGGCATACGCAATGCGCTAACAACAGCCTAGCATAACAATTGCTATGGAATGAAATGGCATACACAATGCATAATGGACTTACACTAACATGAGTGGACCTCAGCCACACTCACATAAGAGGCCATTAGATGAAAATGAGACACTCGAAATGCGTGCACATGTACGCAAACTGAGGACCGACCCTAGGCACCGAATGCCACTCTAACAAGACACATGGCAAGAACATGGAATATGACATATTAGCATGCAAATTTCAGTAGCAAAAATTGATGCAAAACCAGCCCCGAACATGGCAAAAGTGCACCCAATGCATGAAATAAAACCCGAAATCCAAATTAGGCACATGGAATGACTTATAGCTATACAAAGCATGCATTATTTGAACATGAAGCATGAAGAAAAAGAAGGCAGTCCCAAAAAATGCATATTTACAGTTTTTTAAGCAAGGCCAAACAGTGAACACAAATGGGGCTAAGCTAGCATACAAAATGGCCCTAAAATTGAGATAATGAAGAAAGTAGCAGTCTGCCCCAAATGGCCTAGAGCCCTTCAACAAAGTTGAAGAGAGGCTCAAAACATAGCATTTTACAGTTAGTGACCAAACCCAAAACAGTGCACAAGCAAGCCTAAAATACTATGCAGATAAGGCCAAAAAGAGGGCTTCAACACAAAGTACACAAAGGACCCAAACATAAAAGAACCTTAATGAAATATGAAGAGGGGGTCAAAATAAGGCAATTTACAGTTCGGACCAGAGCCCAAAAACAGAAGCACAAGGGGCTAACAAATCATGCAAAAATAAGGCCAAAAGAGGGATACAAAGGCAAGTGGCAAATGGAAGCTCAACGTGAGGAACCCTTCAACAATGTTGAATAAGGGCTCAAAATAAGCCACTTTACATTTTACAACATGCCTCAAAACAGTTTATACATAGGCCTAAAATACTATGCAAGGAAATGGCATAAAAGAAAGGTAAAAAGCAAGTGCCACAAGAAGCCTCAAACAGTGAGAGGCCCTAAACAAACATGAAATAGAGCTCAAAAAATGCTATTTTCAGTTAGGGTCGGAGCTCAAAAAGTAAGCACAAGGAGCTAGAATATGAACCAAGAAAATGGTCAAAAAGGGGAAAGAGGACTTACCCTTGAAGACTAATCTTTGACAGCCTTTTGGACCAAAAATGCAGAACTCCTAGGCTCTGAAGAACAATCTCAAGCTGCTGGAATGGAGGATGGAAGGTGGGGCTATGGTTGGTGAAGAAACCAAGGGGTTTTTAAGGCTTAGAGTAGAGAGAGAGAATTAATGTGAGAGCTCCAAACCAAAATTTTCTAACCCCTAAAACTAGAGCTGGGGGTGTTATATAGGCAAAAGAGTGGGAAAAGGGGGGAAATTGAAATTCAAATTCCCCCCAAAAAGGCCAAAAAAGTAGATAAAGAGGCAAGTGGTAGCTGCTAGCCTCAAACCGAAGAGAGCCCTTCAACAAAGTTGAAGAGGGGCTCAAAACAAACATTTGTAGTTTATGACCAAGTCCAAAACAGCTCACAAGTAAGCCTAAAATACCATGCAAAAATAGGCCTAAAAGAGAGTTAAAGAAGGCAAGTGATAGTAGGAACCTCAAAAAGCAAAAGGTCCTTAATCAAACATGAAAAGGAGCTCAAAATATGACTATTTACAGTTTGGGTCGGAGCCCAACAATGCTTGCAAGCAAGGCTCGGGGCCAAAACGCGCAGCCCGGGGCCCGAAAACTGACTGTTAGGCACCGAATGGTGTTTGATCACGAAGTCGGTCTCTCGGACCACAGTTCCTCAAAAGGGAGGAAATAAGGTATGTACCAAAAATCGGAGCAAACGGAGGTGGTTAAGCAGTCCCGAACCGAGGCACACGGCCGTCGGCTCTGAAAAACCCGAAACCGGGCTCCAAATGGGAAAAATGGCCTACGACCACGAAACGTAGCCTACAGCCACTGAGAGATGATACGAGACCTCTCCCTCCCTTCGGGAAGAGAAACAGAGAAACGGAGCCTGGTTCGCAAACCGAGGCAAAGCACAAAAGAGTCCGGAAGTCCGGAGGCAAGGCTCGCAGCTAGGACTCTACAACCTCAGAACGAGCACAACATGCAACATCACCAAGCGCTCAATCGGTGACGTCTGAGTCTTAAGGTCGGTCAAAAATGGGGTGTCTACAACAGGGTGACCCACTATCCCCGTTCCTTTTTAACATTGTGATTGAGGGCCTAAATATCCTACTAGAAAGAGCAAAACAGATGGGGTTGATCAAAGGGGCAGCAATTGGATCAAGTGCATTTAGGATCACTCACCTGCAATTTCTATTTTATGAAGCTGATAGGGGGAGGTTAATGACATAAAGAGGATCTTGAGATGTTTGAAGTTGTCAGACCTAAAAATTAACCACCACAAGAGTGTGGTGTGTGGAATTGGGTTAACGGGTGAAGCATCCAAGGAATTGCTGATAGCTCAATTGCTACATCAAAGTTTGCCCCTAAAGTACTTAGGACTCCCTCTAGGTGCAAGTCCAAGAAGAAAAAGGACCTGGTAGCCAACGTTAGACAAATGCAGACAAAGACTTGCTTCTTGGAAGAGAAGATTCCTCTCTTTTGTTGGTAGGTGACTTTGATTAAATCTGTGTTGTCTAGCTTAAAAATTTATCTTTGTTCAAAATGCCAGCAGGGTTGCTAAGGAATTTGTAACAATTCAATCCAATTTCTATGGGTGGGATGGCCTTAGAAGGAAAATACATTTGGTCAAATGAAAGGACATTTCAAAAAGCAAACAACGTAGGCGTTTGGTGTAAAAGGATTAGACTTTATGAATGATTGCCTCTTATTGAAATGGTGGCGGAGGTTTAGGGCTGAACCTAATGCTCTGCGGAAACAAGTGATATATAACAAATACAATCAGGTGGTGTTGGTGTGTCCAGAACCGATTGATAACATTAGGAACTCATGTATCTGGGCTGACATTTTGGGTGTTGCTAGAACCAGACCTGAATTAGTGGAATTTTAAAGAAAACTCTGCTCCAGTGATTGGGAATGGAAAAACAACTCTGTTCTGGAAAGGTAAATGGTGTAATAATTGTGCTTGATGAAGTTTTCCCTAGGCTCTATCCTTGTCTTTGGATAAGTTTGAATCTGTGAATGTGATGCATATAGAGAAATAGCGAGGTGGAGTGGAACCTTAATTTCAGAGTCACTCTTTCTGTAGGAGGGGGTGGAAGAATTGAATAGATTGAAACTGCTTAGCTGTTAATGCTTCAGTTCTTAGGGAAATCTGGCTGATTCTTTGCATTAGAAAGCAGACCCTCAGAACTTTACTATTTCTTCTGCTTATAAGTGGTGCGATAATTCCTTAGTACATGTGTAAGTAACAGATCTTATGGAACAAGTATCTTCACCTAAGCTCAATTCTTTGGTTGGTTGGCATGGAAGAAGGATAAAGACTTCCAGTTTTTTGCAACGATTAGAGTGGCTCTCTGAGGCTAATGTGAATTGCATTTTCTACAATATGGAAGTGGAGAGTGTTTAATCGTGTGTTTCTGGTTTGTCCTTTTGTTTGGAAGGTTTGGTCACATATGCTAAAATGGCGGGGTTTGCAGTGGTTTCACTTTGGTACTGTACACTGTTTATTAGAATTGTGGGCTGGTATAAGCGCTGAAAAAACAGGAGAGGGTGTTCTAGAAGGCCATGCCTCTGGCTGTGCTTTGGTCCTCTGGAATCTAAGAAATGATTGCATTTTTAATGCATTCATCCAAATTTTGAGCTGTGTGAGGTCATTAAAGTGCTAGTTGCGATGTGGATCAAGTTGTTCTCTTCTTTCTCAGGATATTCAGTAACTGATATTGTAACAACCTGCAACAAGTAAAGTTTTGCAATAGGGGTGTGGTGTGAGCAAAGATTTATGTTGCTGTCCTATTTTTCATACTGTTGCCTTTTTTGTTTTTTGTTGGTCAGAATGGTGCATTGGTGAGGTTGGGATGGCCATGAGCTTTTGGAATGTGGCCTTGAGTTTTGGTGCTGTTTTCTAGAGGTGGTCTGCATCAGTGTGAGGCTTGCTGGACAAAGATGTGCTACTACTTGATCTTTATTTGGTAGATGCAAGCAAGTTCATCGTGTAGAAGAACAGTTCATCAGTGTGGTTTGCATTGGTGTAAGGTCTGGTGGGAAGATTGGGCTCAAGGACTGGGGTTATCAAACTATAGATGAGGTATATGTGTGGAAAGTGTACTTAAACCACCAGGTTCAATATTGCATTAGGAATGGTCGAGCTATTCATATTCAGTTTGTTTAATTAGTTGAATTCTTCATATAGGAGCAGTATGCACTGGAATCTGTGTAGATGGTTGAGGGTGGACTGAGCAGGGCAGCTGCATGATGGTGCTTGTTGTTGGTGAGTTTGGCTGCTGTTTTTTAGGTGTTTTGTTCTTGGCTGCTCAGTTATGCTCATACTACTGGAATGCTTTGCTTAGGTAGTAGTCTGTTGGTCACTAAGCTCTGTTATTGGTCTGTCTTGTTGGTTTTTTTGCTCTGTTTGATATGTTGGTTGATATAGGCTGAGATGGAATTTGGTGTGACCTGTTGTTGCGTGTTTTGCTTTGGGTTCTCAGCTAGCAACAGCATTGGTAGGCAGTTGAGTCTACTGTTCTTTGTTGCTCAGCTGTGTTGTTATTGTTGTTGTGGTGTTTGGTCTATTTTCTTGTTGGTTCTCGCCAACTCTAGGGGTGTTGGCAAAATTAGGATGGGCTTTTGGGCCAACCTAGTTAGGATGATTTAGTTCATTGTGATGCTTTTGCACTTCCCTTTTCTTTATTGATGTATTTTGTTTTGTACTTTGTACTTGATTCTTACATCAATAAAGTTTTTTTTTTTTGCCGATCAAAAATACGGGAGGTGACAGTAGACCCCGTGTCATTCAATAATGTCTCAGTTTGAACTCATTAATGTTATCACTATTTCCAAAGCCACATCTATATCTATACGTACATATGGATCTATATATGTATAAATAAACACATATTTTATATGAAGAGAGAAATAAATGAGAAAATGTGTATAAATAACACATTTTCTTGGTGTGTGTGTATGTATGTATATATGTTATCTAATAGTATCACCAGGTCAATTTTCTTTTCAATTTCTCTCCCATTTTTTTGAAAAAAATATCATCAATGTATATAACTCTCTGTATATTTCTTCAGGTTTTATGCTGTGGAATTAGTATACAGAGATTTGAAGCCAAAAAACGTGCTGGTCCAAAAAAGCGGACATTTAATGCTCGTCGATTTCGATCTCTCAGCAAAACTCTTTGTAAAATCTGCCCAAACTCTTCTGATTATGAAATCGGTACCATCGATTAAACCGATCTCTTTACACCCTTATGCATGACTATAAAATGGTAATGTTACATGCACTAATTAGTATATACTAACACTAATTATGATATTATATTAACCCCACTCATTATACAAATTACAAATACCAAAACATCTTAATTACGCCAAATCATCAACTGATACACTAGTTAATTATTAGTTGGTACATATAGCATTATTCACTATAATACAATGCAAGTTACACTAATCAAGCTAAGTCATATTTGGGGAAATTATTAAAATCCCAGAACACAACATTGTCATACTACAAGCCAATCACCAATTACTTAATCCCATGTTGTTTCTCCATTCCCACATAAATCGTGAGCCCCTATCCCTCTCTACCAATTAAAGTTTTAGAGCACCACGTGTCCATACTCTGAATACTGAATCACTCCATATTTGGTTGGTTAGCACTTTATTAGTGTCACATTATTCTAAGTTTCCCAAATGTATTCACACTTTGTTTGGATTGAGGGGTTTTAATAGAAGAAAAAAAAATTAATAAACTAATGAATGAGATGAAATGGAAGAGATTTGTGGAATGACAACCTCTTCAATTTTGTTTTTTTACAAAAAGTAGTGAGATTTAGTGAGAAACTAAAATTACTTTTTACAAAAGATTATAATATTTAAACTTTTTTCTCAAATAAAGTAAATAAAATAAAAAGACATTATATATAATCTTTTATCATTTAATCAAGTGAGAACATAATAATTTCTTTTCATTGCCCCTTCATAATCCAAACAGAGTGTTATAGTTGGCAAACAATTATAAAAGTACTATCATGATAGAGGGAAAGACTATGGTATGTTCTTATAATTAAAGAAGAAAATTATATAATTTCATACTTTTTGATTCATAAAAAAAAATAATATATTAAACAGCACATGAGACATAATCAAATATTTCAGGAGTCATAACTAAGATAAGGTCATAATTAAAGAAGAATTGGTTATAACTAAAAAAGAAAATAACATAACTTAAGCATCTATATGGTAAGAGTGTGTATAGTAGAATTTCCCCGTGATTATATTGTGTATGTGTTATTCTCAATCAATTAAATAATAAAAATAAGATTGATAAGTAATAGGAAAATATTTGACACCCTCATAAATCTTCCACAATTCTATCCATAATAATGTAACTTGATAAGTATCAGTTTTTTATTAGTTAAACACTCAATGATATAAGACTTACCACCCTTACCACATCATTGTAAATGTGTTTGTAAGTGTAAAATATTAATTTTTAGCATTGTTGTAATAATAATTCTGAATTTGATTGATGAAGGATTGAGTGGTTACTTCCCATGGTTACGTGGGTGGGCTCTGTCCTCCTTCCTTCCTTCCTCCTCCACGGTCACCCCTCTTTCTTTCCCTCTCATTTTTGTGGTCTCACTGAAGATCCAAAGACAACAAAATTCAATGGAATGGTGATGTCACCTAATCAGTATTAACCTTTAATAATTTTTTTATTCTTACCATTTAGCCTTGTATGTATATATGGCAGTTGAAAAGTAAAGTTGACCCTATGTAAGATTATTATTTATTTACTATGCCATTGATAACCACATTACTATATTAAAAAAAAAAAAAAAAAGTGTTTGTCACATCTTTCTCAAATATTTCAAGGAAACAAACAAACAAACAAACAACAAAAAAAAAAAAAAAAAGGGAACAAGGCGTCGGTAAAGCAATGACCATTCCCTGAAAAGAGGACAATGTGATACATTCATATTACTTTAAAGAAACATATACGTCCTCCAAAGCAGTGACGGAGCCAGAAAATTAAATTAGAGGGGGCACTTATAATTACAATATCGAAAATTTTTACAAATATTTTACACAAGTTTTTACGATTGATTTCGTCGAGAAATATAAAAAATAATGTTATTTATACTAGTGTATCATAAACAATATAAAAAATATGGATATAAGTTTTAAATAAATTATAGGGTCAATTACAAATACACCCTCTGAGGTTTGATTAAAATACGAATCGCCCTTTGTGATTTTTGAAAATTACATTCCACCACCCTAAGGTTTCTAATTTCATAACAAATAGCTCATTTATTAATGAATCATCAAGTCAATTAACAGTTTTTAATGATATTATAATATATTTCAATTAATAATTTAGGTAATTTTATTATTGTATAGAAGATCAATTATGAATTTCATTTTTTAGTTAATTCTGTTAAATAAAAAAATAAACAAAGGTATTTGTAATTTTCCAAACGACAGAGGCAATTTATATTTTAAGCAAATCTCATGGGATGTATTTGTAATTTATCCTAAATTATATAATGATAAATTATTTTTCATACAAATTTGATTAAAATTCAATATAATGGTAATATCACGTTATCATTATATGTTGTAACGCCCTCAAATTAAACCCATTAACATAAAACAAGGCATGCATTATTAAGAAAAACATTATATTATTTAATCATCAGAGTAATATAAAATAAAACACCAAATAAATGCCCTACGGGCTTACATCTTGCCAAGCCAACACTTGGACACAAATTCATGAGTTCTAACTCAAACAAATAAAGCCCTAGGCTTGAATGTTTACATTATTCAAATAAAACGACTAAAACAAATAAAACAAGTCTTCAAGTCCAAATCCTCACAAGCTAAGTCTTTGGAGGTAGTGAACCGCCTGAACCTGAAAATAAAGTTCCCATATAGGGTGAGCCACAGCCCAGTAGAGAAATACTAAACCAAACATAAGAATCAACTAAAGCAGTAGTACCCGATACATGGTTAACACAAAATAATCCATTTACAATTTCATGACACAAATGTCTACATTGCCTATGACACTTTGTCTATGGCATAATTCACCTTCCAATTATGGCTCAGAACCTGTCCCAAATAACTCAACGGGATTTCATCTCTTATTAACAATCTTTCCAATTCAACAGGGATAACAAATCAAGTTAAACCTCTCATATAGCATAACAAATACACAAGTTGGTATTGCATCAATCACAATCAAATTCACTTCCATACTTCGAACTGATACACATTTGGTGATGTATCATATCAAATAGATAAGCATATGAGCTGTATCTCTGCTATAGGCGCGCATATAAGCAGCAACCCTGGGTTCATCACTATCTTCCCATAATCATTAACGGTTTAGAGGTACATCCCCCATCTTCCCCTAAACCGTGGAGTACATCACCTATCTCCTCCCATACACAAGTAAGGCATATAAACATAAAGTCATATACACAATCCATCAATACATAACATTTAACGTATTATTCCAACCTTTATACTCAACAACTTAATCAAGTGATTAATTTCAATTTTGCCTAATCCACATGCAATGTCTACAACAATCATGACTATCCTCCACCGATAGCCCAAAACAGTTATTTCTAAGCAAGAAATAAATACACAACACATGTAATTTCAATGGGTGGTTAAATTATCCACCTACATCATTCAGTCTCATAATCCCCCAATTTCATGAATTAAACCCAATTCCACATTTTTCCCAAATTAATTATACAAATTAATCTATGTCAAACCCTAGGGTTTCTCCCAAATTTACCAAACTACCCCCACATACCAAAATACCAATACTTAGGATTAAAACGTATAAATGGAGTAGGAAATCCCTACCTCGAAGCAAAGAACCCAAAAGAAGACGAAGATGATAGCCCAAACTCCAAAGTGCTCCAAATCCAAGTTTGTTCAGATTAAATGAAAGCCCTCACTCTCCTCTACCTTATTTGTAAAGCAACTAGGGTAAAAAACACCCTAACTAGATCAATCCTAGGAGAAAGGTGTTTAGAGAAGAAGAGAAGACGGACTTTAGGGTTTTAGAATCAAAAAGGGGCTGAAACTGTTTTAAAATACGCTTCTGCGTATTTATACCTAACAGGCTCGCTCGAGCGAAGACCTGGTCGCTCGAGCGACCAGACACAGAAAACATCGCTCGAGCGAAGAAATGCTCGCTCGAGCCAAAAACTCGATGCTTCAGGTCTGCAACCCAGAAGCTCGCTCGAGCGAAGGAAAGCTCGCTCGAGCGAAGAACACAAAAACATACACCTCACTCGCTCGAGCGAAGGAAGCTCGCTCGAGCCAAGAAACATCATCAGGTCTAAGTACTGGACGCAAAGCTCGCTCGAGCGAAGGGACCCTGGCTCGAGCGAAGGACCAAAAACGAAGACCTCGCTCGAGCGAAGAAGCTCGCTCGAGCGACCAAGCCAAAAACTGAACATGCAGACTTGGTTTCTAAACCCAACCAAGCTGCAACAACCTGCTCACATCCTATAACCAAGAATAAGAATTAAAGGACAACAACAACAATTAACAGCGAATCCGCGAACATAAGTCCGGGTACAATAATCAGATGGGAAAAGACCGGGGTCGCTATAACCTCCCCCCCTTAAAAGAATTTCGTCCCCGAAATTAAGCATAAGTTTGTAAACAAGTTTTTCTCAATTCCCAATGATATTATAAAACAATAAATAACAACTTGACCCAATACCGGTCACTTCATCTCTATCAAGAGGCATCTCACAATATGTATAAATCAACCTATATATCAACCTGCATCAATATTATGCATTATTCCTTTCAATGTTAACAGTTTCCATATCATATTCAATTTCATGATATAAACAACACATTCAATATTAATGATACCCTTACATTTTTACAACACATTTAACATGTATAATGCTAAATAGATTCCCATTTTCAAGGCAAAACCCCAAAGTACCACCACAAACCATAACATGTACAATGTTCACCCAGTTCAACAATACACCAGAAGATATAACGTATGCTCAAATACCCATTAATGGATCCAGGGATTCCTGTCGGATCCAAAATTCACTCACCCCAGTGGTTCTTCCAACCCAACATAAATTCATAACACCTTAACTAATGGCAAGGTCCGATTACGGAAGACCCATTAACAATGATAATAGTAAAACATACTATCACTACCACGTTCTGAACATCCACTACACCTCGACTACCAACCACACTCAAACTAGTGTTTAGCACTAAATACCCCAACAAGGAAACGCGAAAATATTCGCACATAAGGCTTCTAGTTAGCTTCCACAAACAAGTATATGTAACAAAGTGCTGGTAAGGAACAATATTACGGCACATTACCACCCCAAAATTGTAATGTCCAGCCAACATCGCACAGCAAACAACAAATAACTTAGGCTAGGCTGAGTCTAACTCCCCACAAATTATTTGGATTTATATAGCCACCACCAAAACATGACACTTCAACTGGCCATAGTCAAGCTCAAAGATTCCTCTCAGATTATTTTAGTTTACAAAGGGTACCCAATGAACCCCAAGTGAAACACACAGGCCAATCCACAACACCCGCCATACCCATGGTGATGACGCGATGCTCACCACAACACTTTCAAAGAAGACTCCCAAACACTAGAAATTTCCCAACAACGCACGACCTAAAGGATAACATTACACACCCTCGTGTCTTACACCACACAAATACGAACCGAACTAGTCAAAATGATTCGAATAGGGTGGCCCACTTACTCTTCACAACCTTACCACCTCACCTGTGTTGTCACCATCCGAACTGAGCGCCGGACACTCGTGCCGAAGTGACCTAGCCTACCAAACCTCCAACCTCTCGGTTTCAGTCAAAAACCAAACCAAAACCTCACTAAGGAATTTTTTTCTGGAATTTCCTATGATTAATTTCCTTCTATTCATCAACTAAACAGCATATACTAACCACATACTATCATGCATCGCACGGTACAAAACTCCCTCATTTAGCGATTTCACTCACCACCTCGACCGAACTTGGAGTAACAAAATTTGCTTACTCCTTTCCCCCCGCACTAAGTTAACTAACTGGGTTCGCTACACCGAGACGTTCACTACTACCAAGTCACCGTTCGTACCGAATACAAACTAATATCGTATCTTCATCCGCTAACGACCTATAGGGTCCACCTTTCATTCCAAATCTTACTTGTCACTCACCCCGAGAGTACGATTCAGACACCCAACCCCGAGCCAAACCACTAGCCAATCTATTACTAGACAACCACCATGAACCAACCCCGACACCGTTACATATCGCCAATAAGGCTTTCAAAGCCACCCCATTCAAACTTCCCAGAGGAGTAAAAGTCCTCAACCTTCTCATTAACATTTCAAACCTTTCTTCGCAAAAGACTTACCACAGTGACTCGACTCACGGGTCACACCTCAACCACGACTATACACCCAATCAACCCTTAACGTCACCTGACCCGACTAGTGCTAAAATACAAATCTAACACATTCGATCCAAATAAAGGAATCTGAAAACTTAAGACACAACAATTTTACCACTGCCCGAGATATATTACCAGCTACTCACAACATACCACTCCCAATACGACAACCACTACCTTATATAGGGACTAACATCCCCTTACTCAAAACGGCCAAACTGTACTCATGCAATCTTGACAACACTACCTACCACAGGGTACAAGTCCAATCCTAACCAAATTATGCATTATGCTCCCCATAGGACACCGTATTAAATACTTACTACAACTAGTATTAATTGCACCCTTCACATCCTCTCGAGTTCACCCGACAGTAGACCAACGTCTATACCACGCACAAAATTTAAATGGGTAACACCCCTGGAATCCCGCACACTCGGCAAGTAAAACGGTTCTCGCCCCAATAATGTCTGGGTTAAGACACGCAACCCTCAGTGGTTCTCAACTTATGAAAACATGGCTCTTTAGCCTTTATCTTTCCCAAATCAAGTCACCCGCATAAAATGCATTAATACCAAAAATTTTATGGCCTTACAGCAGCTTATTACATTAATAAAACTGTAGAGCTATTACAATCCACCCAATCCACGGAAATTAACAAACAAAGCATATATATATATGTATATAGATAACCAAACAGTTTAGATGTTTCAACATTCCCAAAACACATAGGTTACACAACCGAACCTAATGATCACAAAAACAATAATCCACTGATTACAAAACGGATTAGTCAAAACAAAATCATCCCATCGATTTTACCACCACTACTGTCCCTCGCTGGACCGTCAAAGTTGGTCATCCCCAAACACAAGATAACCTACGAGCTTACTAGCCACGGACAAGAACTACTGACGTGACCCCTCTGTCCACACCTGGAACAACTACAAACTTCCCCAACTGGGGCTTTGGAACTCGACTCTACTGAGGCCCTCGAAGTCTGGCCTGCTAGTCCCCCAAAACGATACTGCTCCTGCCCAGTCGAATGAAACTGAGCCTGACTAGGTTGCAAAACCTTTAAAGAAGCCCCCGGCTGTTTACAGAAACGTTTAAGATGACCCTGCTGTTTACACCCCAGCAAGCAATGGATCCCGAATATACGACTGGTGCAAAACCTGAACTGGTGGGGATTCCAACAACTGCCTCCCCACTGTGCGCTCTGTCGATCCAAAATCTGGCTGACCAAAAGATTCTGGTGGTGCCACTACTGGTCGAACTGTCAACCCAGCCCTCTTCCTCAGTGGGCAAACCGACACCTTGTGGCCAACAGACCACATTTAAAACAAGTGACGCCCCTCTGTTTACTTCCTCTCGAACCCAAATCCGTCACTGAAAGGGTAGTTCTAACCCGACCTCCCTGTTGCGAGTTTAAATACTTCTGCCTCTTAAAAGGCCTACCAACACCCTGAATCACAGGAGTTGCCGAGATGGCCTCCTCCCTGACCCAACCAACACTCACATTCGTGGCCCCTTCCTTATTCTGCCCCATAGCTAGTACCGCTGCCTCTATATGAGTCGCAGCCTCAACAAGTACACTGTAACTCCTATGCCAAGATCTCGCAATCCTAATACGGATGTCGTCACACAACTTACTCTCAAACTCCGCACAACGCAATTCTTCCGTCTCCACTAACTCTGGAGCAAACATTGACAGGTTAGCAAACCACGCTTCAAACTGTGCCAAAGGTGTAGTACCTTGGCGTAACCCCACAAACTGTTTCCTCAATTCTTCCCGAGCGGAAGGAGGGAAATCAAAACCGCGTCCTGACATCCTATTAAGGAAACAAAGACATTAGCACATTAATAAATGTGCCGAAGCTAAACACTCACGTCCTAATGCATTGGACAACAATAATTCACACCACGTAAGCACATAATCACATAAGCACCTACGAATTTCATTCCTGGATAATGATAGTCCCGAGGCGCCACTAAAGTTCTGGTTGGAAACAACATTGATCAAGTGCCTTTCCAACAAGACTTTCAGAGACTCAAGGATCCAATCAACATCCTAGGAACTACATTCCATACCCACATAATCACATAACCATGTTATCATATAAGCATGTAATCATTCACTAAGTCTCTATCAAACGAGACGACCCCATTGTGATACTAATCACTTCCCACGTACCCAAAGTATTCAAACCCGGTACGCTCTGATACCAAGTTGTAACGCCCTCAAAATTAAACCCATTAAACATAAAACAAGGCATGCATTATTAAAGAAAAACATTATATTATTTAAATCATCAGAGTAATATAAAATAAAACACCAAAATAAATGCCCTACGGGCTTACATCTTGCCAAGCCAACACTTGGACACAAATTCATGAGTTCTAACTCAAACAAATAAAGCCCTAGGCTTGAATGTTACATTATTCAAATAAAACGACTAAAACAAATAAAACAAGTCTTCAAGTCCAAATCCTCACAAGCTAAGTCTTTGGAGGTAGTGAACCGCCTGAACCTGAAAATAAAGTTCCCATATAGGGTGAGCCACAGCCCAGTAGAGAAATACTAAACCAAACATAAGAATCAACTAAAGCAGTAGTACCCGATACATGGTTAACACAAAATAATCCATTTACAATTTCATGACACAAATGTCTACATTGCCTATGACACTTTGTCTATGGCATAATTCACCTTCCAATTATGGCTCAGAACCTGTCCCAAATAACTCAACAGGGATTTCATCTCTTATTAACAATCTTTCCAATTCAACAGGGATAACAAATCAAGTTAAACCTCTCATATAGCATAACAAATACACAAGTTGGTATTGCATCAATCACAATCAAATTCACTTCCATACTTCGAACTGATACACATTTTGGTGATGTATCATATCAAATAGATAAGCATATGAGTTGTATCTCTGCTATAGGCGCGCATATAAGCAGCAACCCTGGGTTCATCACCTATCTTCCATAATCATTAACCGGTTTAGAGGTACATCCCCATCTTCCCCTAAACCGTGGAGTACATCACCTATCTCCTCCCATACACAAGTAAGGCATATAAACATAAAGTCATATACACAATCCATCAATACATAACATTTAACGTATTATTCCAACCTTTATACTCAACAACTTAATCAAGTGATTAATTTCAATTTTGCCTAATCCACATGCAATGTCTACAACAATCATGACTATCCTCCACCGATAGCCCAAAACAGTTATTTCTAAGCAAGAAATAAATACACAACACATGTAATTTCAATGGGTGGTTAAATTATCCACCTACATCATTCAGTCTCATAATCCCCCAATTTCATGAATTAAACCCAATTCCACATTTTTCCCAAATTAATTATACAAATTAATCTATGTCAAACCCTAGGGTTTCTCCCAAATTTACCAAACTACCCCCATACCCAATACAAACCAATACTTAGGATTAAAACGTATAAATGGAGTAGGAAATCCCTACCTCGAAGCAAAGAACCCAAAAGAAGAAGACGAAGATGATAGCCCAAACTCCAAAGTGCTCCAAATCCAAGTTTTTCAGATTAAATGAAAGCCCTCACTCTCCTCTACCTTATTTGTAAAGCAACTAGGGTAAAAACACACCCTAACTAGATCAATCCTAGGAGAGAAGGTGTTAGAGAAGAAGAGAAGACGGACTTTAGGGTTTTAGAATCAAAAAGGGGCTGAAAACTGTTTTAAAATACGCTTCTGCGTATTTATACCTGACAGGCTCGCTCGAGCGAAGACCTGGTCGCTCGAGCGACCAGACACAGAAAAACATCGCTCGAGCGAAGAAATGCTCGCTCGAGCCAAAAACTCGATGCTTCAGGTCTGCAACCCAGAAGCTCGCTCGAGCGAAGGAAAGCTCGCTCGAGCGAAGACAAAAACATACACCTCACTCGCTCGAGCGAAGGAAGCTCGCTCGAGCCAAGAAACAACATCCATCAGGTCTAAGTACTGGACGCAAAGCTCGCTCGAGCGAAGGGACCCTGGCTCGAGCGAAGGACCAAAAACGAAGACCTCGCTCGAGCGAAGAGAAGCTCGCTCGAGCGACCAAGCCAAAAACTGAACATGCACTTGGTTTCTAAACCCAACCAAGCTGCAATCAACCTGCTAAACACATCCTATAACCCAAGAATAAGGAATTAAAGGACAACAACAACAATATAACAGCGGAATCCGCGGAACATAAGTCCGGGTACAATAATCAGATGGGAAAAGACGGGGTCGCTATATATGTGATACCACCAAATAATAGTAAAAACACATAGAGAGTAAACTCCATGTCAAATGTAACTAACAATCCAATAAATTTCATATTTTTATAGTGAGATTACTTATACTTGCATGTCAATAATTGACATCATCGTTACATTCAAAATTTTTTTATAAGTTTTCATAGCTATTATGATTTATAGTAGTCTCTTTATTTTCAATCAAAACAACCATTATTGTTCTTATAATTTTTAAAATGTCATTGATAATTCACTCTAATAATATTTTTATAATCTTTTTATTTAAAATATTTTATTTATATTTGTAAAAAATAAAAAATAAAAAAAAAAAAAAAAAAGCTAAAATCCAGGGGAGGGGCACGTGACCCCCCTGGTCCCCAAGTAACCCCGCCCATGCTCCAAAGGTGTGTACTATAAAATAAAATGATATAATTTTATATTTTTTAAGTTATAATTAAAAAAAGAAAAAAAATGCCCTAACTAAATACAACATAACTAAAAAATTCATGAGTCATAACTAAAATAATATAATAATTAAAAAAAAAAATTAGTCATAACTAAAAGAAAAAAAATGACATAACTAAGGGTACATATATTACATCCTTTTGAGATTGTGTATATTAGAATTTCCCTACTTAAAAATTTATAGGTTTATGTGTTGTTATTTAATTGGGTTGGGGATTAGAATGTGTATTATATATAAGTTATGAAATTGGCTGTTCAATATATATATATATAAGTTATGAAATTTGTAAAGTTAATTATCATAAATAAATAACATAATCATTTTTAGTGATAATTATAAATAAATAAAAAAATGATCAAATAACTGTTAGGTCCCTTCTTGTCAATCCGGTGACAAAACTTTGTGCCTGATCAAAATGTAATTTTTGTATTTTTGTACTGCCCGCTCGAGCGGGGCCATGTGCGCTCGAGCGGAGATTGGAGGAACTCAGTATCTCGACAGGACTGCAGAAGTACTGAAGGATGTAATTTTACGCTCGAGCGGAATAGGAAGCTCGAGCGTACCTCAGTTTAATCACACACAGTTTTTGGCAGACGCTCGAGCGGAGAGTGGAGCGCTCGAGCGGAGATCGCGGTTTCAGAATCCGATTGGTTCAAGTGTTTGATTCTTTCAGATCTGGGACTCTTTTGGTTTCTATAAGTAGATGGTTTTCTCAAACCAAGAACTTTTTTAGATCTGATTCAAGAATTCTAGAGTTTTGTTTGAAGTGTTCTTCTGAGAGTTTGATGAGTTTTCTTTGATGTTCTTGAGAGAGTTCTAAACTCATGAGTTGAGATTCATACATCAAAGAGTTTGATACTACATATTCAAGAGTGTTCTCTTCGGTGGATCCGAAGATCACACGTAAAGTTTCAAAAGGCGTTTGATTCTTTACGTAGTCGTTAATTCGACAAGTGAAGTTGTGGTGTGGAATCAACTTCAGAATCAGTTCCGTGACGAAGGCGTGGTGAAAGAGTTACAGAAGATTCAGAGACAAATTGACTGGGTTGGGTAATTTGTATGGTTTCTTTGTAACCTTGTAGTCCTTCTGTAGTGGATTGATTAGTGGCGGTTCGCCCGTGGTTTTTGATTACAATTGAAGGTTCTTCAATTGTGGTTTTTCCACGTAAAAAATCATTTGTGTTGATTTATTATTTATTCCTAAAAACAAACAAACTAAAATCACTCTCGTAAGTGCTTGATGATTTTAGATTGTGTTTTGGAATTTTGGGATTTGGAATATTTTAATCTTTATCTAATCACGAATCACATAGGATTTTCAATTGGTATCAGAGCAGGTCACTCTTTGTTTTTCAAAAAACTTTTGTTTTTATCAAAACTATAGGAGTGTGATTTTGTGTGACTAGTATTATGGATTCTATTCGTGAAGGTAACTCGACTCATAGACCCCCTTTACTTGACGGTACAAACTATTCTTATTGGAAAGCTCGTATGAGAGCATTTTTAAAATCCATCGATGAGAAAGTTTGGCACTGCGTTCTTTGGGTGGAGTGAACCTATTGTCACTATAGATGGCATTGATATTCCTAAACCCCTTGATAAATGGGACACAACTGATTACCAGAACTCGAGTTGGAACAGCAAGGCTCTCAACTCCCTCTTCTGCTCTGTCACACCTGAAGAATTCCGTCGAATTTGCACGTGTGAAATAGCAAAAGAGGCGTGGGATATTCTTGAAACAATTCACGAAGGAACCACCTCTGTCAAAAGGTCAAAACTTCAACGTCTCATCCGCCTTTGAAACCCTTTTTATGCGCGACGATGAGACGTTTGATGATTTCTATGCAAAACTCAGTGATATCGTGAATTCCTGTTTCACTCTCGGTGAAAAAATCCCGGAAGCAAAAGTTGTGGGAAAAATTTTGAGGTCCCTTCCCGAGAGGTTCCAATCAAAGGTGACAGCCATTGAGGAGGCTCAGAATGTTGATACCCTCAAGCTCGATCAATTGGTTGGAAATTTGCAGACTTATGAAGCCACCAAATTTCCAAGAAAAAGCAAAAAGAAAGTATGGCTTTCACAGTACTCATGAGACTGCAAAACCTCCGGAGACTGAATTTGATTTAGAGTCTGAGATGACGGCTATGCTTACAAAACAGTTTAAAATTTTTTGAAAAAGAAGCCTAATTTCAGAGCCCCTATTTCAAAAGATAAGAGTAATGACAAACCTAAAACTTTTCCACCAAAATTTGCTCAAACTACTGAAAAGAAGGTTGTTAGGGGGCCAGGGGTCAAGTGCTATGAATGTCAAGGGTTTGGCCATATGTCCCTTGAATGCCCTACGAAAAGAATCGGAAGAAAGTCTACACCGTAACTTGGGATGATGAAAGCGGGTCGGAGCAAGAACCCGAAGAACCTGAATCTGGTGAAGATGGGGATAGTGCTTTCATGGCATTTTGGGCCACGGTTTCTCAACCTCTTCCAAAGCCTTCGGAATCAGCCCGTGGTCAGAACTTGCATCATGCTCCCACCTTTGATGGGACCAACTACCTGTATTGGAAAATCAGAATGAGGGCTTTTCTGAGAGCCTTTGAACCAGAAGGTTGGCAAACCATTGAAGAAGATACAGAAGTGCAGATAATCCGGGCAATCAGAGAGCCCTAATCATTATTCGTGGAGCAATTTCTAATGAAGAACAGCAACGGGTCGTTCACTGCACAAAGGCTAAAGATGCATGGGAAATTCTGAGCCAATTCCATGAAAGAGGAGATTCACCTCCACCTCCATCCAAACTTGTCTGCTTTGGTTGCTAGATTGGATGAGGTTAAGGAGAATGAGGAGCAAAGAGAGGATGATGAACTATCTGAAGACATTGATGAGATCAATGGCGAAGAACTACAACAAGCTTACGAGAAGCTGTATGAGGAATCTCTGAATTTGTCTAAAACCAACGACAAACTCTCTCTCAAGCTCAAAACATGTGAGAGTGAGAATGTCCGGCTCAAAGGAGAACTCTTGACAGCAAAACAGAATGTCATCAAGATCTCAAGTGACAGGCAAGACTTATGTGGAAAACTTCTATCCTGTGAAACTGAAAGGAATGAACTTCTGAAGGTGTATTCCACATATGAAGAAAAGCTTGAAAGTCTTGAGCTGTCACAAGCTGCATTGGAAGAGAAAGTCAGACAGAAAGATGAAGAACTCCGTATTGCTAGAGCAACAATTGCCATGTGGAACAAAGGTTCCAGATCTCTAGAAGACATACTCGGGTCTCAACAAATGGGTTCTGACAAAAGAGGGCTAGGCTATGGTGCGACAGCTCACAAAGGACAGGCCTCTACTCACATAACTTGAAGACTCAAGCAAAGGGCAAATTGAAGGTAGACCAGGTGATCTTCTCTTCATCAAGCAAAAGCAGGTAAGATCAACAAAAGGAGGTAAAACCTGTTTTTATTTGTCATCACTGTGGTAGGTATGGCCACATTCGTCCTTACTGTTTTGAACTGTTTGGTAAGGTGTCTCAAAAGGGTAGAAATTCTAATACTTTTTGGGTTAGGAGACAACCTTACATGTCTAGGCAAACACCAAGACTAAAAAGATTTGGGTTAGAAAAGATGATTTGACTTGTTTTGTTGCTCACACTGCTCTAAAAGCACGTGACTCACACATGTGGTATCTTGATAGTGGGTGCTCTCGTCATATGTCCGGTAACAAATCCTACTTCACCTCCCTTGAAAAATATGAAGGAGGAATTGTTACCTTTGGAGATGGCGGCACTTCTAGAGTCATTGGTAAGGGCTCTATAAGTGTTGCTGGTCTTCCCAAGCTAGATAATGCCTTACTTGTTGATGGCCTTAAAGCTAATCTTTTGAGCATTAGTCAAATGTGTGATTCCCATCATGAAGTATTGTTTTCAAAAGATAAATGTGAAATTTTGGATAAAAAGGGAAATACTGTTTTACATGGGGTTCGCACATCTGATAACTGCTATGGGATTCTTACTACTAATGATCTCACTTGTCATTCTGCCATCATTAGTAACATTGATCTGTGGCATCAAAGATTAGGTCACATGAATTTCAGAGACCTAACTAAGATAGCCAACAAAGAACTTGTGAGAGGAGTACCTAAACTAGGTAAGAATTTGAGCCATGTGTGTGGACCATGTCAGCTTGGCAAGCAAACCCGTGCTCCCATAAAAAGGTGAACAGCTTTACAACCAAACGTCCTCTTGAATTGGTTCACATGGATTTAATGGGTCCTACTCGCACTGAAAGCATTGGAGGTAAAAGATACATTTTTTTAACTGTTGATGATTTTACTCGATTCTCATGGGTAAATTTTTTAAGGGAAAAATCTGATACGTTTAATGCTTTCCAGGCTTTAGTCCTTAAAATCCAAAATGAACAGGGTGTTTCCATTGGGCGTATCATAAGAATCCGAACTGATCATGGTCGTGAATTTGAAAATAGTTCGTTTTCGGATTTTTGTGATATGCATGGAATTAAGCATGAGTTTTCTGCACCTATTACTCCACAACAAAATGGAGTGGTTGAGAGGAAGAACAGAGTTGTTCAAGAAATGGCTAGGGTCATGCTCCTTAGTAAGAGTCTTCCTCCAAAGTTTTGGGCCGAAGCCCTAAATACTGCTGTTTATGTCATAAATCGTGTGTATTTAAGGCCCGGCACTTTACAAACTCCTTATGAATTGTGGAAGGGTTTGAAACCTAATGTAAAATACTTCAAAACTTTTGGGAGTAAGTGTTACATCTTCAAAGATAGAGAGCCCTTGGGCAAATTTGACTCCCGAAGTGATGAAGGTATTTTCCTAGGGTATTCAACCAACAGTAGGGCTTTTCGAGTCTATAACCTGCGAACTTCATCATTAATGGAATCTATCAATGTGGTTATAGATGACACAGGTTCTCCTACTCCGGCATCAAATGAGGATGACAATGGTGAGTCCCCAATCTTGGATACTGAACCACAAAATCAAGGAGAAGCTGAGGTTCAATCACAAGAAAATGTTACAGCACCATCCTCACAGGTAAGTTCAAGTCCCAAGAGTGCTCAAAGGGACATCACTCCTGTTGCTTCCATCACCGCAAGTCCTGAACTTAAACCATCAGCAAGGGTGAAACTGAATCATCCAGCTCAACAGGTAATTGGAAGTGTTTCGGATCGAATGAAAACCCGAAGACAGATTCGGGATGAGGTATCACATGTGTTATGTTTCTTAATTGAACCTAAGAATTTTAAAGAGGCCTTGCTAGATGATAGTTGGGTCAATGCTATGCATGAAGAATTAGGTCAATTTGAGCGTAACAAAGTTTGGACTCTTGTTCCCAGACCTAGAGACATGAATGTGATAGGTACCAAGTGGATCTTTAAAAATAAATCTGATGAGAATGGTACTGTTGTGAGAAATAAAGCTAGGTTGGTTGCTCAAGGCTACACACAAGTAGAGGGTATTGACTATGATGAGACGTTTGCCCCAGTTGCACGTCTCGAATCCATTCGTATTTTGCTTGGTGTTGCATGTTTTCTTGGCTTTAAATTGTTTCAAATGGATGTGAAAAGTGCTTTTCTGAATGGGTACTTAAAAGAAGAGGCATATGTTGAGCAACCAAAAGGGTTTGAGGACCCTAAATGTCCTAATCATGTCTACAAGTTAGACAAGGCTTTGTATGGGTTGAAACAAGCCCCTCGGGCTTGGTATGATAGGCTTACTACCTTTCTTCTTGATAATGATTTTCAAAGGGGTAGTGTGGATAAGACTTTATTTGTGAAACATACTAAGTCTCATATTCTTGTTGCTCAGATATATGTTGATGATATTGTGTTTGGATTACTGCTGAGCATCTTGTGAAATATTTTCGGATTGCATGACACATGAGTTTGAGATGAGCATGATGGGAGAGTTGTCTTA
Source organism: Camellia japonica (assembly GCA_030407325.1). Taxonomy (NCBI): domain Eukaryota; kingdom Viridiplantae; phylum Streptophyta; class Magnoliopsida; order Ericales; family Theaceae; genus Camellia; species Camellia japonica. The sequence goes on from JAPPVO010000031.1 coordinate 176,740,665, forward strand.
TTTTTTGGGTCTCCAAATTAAACAGTCTCCTTCGGGCATATTTGTTTCTCAGTCTAAGTATGCTAAAAATCTTGTGTCAAAGTTTGGTCTTGAGTCTGCCAAACATGCACGCACTCCCATGAGCACCAGTCTTCACCTTTCCAAAGATTCCTCTGGTATTGATGTTGATCCTACCCTTTATAGGAGTATGATAGGGAGTCTTTGTATCTCACAGCCAGTCGTCCTGATATTTCCTTCAGTGTCGGTGTTTGTGCTCGTTACCAAGCCAGTCCTAAAGAGTCTCACCTTCTTGCGGTAAAACGCATCATCAAGTATGTTAATGGGACCTTGGGGTATGGGGTTTGGTTTTCCACTGATACTACAGCCGAAATTACTGGTTTTTCTGATGCCGACTGGGCAGGGTGTGCTGATGATAGGAAAAGTACATCAGGGGGGTGTTTTTACCTTGGGAATAATCTGGTTTCTTGGCATAGTAAAAAGCAAAATGCTCTCTCTTTACTGCTGAGGCTGAATACATTGCTGCAGGGAGTTGTTGTGCCCAAATGTTGTGGATGAAGCAAATGCTTCATGATTATGGAATAGAACAGAACACTCTCACTCTTTTTGTGATAACACAAGTGCCATAAACATTTCAAAAAATCCTCCAACACTCTCGCACCAAACACATATTGACATCCGTCATCATTTTATTCGAGAGTTAGTGGACGAAGGCCTTGTTGTTTTGGAACATGTTTCTACTGAGCATCAAAAAGCTGATATTTTTACAAAACCCCTTGATCTTCTTCGATTTGAGTTTCTTAGAAAGACCTTGGGTGTAATGTCTCAGTAACTAGGTTGTTTCCTGTGAGGTGAGTGTGAGTGGTTGACTTACTGTTCTTGGATGTGATAATCTCATTGATTGAGTCCTGATATCTTTGCATCAAATTTTATATGAACACTGCTCATGTTGCTACAAGATCTTATTCATCTTTGTTCATAGCTCATTTGAATGCCCATACTCATTTACTTCATGATCTCATTCTGTACACATCCTTGAGATAAACTGTTGCAGGGGTTTCCGCACAAGTGATCAAAGTTCTCTATGGACCACTGACAGTGTTTCTTGTACTCTTTCAGAGGAATTGACCTATACTGGTATATCATGGGTGATGTTAAGTCTCTTAACCATCTACCATCCTATTTCACTTCCATGGTTTCTCCTCAGTACATGATTTCCGGGCATTAGGAAAAGGCTACCTCAGAGGCACCAACCAGGCCATCATTTTGATTTCATTCTTCTCTGGTTGGTCTCCATACTCTTGAGCGTGTATGCCACCAGTGAGTGCCCACAAGAAAGAAAAAAAAAAAAAAAACAACATGTCATTCATTTTTATGATTGCCCTGTTTCATGTCCTCATTTTTTATGCATTGAGTTTGTGGGTTTATGCTTAGAACTGGTTGTGATGTTTAAATTCAGTTTGGCCTTTCTTCTGTTTCACTTGTAACTAATGCTTTGTTGATGTTGTTTGATTTGGTTTTTGGTTTGTTGGTTTGGTTGGGGTTAGTCATGTCTACCTCTGCTCCTAAAGGCCGTAAGGCCGCTATGTCTCGACCCACCTTTGATTCTGTTCGGTTTCAATCTGTTAAACAATCCAAGTCTTTTCATAAGTCTTTTGAATCCCGTACAGTACATTTAGAGAGGAATGTACAGGCAGATACTTTTGAATCTATTCACATTCGTTCGTTGTTTGATCCTCGGTGGTGATCTTGTTTTGTCCTTTTCCGGGCGTCAGAACCTCGATTGGTTCGAGAGTTTTATTGTAATATGGAGGGGATTCTTGATTATGAGCCATCGTTTACCACTTGGGTTCGGTCTAAAGCCATTTCTGTCACCCCTGCCTTGATTCGTTCACTTCTTCACATTGAGCGGGCTTTCCAGAATACTACCCTTTCCCCGTTCCTGACCGCCCTACTTGTAACTTTGATGATGTGGCCAGAGAGTTGTGTGGCATTGCTCGCCACTGGCCTAAAGGCGGTTTGATTAAACAGTTTGAACTTCTTCCAGAGTTCAGACTGCTTAATCTGATAGTTTGCGCAAACATACTTGTGACTACCCATTCCTCCGAGGTCAACCAAGACCAAGGTTTTATTTTGTCTTGCATTGCCCAACATCGATCCATTGATCTTGCTTCTCTTATCATCAAAAAGATGATTGGTGTCTCTGGGCATAAGAAGCTAGGCCTTCCTTACGGTTGCTTGATCAACCGCTTTTTGTCAGACCTTGGTGTTTCTGTTTTAGAGGATGATGAATTTGCTTCCCCTTCTCGCCCTTTACCAAGAAAACGTGTCTCAAAGTCGAGCCCATATTAAGGGGAGTCATCCAGGGTTGGTCCATCTGCAGGGATTGCTGCTGGTCTTGCAGAGGAGGCTGAGTATGATGCCGCTGATGCCGGTGATGGTGATGGTGGTGAGGCTCCTGTTCCTCCTCCGGATTTTTCTATTGAGTTTCAACGGTTCGCGGAGACTGTGACCCGACGTTTGGATTTCTCGATGCACGGTTTGATGCCTTTGATGGACGTCTTGGCCACATGGAGCAGACCCTCGATCATCTCGTTCATCTACTTCAGTCTCAGCAGCCCCCTCCGCCTGATGCTTGATTTGTGCTTCCCAGACAAAAAGGGGGAGAATTTGGTGATCATGGACAGTCTTGGACGATTTTGCACAGATCTTCTTGTTGAATGCCAGTTTCTTTTGGTTTTTTGGAAGATATTTGGTGTATGGACAGTTTTGGATAGTTTTTGCACAGTTGGAGTTTTTGCACATATTGCACAGATAGTGTTTGGTCACATTGCACAGATAGCTTTTGGACAGATGATTCGACCTTGGATATTTGTTGGTTTCATTGATGGTACATTTCTTTATTTTGGATGTTGTGGATATTATGTTTTATATATTTCACATTTATCTTCTTCCACAGTTTTGTTTTGTATGTTGAATGCTATTTCACAGGTGCAAAGTTAAAGGATTGTGTTCTTTGAATTGGATGTTGAAGTTCCATGGTTGTGTGCTTGATCTAGTTGTGTACTTGATAGAATTTTGAGAGGTTATATTTTGAGAGGTTATTGTATATTGTTTCCTTGTTTTTATACTGTCTAGTGCGTTTGTTTTAAGGAACAATGTTTAGATAGGTTTTGTCCGGGAATTGACAAAGGGGGAGATTGTTAGGTCCCTTTATTGTCAAATCCGGTGACAAAACTTTGTGCCTGATCAAAATGTAATTTTTGTATTTTTGTACTGCCCGCTCGAGCGGGGCCATGTGCGCTCGAGCGGAGATTGGAGGAACTCAATATCTCGACAGGACTGCAGAAGTACTGAAGGATGTAATTTTACGCTCGAGCGGAATAGGAAGTGCTCGAGCGTACCTCAGTTTAATCACACACAGTTTTTGGCCAGACCGCTCGAGCGGAGAGTGGAGCGCTCAAGCGGAGATCGCGGGTTTCAGAATCCAGATTGGTTTCAAGTGTTTGAATTCTTTCAGATCTGGGACTTCTTTGGTTCTCTATAAGTAGATGGTTTTCCTCTAAAACCAAGAAAAACTTTTTTCTAGATCTGATTTAAGAATTCTAGAGTTTTGTTTGAAGTGTTCTTCTGAGAGTTTGATGAGTTTTTCTTTGATGTCTTGAGAGAGTTCTAAACTCATGAGTTGAGATTTCATACATCAAAGAGTTTGTTACTACATATTCAAGAGTGTTTTCTCTTCGGTGGGATCCGAAGATCAACACGTAAAGTTTCAAAAGGCGTTTGATTCTTTACGTAGTCGTTAATTCGACAAGTGAAGTTGTGGTGTGAAATCAACTTCAGAATCAGTTCCGTGACGAAGGCGTGGTGAAAGAGTTACAGAAGATTCAGAGACAAATTGACTGGGTTGGGTAATTTGTATGGTTTCTTTGTAACCTTGTAGTCCTTCTGTAGTGGATTGATTAGTGGCGGTTCGCCCGTGGTTTTTTATTACAATTGAAGGTTCTTCAATTGTGGTTTTTTCCACGTAAAAAATCATTTGTGTTGATTTATTATTTATTCCTAAAAACAAACAAACTAAAATCACTCTCGTAAGTGCTTGATGATTTTAGATTGAGTGTTTTGGAATTTTTGAGTTTTGGAATATTTTAATCTTTATCTAATCACGAATCACATAGGATTTTCAATAACCAAACACTATATAAAATATAATTAAAGACCTTTGATTTATAATTGTTGGCGCCACATTTAAACCATCCAGTGTCAAGGCAACACGTGGCAAGCAAAGGGTAATAAGATAATAAAGAGTTCTACCTTCAAAGGTGCCTATGTGTAGGGGTGTAATTTTGGCTGGCCTGGCCCATGTCGCGCCTTGCCGGCTCCAGCCAAAAATCGAGCCGGACCAGGCCGGCCCAGGCCCAAGCCTAGGCCCAGGAGTATTCGGGCTTTGGACGGGCCTCGGGCGGGGTCCCTAGGCTTAGGCCTGGGTTCGGGCTTTGGGCGGGGCTTAAACAATTTTTAAATTTTTTTTTATTTTTTCCACCAAAATTTTATTATTTTCCATTAAAAATAACACTGGGCCTCGGCGCGGGCCAGGCCTTGGATTGGGCTTTTGGACGGGCCTTGAGCGAGCCGATGGGTCGGGCCACGGACAGAGCCAAGCGGGTCAGGCCCATGGGCCCGTGGGCGGGGGCTTCAAAACAATGACCCAGGCCCTGGCCCAAGGCCTCGAGCTGGGCTTGGGCTCGGGCCTAAATGGGCCTTGACAGGTTGGGCCCACCTCAGGCTCCCCGCGGGCCACGGGCCAAAATTACACCCTTATCTATGTGAGTTGTGAATGCAAGTCTTCAAAAGTATGATATATAAAATGCCATGTGAAAGGCAAGTGAAGGAAGAGTTGATAAAACAAAAGCTGCTAACAGTTGCATACATACAAGGAGAGAATTATGGCCCTAAAAAGTAGTGAGAAGGAAGGAGATCATGGTAGAGGAGAACAACCTAACTATTTCGAATGCGCTAATAGAAGGCTATAAATAGATGAAAACAAAGACAAAAGAGACTTACCAAATCCAAACTTTACGTCTTTGTCAATTTCATTTATTTTTAAATTTTTGCACATTACTTTCTTGAACTTTACTTTTACGTGCTGCACTTACTTTTCGTAGGAGTAGTAGATTAGCATTGTAATTCCAGAACTCGGTGGGCTTGAAGTTTTAAAGTTGCCCTTACTAAAGGTAACATATTGTAATTGTTTATTCAATTAATCAATTGCAATTTTATGTCCAGTCTCTTCTCTCCATTCTAATCAATATTATAGTAAGTTATAACTAATACCATAATAGGTTATATAAAATACGAAAAATATTATAATTGGACATATGATACACACCCAAAAATTGAATAATGTCGTTTTGAAAATTGACAGAAGTCTAAAGTGAAATTTTTGATGAAAGAATAAAATGTTGTGTAATTAATTGTATCACATGACTGTTTTTTTGTTAATTTGAATAGTGTTATGCAAAATAGACCTAATTACAACTTGACTTGAGGTCTGAGATCAAGAGACAAAATGAAATTCATTGTAAAATGTTTGGATGCCAAAATGAAATTACCCTTTTTTTTTTTTGAAGGTAAGTAACATCACCTCCTTTAAGGTTTAGAGAAAATAAAGTTAGCTATATACTTTTTAATATAATTATAAAGCGAAACAAAATTAATGCTAATGATTAGTAGGCAGTAAAATAAACAATAATAATATATATTTTAGTAGAAAAGAGATAATAATATTACTTTTTATTCATACGACTAACAATTATTGATAAAATAATTTAAGTGTAATGTGAATAAATTTAAAAAAATGTCAATGACGCTAATTATATTTTCATCAAACCTTAGGGAGGTGATTGTGATTTCCAATTTTTTAAAACAAAGCAATGCACAATTTGAAGTTCTGCAAATCACTGCCTACTCTGTTTTCCCTACTCTGTTTTATAGAGATTAAGGGCGCCTGTCTTTTTTCTACTTCAATCACAGAGCAATTTCATAACAAAAGATTGCTCTCAAATGCTGAGCCTGAGGTGACCCAAGAGAGTGGATGAGAGCAATATTTTTAACCCAAGTATCATTACCTTTAGCAATATTTTTCCCAAGAAAAAAAGCAATGTGCGTTCAGAATTTATGTCAATCAGTAGGGGCCCCGAAACTCTAATCTTAAAACAAAAGACACACGGTTCATTTTTGTTTCAGTAGGACCCCCAAACTCTAAACTTCAGGTGAAGGTTTAATACAAATAGAAGTACTGCGAGAAACCAGAGAGAACCTCACAATTTATTTTTTTATTTTACTTTATTCATCAAGTTCTCTTGTTACGAAAGTTCTTAGATGCTGAACCCATGGCATCTTTTTGTAGTATCCGAGGTATGTCTAGCCTTTTTGTTAATTTATTGTGAGTTAAAAGCTGATATTGGGAAACAAAAGTCAAAAGCACTGAATATTAATTTTTTTAAAATTTATTGAAGCTATTTCTACCTAATAAACAATCAGCAGAAACTGCACCAAACATTTTATATAGACTTTCAAATTAAAATAAACTGTAATCAAGTTGTTTAGATTGTAACAAACAGGCCAATAATCGTGCTGCGAATTACACACTGATTTGTTTACACCGGTTATTTACACCGTTGATGTGGATTCATCCTACTTGATTCCAAGTAAATAACCTGAAAATATCTAAGAATTTATTATTGTTTGACCATGGGACAAAATAGATATGGATATGTAGCGACCCTTCTATTTGCAGATAGTACAATATAACTTTGCTTTTCAAAGGGGAAACACTTCAACTATTCTCTTCCAAAAACTAAAAAAAATTAAAATTAAAAATTATTAAAAAAAAAAATCTTATTACTGTAACTTATCTTCATTTTGTTCATGGTAGGTAATTAATAATTCATTAATAGTGAAGCACTAAATATAAAGGTAAGAAGGGGCATACGTATAGGTACAACTAAAAGCAGAGCCATTGATTTGTCTTGTCTCTGGCTATTTATTGCTTCAGGATTTGCTAGAGATTACCATACCAGACCATGCTCATTTGCCAATTAACTTGGCTGTTCTGGCTTGCCATCAACATCTAATCTTTGCTCTCATATCTTCTTTCAATCATCTTAAATATTTTGCAACATCTCTCCTTACTTGAGTGAATAGTAGAACGGTGACTGAGTGGCAAATGCATAAGGCCCCTACTAAAACACAACATATAAGCAATCTTACTCTGGACAAGTCTTATTGTTAGAGTAAATATACCCTATATTTATTTCCTCCAAATGTGATACAGAATAACTTCATATACAAAAATTTGAAGCTCTTTAGTTGTCAAAATCCTTGCACCTCACTAGAGGTCAAGGGCTCGATTCCCCTCTCAAACTACTACGACGATTTTAGAAGAATATAATAAAAAGAATATTGGAATCTGATTTTCTTCAAGAGCTCACAAATGCCAGTACCTTCACAGATAGGATGAATAAAAAGCAACAATTTGAACAGTACCTTCAGGTATGTCTAAGAAAAAAACAATACAAGTTTTATTATTTGCTTATCATTAAACTATTACTTATAATACAGTAATTGAACATACATAATGATAAACTAACCAATGTCTTGACATCAAATATTAAATACCTAACTATTCATATTTACAGTATTTTGTATTTCTCCATTTGAGGTAGCTGAAAAATGGTTTCTCTGGAACAGTATCCACTTCACAAGCCAACCATAGGCCAAGATACTGCAGCAATCCAAATACCAATACATACTACCCACTGCCACCAATTCAACCTCTCTGTACTTGCAAATTTTTCAGAATTCCACCATCCACCACTGAAAGCAATGGTAATCCCAATGATCGCCAAAAACAACTTGCTCCTATGTATTTCCTTGAAGACATTCTTCTTCTCGAGCTTTCCTTGCATTGAATTCGTTGAAAACTTGGCAAAGCACGAAAGTATTGAAGATTAGCGTGTTGTTCACATTTGTATTCACCCAAAGATTGATTTGCCTCCGAATTGTAGGTCAGTAGCACGGGCTATCTGGTAGAATGCTTTGGCTAGCAGGTCATCCTCCACATAATGTTGGTGATGAGTGGTTTAGTTCGCCCCACGGGTGGTTTCTTCATGAGTTCTTTGGAGGCTTTTCTGTGGCCAGAGCCAAAGCACCTAAGGTGTCCATGATCAAGTTCACCCACAATAACTGGACAGCTGTAAGTGGGACTTCACCGGCTGAAACTGCTGCGACAAAGTTGATGAAAAGGGCAGCAACGTTCACAGTGAGCTGGAATTGGATGAATTTTGAATGTTGTTGTAAACACATCTTCCCCACTTTAAGACCGTTGACTACAGAACCAAAGTTATCATCTAAAATGACAATGTCTGAACTCTCTTTCGCCACTTCTGTTCCTTGAATCCCCATGGATAGACCTATATCTGCTTCCTTCAATGCCGGAGCATCATTCGTGCCATCACCAGTAACTGCCACAACATGGCCTTTCCGCTTCAAGCATTGCACCATGAGAAGTTTATCGAATGGGGAAGATCTTGCCATTACATGTTAATATGTGTGTGCTTTTTGTGGTCTTTTCTCATTTTGGAGTATGTGTTCTTTGATTAGTATGTCTCATTCTGTACACACTCTTGGATTAGCAAATATCGGAGCCTTTCGCCTTAGTGATTATTTTTTTTCTATGGACTTCTGACATTGTATCTTTTGCTTTTATAAAGGAATTGACCTATACTAGCATATCTTGGGTGATGTTGAGTCTCTTAACCACCTTCCATCTTTTTGCATCTCCACGGCTTTCCCCTCTGTTCTTTGTAGTCCAGGCATGAGGAAAAGGCTACCTCAGAGTCACCAACCAGGCCATCCTTATTATATCCATGCTTCTCTGGTTTGGTTTTCATACTCTTGAGCGTGTCAGCCGCCAATGAGTGTGCAAAAGAAAGAAAAGAAAAGATGTGCAAAAGAAAAAAAAAAAAAAAAACATGTGCAAAAGAAAGAAAAAAAAAATGTGAAAATAAAAAAAGGGGATTCATTGATTGAGGGGGAGCCTCCGCCTTTATTCACCAAATACCCCGTGATTCCTAGTGGTTTGACTTTTCTTAGTTATGCTTAGATTCTCCTGTCAGAGGTCCGACTTTCATATCACTACTAGGATTTGAATCTTGTGTTTGTCGAACTTCAAGAGTCACACACACACTTTTATCATGGGATCTATGCTTTTCACTTACTGCATCACTTTCTTTTATGAGGAATCTTCTAGAGGCTGTGCACATTTTGTTTTCAAGTAATTGTGCTTCTTGGATAGTCTTGTGTGTTTTAAGGTACAAATCTGGAATTCCTTGCTTGCTCCACCATATTATTTTTGTTATTTTTTTCTTGTTCACTGTTTTCAGTGTTTGTGGTTGTTTTTAGTGAGGGGGAGTTTGGTTTGTTGTTACAAAAGTTTGTTCGCATGATCACTTTGATTTGTTTGGTAAGGAAGATTGGCTATAGTTGTTTTGCATGTCTTGATATTTACATCATCATATCATGCTTGTGTGGTTTATGATCTTGCTTTTGTTGTTTGAGGGGAGAAAGTTGTTTTTCATGTGTCTTAGGATTTCATGTTTTCATGTCATGTGTCAGGTACATGTGTCTTAGTTTTCATCTATTCATACTACATGTTCTTAAAATCTCCAATGTTGCATCTACTCATGTTTTCCATCTCATGCTTCAAGATAATCTTGTCATATGTTTATTGCTTTTTCATATACTCTTGTGGCACTAATAGTTGTTTTGGAGATTGTGGCACTAATAGCTGTTTTGCAGATCATGACCTTGAGAAAGAAGTTTGTTTTTGTTGGATGTAATGGGTTGGGGTGATTAGGATTTCATTTGTTAGATGTGTTTTGTCACGGCATTGCCAAAGGGGGAGATTGTTAGGTTTTATTTCTTGGCAATCCCGTTTGACAAAACTCCTTTGAGTTGTAATTTTATTCGCATTTTTATTTCAGTGAGGTTATGAGTTTATTAGATGCAAATCCAAACCCGAATCGAGCCATGCAGAGAAGTTTGTGATGTTAATGCTTTCAAGATTGCCACTTCGCTGATTATTACGGGGGTCGAGCTGACCGGTCAGCTCGCGGCCGAAGCAAAATGCAAAATTGCATTCAAAATTGCATGTCTGCCATTGGTCGCTCGAGCCAAGAAGAGCTCGCTTGAGCGAAGGTTTGCTCGCTCGATCCAAGGAGTTCTCGCTCGAGCCAAGGATTGCGTCCATACAAAAACCTGAAAGAGTGTATTCCTCGCTCGAGCCAAGGCACTAGTAGAAATCATGAAAAATACACTCCTCGCTCGAGCCAGCAAAGCTTCGCTCGAGCGAGCCTCAGAATCCGGATTTCTCAAGGAGTTTGTTTTCTTCCCAATCTAGGATTACTTTTGGTTCTCTATAAATACTTGGTTTTCTCCCAAAACTAAGTAATTGATTAATTCCTCCAGATTTTCTTTTTGGTTCTTAAGGTTTATATCTGGGGATATTTTGTTAGTTTTCTTTGATGTTTTATTGAGTATTCAACTCATGGTTTAAAAGAGAGTACATCAAAGGTTTTGTTTTTTATACAAAAGAGAGAGTTGTTCTTCGGTGGATTCTGAAGAATTCGAGCCTGAAGCTTCGGTGGATTTTGGAGTGGCTCATCGTAAAGACAATTCCGTGGTGAAGATGGGGTTGGAAGAGGCACATAAAGGTTGGTTCAATTAGGCGTTGTGGATTCGCTAGATAATTGAGAGTATACCTGTGTAATTCCTTTATATCTTCTTAGTGGATTGTCTTGTGGCTGTTGCCTGTGGTTTTTTTATCACAGTTGGAGGTGTCCAATTGTGGTTTTTCCACGTAAAATCGTTGTATCTCTTTCTCTTGATTGTTTGATTGGGATTATTATATTCTGCTTAAAATTGTTACATAATCACAAATCAACATCTAGGGGGTTTCTAGATTTTTCAAGAAGCATGCTGTGAAAAGCAAAAGCAAAAACAAAAACAAACAAATGGAGATTTGTTTCAAAAAGAGGGGGGCAACTTCTAAGACAGTGAGAGATGAAGAAAAGGGTAATGTTTTGCAGGAACTAATGTAACATGAAAATATTTAGCTCACGTACTTAAGACAAAAAACAAGATCAAATATGTCTGTCTGAGATGTTGTCAATGACATGTCTGAGGTCATCTTATAGTGTTTTGCGCCGAGTAATCTAAGCCATTTCTTGTTAGAGAAATTTCGGTTCCGACTGGAGAAATTTCAGACCCGACTTGGAGAAGTTTCGAAATTTCTGGTATGAATATATTCTTAAATCAGTGGCGGCCACACGTATGGTTTCTTAGGCTTTTGGGTTTTTGGTGTTTGACCTGAAATAAAATCAAATGCGGTTTATCAGTTTCTTGGAAATAGATCTTTGAACCTGGCTTGACCTCTCTTGAACCTTGCTTGACCTTTTGAACCTTTTTCAACTCGCTTTTTAGTATTCGGATCGAGGAGATGTGTTCGTGTTGCCTTCGCGTAGTCTTCAATCTTAAACAAAGTGAATATTTCAAATTTTTATTAGAGTTAAGTTTTTAGGTTCGAATCTTACTCTTCACCATACCACTAAAATTGTTCAGTTTATATAATAACGTAAATATTTGAGACTCACATTTTAGATATTCATATTTTAAATCCTTACATTATGTTTGGTTGAGAGATTTAATAAGGAATTTAAAAAGGAAAAAGAGAAAAAAAAATAAATAAAAAAAAATAAGTGAAATGTGAATAAAATATATATCTAATTTCACATACTTTTTCCTTTTTACTTTTCAAATTCCTCTCCAAATCTTTCAACCAAACGCAACATTAAATAAGTTTCAGTATACCACAAAAATTGTTCATTTTATAATAGTATAGATGTTAGATACTCACATTTTAGACTCTTAAGGATTTCAATATCAAAGGAACCAAGATATATATAATTTTTTATTTATCAACAATTTTTATAAACTTTCAAATTTCAATTTAAAAATGAGAAATAAACTAATATTTAAAACTAAACTAATACCAAAAAAAAAAAAGAGAAAATCATAAATTGATTTTTTTTTTTTTTTACTTATCAACTCAATTATCTATTAAAGTGAAACAAAGTTTTCAATGGACTTTGCATGAATCTAATTAATATCCAATCAGTATAAGAAACTGAAGTTTCGTTTGGTTTTAGATTTTTGGCTAAAAAAAGAACAAAAATACAAAATTGATTATATAAGCCAATAAGATAAAATGTCACATTCAAACCATAATCATTATACTTTTTCTCTCACAAAAGTCAAAAAAATCAAAAAAGCCAAACCAAACAAGGCTAAAAAAGCCAAGCTAAAAAACTCCCAACACAAAAAAGCTAGCTAAAAACGCCAATGCCAAACGAAGACTGAGTCTTATAAAAGACACCACTCTACGACAGAAGTTCTTGAGTTGAATATTTGCGAGTTCTTATCATGGTGAGTAAAATGTGATTAAAAAATATGATTAATATAATAATATTGTTAAATTTAACTTTAAAAAAATAATAAAATAACAACAACAACAACAACAAACAAATAGAGGTTAGAGGTCCATTTGGTGTTCCATTCTTTTGTACATCACATTAAAGCTTGCTTATATTTATTCAAAAATAATAATTTTTTCAATATTTTATACATTGGATAGGGGTGTGCATGCACGGTGCGGTTCGGGCGATTTGAAAGTAAAATTATAAATCGAATAACGGATTAGCAGATTGACGGATTGACAAATTACGATTTGAATAGTTTTGGGCGGATTGAAAAATATTCTAACCAATTATCACGCTTATGCATAATATATAATACTAATTTGCATAATAGTTTTCATATATATAACACAAACTAATTTTACAAAATATTTTTCATATATATAACTACTAATTTGTAATAAATTTAACATATTAATACTCATTTTTACTTTGATATTTCATTATAAGTTAAAATACACACACACACACATATATATATATATATATATATTAACTATAGCGGAGCAGAGCGGTTTCAAAAGCAGATTGTAAATTTTAAAGTTTAAACCATAGTTAGTAGATAAAGCAGTGTAGAATTATGCGAATCGATGTGGTTTTAGCAGATTGGACGGTATTTTGCACAGCTCTATGAATAATAGCCAATAGGGGAGCCATATGTAATAAGTGAAAAGTTTTGGGTAACAATAGAACCATCCAAGTAGTATTTCTCACTCTGGACAGGGGAGCCAAGGCCTCCAATGGCCTACTAATAGGTCCGCCCTTACCTATCAAAATTGTTCACTTTATATAATAATATATGTTAGACTTATTTATTTTGATAATTTATTTAATTATGTTTTAATTTATTTGAAAGAGAAAAATAGAATCCAAAATTTATTTTGATGATTTATTTAATTATATTTTAATTAATTTATTTGAAAGAGAAAAATAGAATCAAAATTTATTTTGTCCTATTATTTCTCACCTAAACCTTTATCCTAAATGTTGTTAAAATGTATTTAATATTTGATTAAATCATGAATTCAAACAGCCCAAAACAAAGGTTCAAACAGTCCAGCACAACAACAGGCCAAAAGGTTCAAAAGGTTCAAGTGGAAGATATTCAAATTTGTAATGATAGAGTGGAAGATATTCAAATTAATAATGATGGAGTACAATGGCTATAAACGACTATAAATTCAAATGAATACAACGACTATAAACGGCTATAAGTTTCATTATATATACCAAAACCTCTAATGTAAACAAGCAACAAAAAATCAGAAAATATTCTTTGATCTATAATCACTCACATCTATTCTTTGAAAAATTCTCTGAGAAGTGTTCTTCATTTTTGTTTACATCCTCTCTCAGAAATTATACACTGAGCCTTATATTATTAACCTCATCTTTCCTGTGTGAGATTTACAGAAAAATCAAAGTTTCATTTTATATATCTATCTTTGAGAGATAATTATTGTAAGCTTTCTTTGAAAGCAAAAATACCATTTCATCTTGTAAAAGTGATGCAAACACTGTGTTCTTGAAATCTTAAGAGTGATTGTGAATCACCTAAGATTTGCAAAGGTTTGGGCTTGTGAAGTCTGTGTAAAATCTACGGAAGATTGCTCCATGTTTATAAGGTTGCTAGCACCCCTATGAAGCTAGAAGATAGTAGAAAATCTCAAGTGAAGCTTGAGGAGTGGATGTAGGCTTGGTTGAAGCCGGACTACTATAAATCGGTTTGTCTCCTGTTCCCTAATCTCTTTACTTTCCTACTACTGTTGTAGCTATTTAATATTTATGTGTTAATCATTTGATTTACCCTATATGTTAGTTATACTTCATTATTATTTTGCTTGATCATTTACTGCTAAGTTCATCATTGTGCTTGTTAATAATTTGTTGTACTAGTAGTTAATTTTATTGGGGTGTTATTAATTTTAATTTGTAGAAACCTAATTCACCCCCTCTTAAGTTGCTTTTTGGGTAACAATTGGTATCAGAGCTTGGGGCACTTATTTAGATTTAACAATCTTGAGTTTTTGATCCATAGCAACCATGTATTCTACTTACTCTGCTGTAGGACAAGCTAGCAATAGGCCACCTCTCTTTGATGATAGTAATTATATTCATTGGAAAGAAAAAATGACTTTGTATCTTTAAGCTACCAATTATGCTTTGTGGCTCATTATCACTAAAGGTCCTAAAATCCCTACCAAGGTAGTAACCATATCAGTGTGCCTAAACTTGAGGATAATTTGATGAGCGTGATTATAAACTCCTTCAAGCTAATGCTAAAGCCAAGCTTATTCTTGTATGTGGACTAGATGCAAATGAGTATAATAGAATTTCTAGGTGTATTACTGCTAAAGAGATTTGGATAAACTTGAAATCACCTATGAAGGAACTAGCCAAATAAAAGAGTCTCGAATTGACATGCTTATTCATGATTATGAACTCTTTACTATAGAATCATTTGAATCTATTTCTGAGATGTTTTATAAATTTACCAATATTATTAATGCTCTAAAATCTCTTAGTAAATCTTATACTAATTGTGAGCTTGTAAGAAAAATACTTAGGTCTTTGCCAAATGAATGGGAAGCTAAGGTTACAGCTATCCAAGAAGCAAAAGACTTAACAAAATTAGGCATTGAAGAACTCCTAGGCTCACTTATGACTCATGAACTTTCAACGATGGATGGCAGCAAAAAGGAAGCCATTTGGGAAGAAAATGATGGAGTAGCCAACCTGTGTCTCATGGCTCTTGGAGAAGAAGAATTCACTTAAGATGAGGTAATCTCTAATTATGTAGAACTTGAAAGTGCTTTCAATGAATTACATGACATATTTAGAAATGTTTGTGTTAAGAATTCTAAATTAAAGAAATTAGTTACTTCTCTTTCAAATGATGTGGGTGTTTTAAAAATGAAAAATACTACTTTGAAAAATGACTTTACGTCTATTGCCAATGAGAAAAATATTTTGAAAAACAATGTTGAGGATTTAAACAAAACTCTTGAAAATTTTGTAAAAGAAAAAGAAAACCTCAACAAGCTTCTTGGAAATAAAAGATGTGTTTTTGACAAAGTAGGCATTGGTTTTGATCCTACTAAACCTTTTATGAGATTAAATGGTCTTGAGACTAATCCCTATGGACCCAAGAAAGTATGGGTATCAAGAAAGAAATCAAAATATTTTGTAGGTGGAATCTCAAAGAACACCAAGGACTTCAAGAGGAAATGCACAACAAGAGTGTTCAATCTAAAGAGCAAAATCAGCTCCTACAAAAAGAAGAATGATGAAATGAAAATCACCAAGATAAACAATAGAGGTAATGTATGGGTGAAGATTCCAAAGAGGTAAATGAAGGTATAACTCCTAACACACCTTTAAGCTTAAAGTTCTATATTCTTTAAGGTGTAATTTGTGTACAATAGGTTATGTCTAATCATTGCTTCCATGTAACCTAATTGTACTAAGTTTGCTAAGTCATGTTCTGCTAGTTTCTTTCAAACATTCATTGAACTCAAAAATGAGAATTATATTATTTTGATGAATGCCTATTAGAATATAAATGATTCATGTATTTATTAACATTTTATATCATGTCATCCATTGCTATGAAAAAGAGATAAGAAGTGATAAATTTTTTTGTAAGCATACTTTTCACATCTTATATATGACTTCATACTAATATATTAATTCTTTTTTTAGTCATATCTTTGCAGAATCAATTTTGATGTCATAGCATGTTTTTGAGATGTATAATATCTATATTTTGAATTCTACATTTGTGATCTCAAGAATATGCTCAATATGAAAATTTCATGCTTATATGCTTTACATAGGAATATTTGAATGAGTTGTGAAATTCCTTGATTATGATCCATCAACAATGTCTAAATGAAAAGAAGTATCATACGTTTGTAGAGACATTGCATCTATTCTATTGAATATCTTTTGAATATGGATTATATTGGCATACATCTCATGAAATGCTTTTGATTGATAAATTGTTAAATTAATTGTTTATAACATTCATGTTGTGTTCCATACTGAGTAAAATGTTTTATCACACTTGAGCATGTGGATTGAATTGATGAAAATGCCTCTTGATAATGTTATGTGATTAAATGAGATTGTTTCATCATTTCTTAATAAAACAAAGAGCATAAAACTATTTTCTTATGCATATTATGCTATGCGTTACAACTTGAAAATTCTGAAAAATAGCATTCCAAACTCTTGTTTAATCATTGAATTATTTTTCACCTTTTTAGTTTGTGATAAGAAGTGATTTGTGTTGTATTTTTATTGAGTAATAGTGATTGTTCTATGAATGCTATATTTACACAAAATAGAAAAGGGTAGCACTAACTTAGGGGGAAAAATCATTTTGCTAACATACTTGTAAAACCCTTTTGAGATGAACTCCTCATGAAAGAAAATTGAAGACTGAAAAGCTTCCATATCTTGAACCTAAGGTATGCCTCATATACTCTCTTAAGCTTTTGAGGTAAAAATTATATCTTATATTCCTTGAGTTAATACTGTTATTACTTTGATATGAAAAAGATTGATTTGCAATGTATACTCTTTGATGATGCTCTTCCCTAAAAATCATGCCTATGCTTAAATGTGTGGTACATATTGAAATTCATGATTTTTCTTGGCATATAGATTGCTATACCTTGAACATGCTTCATTTGTTTTTGGAATTACATTAGCTCCATGAGATTATATTGAGTTTAACCTATTATGAGCAATATTCGGTATTCTACATAATGCTTGAGCTATGATTGTTAAATCTTCTAGATTGCATATTAGTATCCTTGGTAGATTGCATGTTGGTATCATTTTGGCATCCTATTTGATATTATTGACAAGAACATTTCAGTTATGAGCTTTCATTTATTATATCTTCTATTGATTTTGCCAAATGAAATAAGGGGAAGCATTTAAACTTGATTATTTTTTAAAATCCCCTCAGTTTCTATTATGTTTTTTATATCAAACTTATGGGTTTGCATCTTCACATGTTACTTTTTTTTTTCCCCATTATTGTCAAATGGTATGAGCTTCAATTGTATGATCATTATGTCCTATCATTTTTTTGGAATCATAGAGCTACCTTGATATGGATGATTATTTGTGCTATAATGAGACTTACATTCTTTCATCCTATATGTTGTACCATACTCCCTCCTTGTACTTGATTTTGTTGAAAATGTCATCGGGGAAAAAGAGACTTGATTGTTTTAGTATCTCTGATTATTTTGGTATCTCTATGCTTTTCGTATCTTAATTCTTACAATATGACCTTTGAGCTGATTAGTTATTGATAATGTAAGAGAAATATCGTTTTCCTCAAGAAAGAGTGACTTGAACTTTAACTCCATATTTATGCTCTTGCTTGGCAACCTTGTTTGATTTATGTATGTTATGTCTATTATAGTCTTGAGATTGGTATGCCCTTGCTAAAAAATTGAGAATTAGATCATGCTCAAATGTTTCTCATATACTCATTAACAATTTGGTCTCTCATTATTATTTTTTGTTTGGGCTTAATTTTCTTTTTCTTTTTTTGCTTTTTAATTTCATTTTTTAGTACTTAAACATAAATACAACAACAAATCAAAAAACAAATATTTAATAAAAAAACCAAAAAAAAAAAAACACCCTTCATTTTTTTTTTTTTTTACAGCCACACGCCGATCAAAATAAACGTAAAAAAAAAAAACCCTTCATTTTTTTCTGGTCATACGCCGATCTTACTTACTTGCCTCTTCTATCATTTTCTTCTTCTTTTTATCAACTTGGGCGGCCATTGATGCCCCTGCCCCCGTGCTTTCGTCAAGAGCGACGACTCCCCGCTGACTATCAAAGGCCAAGAACGACGTTGCTCCAAATCGGGCCATGGAGGTGGTCTTCCGTTTAAGCTTTTTATTTTTGGCCTTCAGTGCGCCTATTTCTGCTCGCGCATCCTTGTACATGCACTGAAGCAGAGAGAGTTGAGCGTTGACCTGATGGAGCTCACTCGTCCTGTTCTGCAATCGGTGAGCCAATTTTGTGAGTGCAGTCACCGTCTCCATACAGGACGTCAGTGTGAAATGATTGGCTTCAATGTCTGATTGAGCTGCCATGATTTGCTCAATCGACATTATAGGAAGGTTAGGCAGAGGAATGATAGGAAGAGTTGGAGTAGGGGCACTCGGTCCAGCAGAGCTTATGGGATCGTTCAGGTCTGGAAACAGAGTGGAGGGACGGGATGAGGAAGCCATGGATTAGAAGTGAGAGGTGTCAAAGAAATGAGTTGCAGAGAAATAGAAGCGAACAGACTGAGGTTTGGCCTCCTCCGTTCAGTTTCTTTGTCTCTTGATGAGGAAGAAGAAACAAAAGAGAGTGGTAAAGAAGAGATAGAAGAGAATGGTGAAGAAGAAAATGGAAGAGTATGTGATTAAGAAGAAGGCAAAAGAGAAGAAGACAAGGAGGAAGAGGGAGCCGAGGCGAGTATAAATCGAGGCCTGTGTCAAACGTGAGTACAAAAGTGAGGCCGCGTGTCAAACGCGTTTATCGAAGAAAAAAGAGAGACGCGGACGAGTTGTATGTGTATGCATATATGTATATATATGTTTTGAATTGTATATATGTCATTTATCACTATCATTTTCCTCCTTCTCCTCCAGATTCTGACCCATGATTTCCTTTTGATAATGTCACAGGGGGAGAAATTAATGATGTTATGTATTATGGTATTATTTTGTTATGATATTATGTATTATGGTATTATTTGAAAACTAATTTGATTATATATTTATAGTTTGATATCTTAGTCTCATATCATGTCTCTAATTAAATCTTATTTATTACACATGTGCTAACTATGTATTTAGAAATGAATTTAGGGAGCATGACTTGAGGAGGAGCTTTTTTTATTCCCAAATCAAATCAAAACATCATTGTGTGCCATCATAAAAAACGAGGAGATTGTTAGACTTATTTATTTTGATGATTTATTTAATTATGTTTTAATTTATTTGAAAGAGAAAATAGAATCCAAAATTTATTTTGATGATTTATTTAATTATATTTAATTATTTATTTGAAAAAGAAAAATAGAATCAAAATTTATTTTGATGATTTATTTGAAAGAGAAAATTAGAATCAAAATTTATTTTGTCCCATTATTTCTCACCTAAATCTTTATCCTAAATGTCGTTAGAATGTATTTAATATTTGATCAAATCAGAAGTTCAAACAGCCAAAAACAAAGGTTCAAACAGCCCAGCACAACAGCAAACCAAAAGGTTCAAAAGGTTCAAGTAGAAGATATTCAAATTTGTAATGATGGAGTGGAAGATATTCAAATTAGTAATGATGGAGTACAGCGGCTATAAACGACTATAAACGGCTATAAATTCAAATGAATACAACGGCTATAAACGGTTATAAGTTTCATTATATATACCAAAGCCTCTAATGTAAACAAGTAACAAAAAATCAGAAAATATTCTTTGATCTATAATCACTCACATCTATTCTCTGAAAAATTCTCTAAGAAGTGTTCTTCAATTTTTGTTTACATCCTCTCTCAGAAATTATACACTGAGCCTTATATCATTAACCTCTCTTTCTCCTATGTGAGATTTACAGAAAAATCAAGCTTCATTTTATATATCTATCTTTGAGAGATAATTATTGTAAGCTTTCTTTGAAAGTAAAAATACCATTTCATCTTGTAAAAGTGTTGCAAACACTGTGTTCTTGAAATCTTGAGAGTGATTGTGAATCACCTAAGATTTGCAAGGGTTTGGGCTTGTGAAGTCTGTGTAAAATCTATGGAGGATTACTCCATATTTATGAGGTTGCTAGCACCCCTGTGAAGTTAAAAGATAGTGAAAAATCTCAAGTGAAGCTTGAGGAGTGGATGTAGGCTTGGTTGAAGCCGAACTACTATAAATCTGTTTCTCTCCTCCTCCCTAATCTCTTTACTTTCCTACTACTACTGTAACTATCTAATATTCATGTGTTAATTATTTGATTTACCCAATATGTTAGTTATACTTCATTATTATTTTACTTGGTCATTTACTGCTAAGTTCATCATTGTGCTTGTTAATAATTTATTGTACTAGCAGTTAATTTTATTGGGGTATTATTAATTTTAATTTGTAGAAATCTAATTCACCCCCTCTTAGGTTTCTTTTTGGGTAACAATATAGATATTAGAGATCCACATGTTAGATCTTTAAATACATTCACAGTGATGTAGCAAGAGAGTAAGACCTTATATCATTTGGTGTGTAACAAATCAAAAATTAATGCTATCATACTACATCATTGTAAGTCAAATTATGATAAATTTTTTTTTTTTTTTTTGAGATCTTAAATATTTTCTAATATTCCTGTGTAAGGGTGGATGATGAAAATAGAAAGTGATTTTTCAACCCCAAATGGGAACCCAACCCCCAACGTGAAGGATTTTAATTTGTTTATGTATGGACCAACAAAATTTTATACCAATCGTCGCATCCTGCCATTTTAGCAGACTTCAAGCAGTAATTCAGTCTGAACAACAATGTTCTATTCGTTATAATTTGTGTTTTGTTGCGATGTAGCGAGAAAACATCAGTTTCAGTCATAATCAAGGCAACCGACCCTAATAGAGTGATTATTTAATAATTTTAAAATATTACTCCACGTCATTTATTTTTAGGAAATTTATTATAAAATCTTTTTTTAAGTATTTATATCCTAATTAGTTTATAAGATATTCTTATATTTTAATAAGTCCTATTATTTAGACATTTGATATATCAAATCTTAATTCTCATATTTAAGGTATTTTATAGATATTTATACTCTTACAAATATTTTTTGAACGGTTAGCAATTTGGTGATGTGAACATTCATATTTTACAATGTGAATATTCATACTGACGCGTGAATGTTCACATTAACAATGTGTATATTCACATTGATGTTGTGAACATTCACATTGACGATGTGAACCTTCATATTGATGGTGTAAACATTCACATCACGTAATATTCACACTATAAATGTGAATATTATTAGGGGTATTTTGATAACTATATCACTTATAGGACTTATTGAAACATAAGAAAATAATGTGGACTAAATGGAACATAAGTAGGTGAACAGATATTTATAAAAAAGTACCCCTTAATTATTTGATACTTATAAAGTAATTCTTGAAAAACATAACAAAAATTATTAAATCTTACTATTTTAACTAATAAATATCAGCTGATAAGATGTATTTATAACATTATTACAAGTCACGTTAAATTAAACAACGTTTACTTGACTGACATTGTAATCCAAATTTATTATAAGTGTAGCCTTCATCAAACAAAAGTTAAAACTAGACCAAAAATTGTTTGGGATAAATTAAATAAAATAGTCTTTTGATTTTTTCGGTTAAATAAGCCAAAAGTCAATTTGTTAGGAAGATTGGTTTTTGATTTTTTGATTTTATTTTTTTTTCACTACAAGACAAATGTTTTACAAAATTAAAAAAAAACAAATCCAAACAAAATATCACATCAAACTCCATAATTATTTCATTTCTTCTCTCACAAGCATCACATCCAATTACAAAAAAACTCAACTATCTTCCCAAACACAAAAAATTTTTTCTCTAATAATATTCTACAATTAAAAAAACTTACAAAAAAATCCACTCCCCAAACACCCCCATAGATACACATGCTACACACCCTTATAGCAGGACCCTTGTCATAAGTCAAAGAAGTTAAATAGCCACTTAATTTTTCATTCACCAAATAATAAAATAAAATAAAATAGCACTTTCCCGCATCAACTTTTAAAATTAAAAAAAAATTAAAAAAATCACTAAAAAACTAATACTAAGTATAAATTCTGAACATTTGGGTGAACGCACTACAACAAAAATTGCCTATAACCACTTTTCTTAGACAACGTTTTTTGAAAAACGCTGTGAAAGACCTAAAGTTAAATTAAAAGACACGCGTTAAACACGCTTCCACTTTATAACGGAGCTCCGTCTCCTTCAGTCTTCATTTCTTTCTCTTTTCGTTTTCTCTCACCGTCCTAGATCTAGATCTAGGGTTTTCTCTGTCTCTCCTCATTCTCCTTGAGAGATTCACCCGGTTCGATTTCCATTACTTGTTCAGATCTAATTCAATCATCGAGATCGAGACAGGGACGGGGACCGAGATCGGTCGAGTCGGAGCAAGAGA
Organism: Camellia japonica; assembly: GCA_030407325.1. Lineage (NCBI taxonomy): Eukaryota > Viridiplantae > Streptophyta > Magnoliopsida > Ericales > Theaceae > Camellia > Camellia japonica. The sequence continues at coordinate 176,763,493 of JAPPVO010000031.1, forward strand.
GGAGATAGGTTGATTCACGGTAATATAGAGATGATGGTGAGGACAGTTCAGAGGAGAGCGTGAATGATGAGGAGGACGATGATGATGGAGTCGCCACCGCATTGCCGATCTAGGGTTTGATTAGAGCTCTAGGGTTTTAGAGCCCCTCGAGACTCGTCATGGCTACTCCTTCAAGCTATAAAAGCGTAATTCACACTCTCTCAATCGCTTCAAGAGAGAGAGAGAGAATCCGGAATCAGATTTTCGATTTCCTGGTTTTGAATCAATCTTCCAGATCGGTACACACTTTCTCTATCTTTTTATTTTGCTTTTCGATTCCGATTCTCTTTCTGCTACTCTGTCTTTTGATGGTGATTTCGATTCTATTGGTGCTTCTGTTTTAATCTGATTTTTTTTTTCTTTTTCTATGAGCAACGAAATCAATTGAGTGTTCTTGGGATTTCTTGTAATTTTGTTAATTAACCTATTTATTTTATTGGGTTTGGTGGAGGGTTATGCTCATCAAATAATAAAAATCGATGCTTTGGTGTATTTTCTTTATATATTGGGTTTTCTTAAGTTTAATACCTGATTTGGTGGATTGTTATGATGATCTTTTCCTACAGATTTTTGTTGTTCTTTTATTTTTTTTTGGATTGCATGATTATCGAAAAGGAATTAATCTTTGTTTAAGGGATACCTTTAATGCTTGGATTTCTTTGTTGAGACAAAGCCTTATATGTTAAAAGGACTAATAAATGTGAATGTTTGATTAACTGATGGTTGGGATTTCTTATTGCATATGAAAGATTTGCTAATTTTAGTCATATACATCTGCTGATATAAAGAAGTTTATTTAAGCATTTAACTTTGTGCAGGTATGACTATTCCGGGTACGGACAGTCTTCCGGGAAGGTGTGTGACAATTGAATTTTTTTCTACATAACAGTTTCTTGTTAATTAAGTTATATGGTGCGACTTGTAGTGCCTAAAAGTGTCATCTACAGCTCATACCTTCCTGTGTTGCCGCCAAGTGAGCAGAATACCTACGCAGATATTGAGGCTATATATAAATGTCTTGAGGAAAGCTATGGCGCAAAGCAGGAGAATATCATCCTTTACGGTCAAAGTATTACTACTTTTATGTGCATACCTTCCAATATTATGAGTAACTAAAAGTATTCAAACTAGAGAATTGTTAAAAAAACTATAATTTTAAAATTGTTTATGAATTAATGAAGCCATATTGACATCATACCCTCATTTGCCAATTTATGAAACATATGATATCACAAAGATGAGTAGTTTATTATTTACTTGAAAAAGTTATGATGTATGAGCCACATTCTTCATCTGGGAGAAAAAATGGTTCATACTCTAATGCATATCATGTCATGTTAATTCTTTTGACAATACCTCTTCTAATCTTTAAATCCATGCTTCAAAGAGAGATTTTGATTGTTGATGTGATGAAGACTATAAAACCAACCATATTCTGAGGGCCAAATTGAAGAATTTTTCCGATATTACAGTCATGCTTTGCAAATACACCCCACTATATATTTATAGATACATATATTTATTTGTGTATATTAGAAAGTGTTGGTTAATTTATGTGGTTTTGTTGGTGTAGCTGGAGTTGATGGCAGCAATGGTGGTAGTGGCACAGGACCTCCGAGTTTCTTGGTACTTCAATTTTCTTTTATTTGAGATTCAGGAGTGAGAAACAAGAAGCAGGGGAGGAGAGAGAAGAGTGAGGACTTTCCTCCTGAAGCTCATGATTTGTGACCTATGATTGCATATGATTGGGCATGAATTTGTGCTGCCTTCGAAGTTGTACAAGCTCAGGATAGACAGGAATATTGATTAATTTTTTGGATCTTATTTTTGTTACAGGCCAAAATGTGGATTTATTAATCTGGATCAGTTATCAAGATTTTTGAGAGATATGAAAGTGCTTTTGCTTGAGCAGGTTTATGTCGTAAATGTTCTAGGTATATTGTTCATCAAACTTCACTTCGACTTTCATGCTAGTTTCTTATTTGTAGAAAGGTTATCATAGATAAGTTTTTGTTTGATATTTTTAATGCACCAATAGACTTGATAGCTAATTTATTTGCTTTACAGTGTTGTCTTCGTAAGTGTAACTACAATTATGTAGTTGTTGAAGCATTCACTCTGTATATACTAGAATATAATGACTTTAATAATTATGTTTGTATCCTATGTTTCTATATAGTAATTCTTTACTGTGAATGCTCACTTGCAGGTTACATAGCGTACAACTTTGTCATAGGTGATTGGGGGCCAAAAGCTGGTTATAATATATATCACTCCATATGACACCTGATTCATCTTTCTTTCGTGTTTATTGCATGTTAAAAGATAATTTCAGATAAAATAACAGTAGGTGTAAAAACACATAACTTGGGTCTTTTGGCAGAGCGATGCAGATTTGGTTTTTGGGGGGATCACAATTGTCTCCGGAATATTGGGAACAATAGCAGGAGGTCAAGTTCTGGATAAATTACTAACACAATCTCCAATGCTTTTAAGGTAAACACTCTCAATGATTCGCTTTAGGATTACCTTTCTGAATTTTGATTTATTGAATTCGTGCTTTATCATATTGAGTAATTATTTTTCCTGTTTGGAAATTCTCTGTTCAGATGTGTGATCCATGTCAGTTCACCATTCAGCTAGCACTTAGTCCTTTAATATTCCTTTTAAATTTAACTTCAGTAAAATCTGTTTGCTGTGGCATTTAGTCTTCTTATAATAACTAAATGTTTGAGTGAATTTCTTATCAACTTTAAAGTAGATGCATGAGTACCTTTATATGAATCTTCAACCCCCAACCTTTGTGACTTTGCATATTTTGTCTGTCATCAAGTTATTAGAGTTTAAGGACCCTTGTTTTGATAACCTGTTCTGCTTATGCGAAGGCCTTTTGCCTGGTGATAAACTCCCTCCCTCACTCCTCACTCTTCCTCTGCGAGTGTGCGCACACAAACATTGGCCTTGTCCATCATTCTATAAATTTTTTCAGATTATTGATTTTTTTTTTCCTTTTCTGTTTTCCCGCTATTTAGAGGTTGCACATTGTCTTCCTGATTTTCCATCAAGACCAAGCTTATTGGTTTAAGAAATTTTGTCTTTACTTGATTTTGTTAATATGTAACAAAAAATTTAACCAATCTGTTAGTATTCAATGCTATGAGATATTTCATATTATGTTTGTTTAGAAGATAATAATGCTTTCTGCCTCTTTTATACCCCTCTCCATCTTCTTAGACTATCCAAGAACCTGATGAGTGTTTTTTTTTCCTTTGTTTTAAAAATTCTGCATTTTTGTTCTATTTTTTTATGATTTTCTCTTGCTGTGTTTAGATGGAATTTTAGCACAAGTCATCAAGAGTCTCACTAATGCATTTAACATTAACAGACTTTTGTAGGAACTCCATTTTGGATGGCTCCGGAGGTAATTCAAAATTCGGAAGGATACAAAGAAAAGGTATCTCTTGGGGGAAATACTTTTGGCACTTTGGTTTTATAGGATTGTTTTGTCTTACTTTGTTCTTGTCATTACTGTCCCTTCAATTTCCATTGTTGAGCCTTGCAATTGCAATATGCTGAGAACCTTTGTATGATGCAGGCAGATATTTGGTCTCTAGGGATAACCATAATTGAAATGGCTAAAGGGGAACCGCCACTTGCAGATCTCCACCCAATGAGGGTTCTTTTCATTTACCTCGGGAAAATCCACCACAGGTTTGCTTTCTATTATTTGACTCGTTCATTTTCCCTTTATGTTCCCTCCATCCCCACTCCCATCCCCATCTTTCTTTCATTAGGTTATTTGATCTCATTTTGACTAATCATTCTTGTTTGATGTTTTTGAATTATTTTTTTGTTATTTGTAATATGAATGTGGTAGCAGAGTTTTATCTTTTTTCATCAACTTTTGTTGTTTCTTCTGAGCACTTAGCGTCATTGGTAAAAGCTCTCAATCATCTAGAGGCTTTAGGGATATCTCTCATTTTCTTTTATATATATATATATATATTCATTTTTCTTTTAACACAGCATGACTGTTACTTTATTAATCAATTAAACTTTTCATTGATTGGCAGTTGCAATCATTATTTAATTAGTTTATTTGTCAATATAATTTTTTATATTGGATCCCACGTTCTTCCTGTTAAGTGTCATTACTTTTGATGGATTAAAAGATTGAAATCAAGAAATGGTTTGTTGTTTAATCTCCTTTTAGAATAATATTATGCTGATTTAGCAATCAGGCTCTAAAGAGGGCAGTGCACATGCCAAGCATTTTCTGGGAATAAGATTAGTAAGCAGCAATTTTTCTTTATGAGATGAATGAAGGAATGTGTCTTGATTTTTTGAGGAAACCTAAAACTTTGCATGAAAATTTGTTGTTGCTGTGTGGGGTTTAAATTGTTGTAAGCTCATGTCCTCTTTATCTTGTTGTATTTTTGTACTATACTTTGGTTGTGGCTGGCCCATCTATGGTTTCCACCCTTGTTGTGCCTGTATGATGTATGCCCCCTGTATGATGCATATATTTCCCATATTTTTTTTCTATAATATCAGCTTACTTTAATTTCTGGGGAAAAAAAAAAGTTTATGTTGTCTTAAGTTGATTATGCTTTTCAGACTTGATGTATATTTCCCAAGAGTATGTAGATTTTTCAATCATTCAAGTTTATTGAAGTTGTGTTAATGGAATTGGATGATTCAGGTATATAATCATCATTTTGGTGAAGATTATGGATGACTTGATGAAGCTGAAGAGAATTGTGGATGAAGTTATTTTCAGAGAATCTGGAGATTGCGTTTACGGGGTTTTATTTTATTTTATTTTTTGAAAAATTGAAAAATGAATGCTCATCCATGTATATATTTTGAGATTGGTGATGAGATTGGTGATGGATAATATAGGTTTGGTTTGAACAAAAGTAAACAGATCATTAATTATGATTTTTATTTTATTTTTTTTAAAAATGACAGAAACTGTGGCGTTTTTCTTAGAAACGTCGCAAAATGTCGTCATGATTACGTCAGAGATAACTCCTCTAACATGCATAGTTAACAGCTGTTAAGAGAATTAAAGGCGTTTTAAAAAACGTCGTTTTAAAGGTCTTTGTGCGTTTTTAAAACGTCATGAAGATACAGCGACGGCGCGTATCATCGACGAATGTTATAAACGTCGTATTTTCTTTTTGCGGCGTTTTTTTCTGGCCTATTGCGGCGTTTTAAAAACGCCGCAAATTCCGATTTCTTGCAGTGGGAAACTTGACTTATTGGCTTTGATTTGAGCGATTTTTTTTTCAAAAAATATTCTTAATGGGTTGGGAATGGTATTAGAAAATGAATCTATGATAATATTCAGGTCGGGGATGAGGATGCATTTCCCAGCTCTAGACCCGGCCTGACCCCGACCACGCCCTGTTTTCCCTATGTAAAATGACTATTATGCCCCTGTCCATATATATGTGTATGTTTAGGATTTGGTTGACAGACACACAAACAGATCGCCTCCTCCCTCTCTCTCATACACGGCTGCTACGTTCCTTACCGTCGATTGTCAAAGGTCTCTCTTTCTTTCTCTCTCTCTCTCTCGTTAAACTAATAATTGATCTCTGTTTTCTTCTGTCAAAGAGTTGATATAGTGGCTGTTGCTCTGCTCCATGCCGCCGATTTTCAAAGGGTACTCTCTCTCTCTCTCTCTCTCTCCTCGTTAAACTAATAATCGATCTTTGTTTTCTTCTTTGAAAGAGTCGATCTAGCATTTTCGATCTAGGGTTTACATATATATATATATATATATATCTGAGTGTACAATACATGAAGATTGAAGAGTGTTGATTTACAATATGAGAAAAAAAAATGAAACCTTTTCTTTGCTTTGCTTGGGGACCGAGCTGTGTGTGTATATAGACAGGGTTACTCTCTCTCTCTCTCTCTGTCTCACTCTTTTTCAGTTCCAGACGATGGAAGTTGGGTTTTCCCTTTGCTTATTTATTATTTTTTTCCTTTTCTTTGGATGGCTGTGTGAGTGTGTTTGTGTTCTTCCTGATAATTGTTTTTTTTTTTTGTACAGCTTTAATTCATGTATGCTTGTGATTTTGTGTTCAATTGTGGTTGATTTCTATCGCATTATTTAAAATACATGTTTGTAGATGGAAGATGTGAATTTTTGGTATGCATCTGCTATGTAATTTTAGTCTGCCTTTTGATTGAATACAATACTCATCATAACTGTGGGTAATTTAGATAGAAAGCATGTGTGTTTGTGTAGACAGAGAGACAGAGCGAGAAAGCGAGAGAGAGAGAGAGAGAGAGTTCAATGTAGTCTACCTTTGGCTATCTAATTCCAAATTAAGTTCAAAGGGAGGTTGTTAATGTGTTTATGTGTGTATATATCTATATGTGCTCTGTATTGATTGGTGCATTAACGATTCTGTAGTTTAGTTTTTAATGGTTTGGTCCTTCTATTGGATTTATTCAGTGTTGAGTAATTTTTTATTTATTTATTTAATTTTCTAATTATAATATACTGGAGACAATGATGGGCTGCCCCTGTTTATAATTTTCAGTGTTAGGTTTTGTAGTTTACTTAGTGTTTACATTATAATGGGCTGCCTCTGTTTATTCATTTCATATTATTTTTATAAAGGTTAAAAATGTCAAATGTTAATTCTCAAGTACCATTTAAGAGCGAAGCCTCACAACAATCATCGCCAGCTACCAACTCACTATCTTTCCTCTCGAATCAAAATGTTATTAACTTAGAAGAAGAGTCTAATGCTTGTGGAGGAACTAAAAGAAAAACTAGTGTTGTGTGGGAACACTTTAAGAAACAACAAGTCAATGGGGTGTGGAAGACAATATGTAATTATTGTAATAAGCATCTTGGAGATGATTCAAAAAATGGAATGAAGCATTTGCATGATCACTTTAAGAGTTGTACTAGGAAAAAAGTGATGGACATGAGGTAAAAAGTTTTAACTAACAACTTTAATAGAGAGAGTCCAAAAATGAATTCTTATATTTTTTATCAAGATTTTGCTAGGAAAGAGTTGTCACATGCCATAATATTGCATGAATATCCCCTCTCTATTGTAGATCATGTTGGTTTTAAACGATATTCAGTAGCACTCCAGCCATTGTTTAAAGACCTTCACGAAACACGATAAAGAGTGATATTTTAAAAATTTATGATTATGAAAAAGTGAAGACATTGAGTTTGTTGGAGAGTAATAAAAGTAGGGTAGCAATCACAACTTATATGTGGACTGCTAGTAATCAAAAAAAGGATTCATGGCTGTCACAACACACTTTATTGATAATTCATGGACATTGCAAAGTCGCATTTTGAGGTTATTTGTAAATTTGCAAATCATTTAGAAGTTCTATCTTATTCAGTTCAATTTGCATGTTATTAATAATTGTTCATGAATAATGTATTTTAGGTTTATTTATGTTCTATGTCCACACACAAAAGAAGTTCTTTGTGATACTTTGCTTGAGTGTATGATGGATTGGAATATTGACAGAAAAACCTCTACTGTTAATGTTGATAATTGCTCCACAAATGATGCCATGATTACCATGTTGATGGATAAGTTGAGTAATACATTGCTTTTGTTGGGTGGTACTTTGTTTTGTATGCATTGTTGTACGCATATTTTGAATTTGATTGTCAAAGATAGACTAGATGTCATACGAGTGGGTGTAGAGAAAATTTGGGAGAGTGTAGCTTATTGGACAGCAATACCTAAAAGATAAGAAAAATTTGAAGAAACAGTCAATCAATTATGTAATCCACATACTAAAAAATTAGGACTTTATTGTGCAACTAAGTGGAATTCAACATACTTGATGCTTCAAATTGCCTTATTATATAAGGATGTCTTTTCTCGGTTGAAAAATACAGAGTCCCAATATAAGACCGTGCCAAGTGAGGAAGAATGAGAGTTTGTTAGAGAGATCAGTGGGAGGTTTAAGATATATATATTTTTTTATCACAGCGTTATTTTTTGGTATTAAGTATCCCTTACAGAGGTCCTTTCAGAGTATGATTTGTTTATTAGTAGAAACAGAAGTAAAAAAATGAAGAATGTAAGATCAGAGTTGGACCATTATTTAGAAAAATGATGTTTTGCCAAGAACTTTAGGTTTTGATGTTTTGAATTGGTAGAAAGCTAATGGACCAAAGTATCCGACCTTACAGGTAATAGCTAGGGATATTTTAACTATTCATGTATCTGCTGTTGCTTTTGAGTCTGCTTTTAGTACTAATGGAAGGTTAGTGAGTCCACATCGTTGTAAACTTCATCCAAACACATTAGAAGCATTAATGTGTGCACAAAGCTAGTTGTGGGTTGCAAAGATGAAAGGTGCTCAAGTAAATATACATATTATTATTTCAATTATATTACTATGAAATAATTTCAATACTTAATTTATATTCTTTACTTTTTAGGAAATTCAACATTGGAATCGGTGAGCTATGCGACTATATATGATGATGACGAGATCGACTTGGGTGAGTCGTGTGCCACTTTTGTGTTAGTTGCCATCTTTTTTGTTTTAATTGTTAACATTTTTTACATCTTATTATTAATATTGATTTTTTTTTTCCTTCGTTATTTAACAGGAATTCAAGTTGAAGAATACGATGAAAGTTGTGGTTATATCAGAGTATTGGACAAACAATCTATTTGTTTGGTTCCAGTTTTTAGAAAACAGTTTTCAGTAAATTCTACTTTTTTATTTTTCGTATTTTAATGTTTTCAATGAATTTTTTTAACATTTTAATATTTTAAACATTTTTTAAAAATTTTTGAACACACCTAACATAAATACACTTAAAAAGTATAATATTTGTGAAAAAATCTTTAAAAAATACACTAAATACCAAAAAATACAAATATATATATATATATGAAAAGTCAGTACATTTTTGTATTTTTGTATATTTATTAATTTTTAAAAATATTTTTTCAAAAATATTTTACTATTTTATATACATTTAAGTAAGGTGCATATAAAAAAGTAAAAAAATTACTTAAAATTTTAAAAATATTAACTAAAAACAAAAAAACACGAAAAACAAAAAAACTCAAAACTCAGTTTTCAGAAAACTGAATTAAAAAAACTAAAACCAAACACACTGAATGTTGTTGTTTTGTTTTGTTTTTTTTTACAATGGATTTGGTTTTTTTTTTTTATTATGGCTGCTAGTTTGGTAGGTAGTTCAAACCTACCTATGGCATTTTATAAGGATATGTTATTTAACTGTTCAGTTTTCTTATATTGTAATGGATTTAATTTTTTTTTTCTTTTTTCGGTAGCCTATCCCTCGCTGGTTGTGCTTGGAACTTTTTTTCTCTTTGCAACTTGCTCAATTCTCTTTTGTGTGTAGCTTGAAAAGGTTACGATTTCTAAAGGATGGAATATAAGGCTGCTGTATATATATTTTTGAGATGTGGCAGTGTGAACAACTCATTTGTTTGAGACCCTGTCTTTTTCTTTTGCAAGGGCTTGGATTATTTTTGAGTAGTGGCAGTGTGAACCCAGTTGGAATATCTTGTGAAAGGGCTAATGTTGTTTTGGTTTGCTTTGTAATGTTCCATTTGATATGCTTTCTGATATGCTTTCTTGGTTTGTAATCTTCCCTCTGATATGCTGTTTTAGCCCTCTGATATGCTTTCTTGGTTTGATGCTGTGTTGGTTTGCTTCATAATCTTCCCTTTGAATTAAAAAATAAATAAATGTCAGTGTCAATTTTTGAACTTAAAGACATGGGAACAAATGGAATTTCTATTTACATATCTGGAAAATTCGGGGATTTTTCGGGGTCGGGGATACCCAATCTTCATTAGGGGGCGAGGGCAGGTGATAGGTTCCCCACCGGAGATCGGTGGCAAGTAGGGGTGTGCGCGGTGCGGGTCGGTGCTGTTTGAGAGAAAAATAGAAACTGTATGGCGGGTGGCAGATTGATAAAAGTGTCACTAGAATTTGCCATTTTTCTTATCAAAAACCGGTGGTTCAGTTGACAAATAATGGCGGATTTGCCTTGGCGGTTCGAGCAGATTGGCGGTTTATAAAAAATATAATTCACATTACAAAACTTAAATCAAAGAGTGTAAAAAAAGACGAGAGATACTGTGATGTTAAGCATCTTGCGAAGCTTTCTTCTGATGCAGCAAGTGTAGCAACAATATGGTAATATCAACGACTATGCCATCAGTTCATTACAAGCATCTGTGGAAGCTATAATGATCAAATACAATACATAAAATTAATATCATTCAGGGTTTACAATATATTGAAAATGTTTACTGTTGAAAAGTATTTAGATTGAAAAGTGAGCTGATGCAAGTTTGCAACATGGCCAGGAAAAAAAAAAAAAAGATTGAAAAGTGAATTGGAATTCAACTTTATTTTGAATTACTGACATCTTGAATTCCCCTCGAGCAGTAATGTAATACTATATTCTAAGGTATAGAACAACAAGCAAACTTTAGTAAAAAAGAATTTTTAGAATCTTATAAAACATGATTTAATAGCAGTGCGGGTCGGTGCGGTTTGGAAGAAAAATAGAAACCAGCGGATTGATAAAAGTGTCACTAGAATTTGCCATTTTTCTTATCAAAAACCGGCGGTTTGATTGGCAAATAATAACGAATTTGCCTTGGCGGTGTGGCTCGGTGCGGTTTTGGCGGTTTCAGCGGTATTATGCACACCCCTAGTGGCAAGGACAAGAAATTTATCACCTTTGGAGATCGGAGATAGGGAGTGTAGTCCTTGGTCCTGCCCCGTTGCCATTCCTATTTATGGGTTCTCAAAACTTAACTCCGTTAACGGAGGATATGAAATTATGAAACTGCCTCGTATATTGGGTGTGTTAAAAAAAAAAACCATACATTGAGTGATGTGTGGATGGGTCTTCCACCATTGGCTTTCTTTCTCTGTTCCAAAAATCCAAACTTGAATGCAAAACCCCAATGCCAAGGGCTAATGTTGGTCTGCTATTGAACGCAATGGTTGAAGCCATTGTGATGGGGAGTGTGAGCAACTATTGTAAATATTTATGAACAACAATCACATTGCCACCCACATCCCAACTCTCACAACCAACAGCCTCCTCCTCTTCCTCCTCCTCCATCACCCAACCATTTCTCACCCCCTATACCAACAACAGTCATCTTACTAATACTACCTTCCTCTCCCAACCCCATCGCCAATATCACCTAACCCAAAACCCACAACTGCAACTTCAAATGGTCTTATAATCATTTTGTCAAACAATTGATCTGCAAAGTAATAGCGAAACGCAAAAAGTCACAAACAATCAAAACCCTTAAACCCCCAACCAACCACAGTTTGAAGAATCCAATCACGAAGAGATTTGGGGAATCAAATCCACAGTGCTCCACCCACCTTCCATGTAACAAACCTTAATACTAGACTGTGGAGAAGTAGTTTGGAAATACTCTTCTGATCCTGGGAGACGCTGGAGATCCTCAGCTAGTCACCTAAAAAGATGGAAACACTCCGGTCGGGGGCGCCGGAATTAGCACTCCGACGGATAAGTTAGTTCAGACCCTCAAGATAGCTTCTTGTCTAAGTTAAGTAACGTGATTCTTACATACCTACTGAATATGTTGTTCTTGTATTTATACCTGTTTTTCTCGATCCTCGGGGCCAGGGCCTACTTTTTGATCATTATCCTTTACATTAACCGGCTCCAATGCTGCGCACCTATTCGGCCTAAATATTGTATTCGGATACAGCCAATTATTATCAGCAGTGTATTGCGCGCGCCTTCTGCCTTTGTCAAATATTCGGCTCCCACAATTGCCCCCCGAACTCCCTATTAACGACAGTTAGTCGGCGTGTTTGGTCTTGAATTGGAAAAGTTAAAACAGGTCAAGCGGCTTCGCGTATCCCAATATAGATGTCAGGACGTGCACACCTTTTCGTTCATCATTACGCTTTCCCGCCTCAATCGTGCGTTTCGTATTTATTGTGATTTGAAATTTTAGTCTTTTCGAATGCACAATTTGTCGAGTATTCGAGACTCTTAGACCGCCAGCGGATATCCCTTCTCTGACTCGCATGCTCTGCAATTCTTCTCCGTCTATCCTCATCTCCGTTTAATCTTCGTAAGTCTTCTTCTCCCTTTTTACGATCCTATTTTCTGTTTGTCGTTTTGATTCCGACGAAACCTTGAATCCCTGCGAACATGGCTAAACACCTGAAAGACCTCCTTTCTGAGGGTCGTATTTCCGGATTCCGGAGACATTTTTCCATTCCCGACGACGTCCTCTTATCTCTTGTAACGGACAATACTCTTGATATGGAGAGGGAGGATCAGAATACGATTGTCTTCCCTCTCTTATCCATAGCGGAGGACGGAGTCCGTTTTTCCCTACACCCATTACTTAGGGCCGTCCTTCGCTATTGGAGTCTATTTCCTTCTCAACCTAACGTCAATTTCTTTCGAATTATCATGGGGGTGATTAAGTTGAATCGGCTTCATAGGATCAACCTTGGCATTCCGGCGATTCGGCACTGCTACGCTTTGGCCAAATCTTCCGGTCGGCTGGGACGATACTTTTTCAGGGCCAGGGACACTGACCATCACTTGATAACCATGCTTGCCAGTTCTGGTAAGAGGGTTGACGACGTAATGGTCAATGTCCAAGGTAATTGGGAGTTCGGTGAAGGCGAAGACCGCCTAGATCCTATTCCCAGACGAAAGGGTGATCCAGGTTGTCGCGCAACGCCTTGTTGTTTGCTGACCTACCTTTCACTCGGCCTTTTTCCCTTTAATCTCCCCTTGTTCTTTGCAGGTAACAGATTGAAGAAAATTCTTCCGTCAACCAACGGGGCGGTTCTTGAGGAGATCAAGTCTGCGCTCAGATACTTCGGCCTTCCAAACGTACAAAAGCAAGGGAGAGCGGCTCACATACTCCTCCGATACGAACCGACTTACACTACATTCTCGGCTGCGGAAGGCATTCCAATTCTATCCGGCGATCAACAACTTTCGGCTCTTATCTTTCCCAGCTTCAAAAGCCTTAGGCAAATTGGCCTTGAAGATTCGGATTCGAAGGCAGAGGCTGAGCAGGTGGTAGAGGTAGTTGCCGAACCGACCAGAGAGGTTGCTGAGGAGGCCGAAGAGGTCGACGAAACGATACGCTCGACGTTTGAGGCTGCTCGAAAGAAGGCCGAGGCCGCTCATTCTGAGCCCACCTTGATTAAAAATTCCGTACCCGTTATTGAAGAGACGATTCAAGTCGCTGAGGCCAGAACGGGGGAAGAGGTTGAGGAACAGGTGATTGATGAACGGCTGATTCCGGAGGAGCGGGCCGAAAAGCGTAGCGCCGAGGGAGAGGCTTGGTCGGAAATTAGCCTTGCTTCCCAACGGCCTTATGTAGATGAGTCGGGTGTGGCTGCGCCTTTTATTGTTCGGCCTAAGATCAAAGATACGCCGATCTCCTCCGATGCCTCAGCCATTAAGGATCCAGCTGTGGCGTTGAGCCTCGCGGCTTCAATTTCCTTGCTGGCTAACGTTGCAGCCTTTCGTGCCGTGCCAGATGTTATGGCCGTAGCCTATCTGCGCAGTCGGCGTTCCTGGTTAGTGACCATCTCAAATTCTCTTGACTTTGTTTTCCTTAAAGACATCTGACGATCCCAACTTGTTTTGCAGAGTGTTGGCAGGATCGCGGACCTAGGCCGCCGCCGCCGCCTCCATGATGCCCTCGGCAGAGTTGATCGTTTGCAAGCGGAGGCGGACGGTCAAAAGAGTAAGGCCAAATTTGAAAGTATGAGAGCCGCGATGGAGAGTGCGCAAGCTGAGGCAGAGAAAGAGAGAGCTAACTCAGCTGAACAGTTCCACTCTGATGCTAAGAGTAGGGCAAATGCGAGCGAAGAATCGCTCAAGTCAGCCAATGAGGCACTTGCCAAGGCGGAGGTTCAGTTAGCGGAGCTCAAGGCCGCCAAGAAGAAAGCCGATTCTGAAGCTTCTGCGGCATTTGAGGCAGGAAAAAACGCCGCCTTCACTGAATATGTAGATGAAGTTCCCAAATTCGAGAATCGGGGGTTCAAACATGGATGGCTCAAAGCACTTGCTGCCGCTGGAGTTACATTGGCCTTGCCAATTCCCTACGAGCAAGTGGACGTCGAGCCACTTCAGTCTGACCCGAGGATTGATCTGGGAGTCATCTCCTTTGATTTTGATTTAAGTTTTTGTTTGGTAGACTTTTGATTTTGATGTAAGTTTTTGTTTGGTAGACTTTTGTTGGCTCGGGCTAGTTTTCATGTATAAATTGGTTACTATTTGCGCTCAATTTATTAATGAAAACTACCTTGGTATTTCTCCACTACTTGTTCATGGTTTGTGAAGTTGTGTTAATGAAGAATACTTTGCCTTTCACTACTTTGCCGTTCACGAATTTGGATAAAATCATTGTTGTGTTTTAGCTGTCAGAAATTGAATATCCTATGACAATATTGAATTATCATTCATGTGTCGCGTATTGTGGGTACCGAGCCGAATTGATTGATGAATCTACCCTTACCCCAAGCGATGCATGATCACTCGGGCGCTGTATTCATGGGCCGGCTGGGGTACATAAGCCAAATAGATTGATGAATCTGCCCTTACCCCAGGCGGTGCATGCTCATTCGGTCACCGTATGAAACGACCTTAAGATTTGTGAAGGATCGATTCATGGGCCGGCTGGGGTACATAAGCCAAATGGATTGATGAATCTGCCCTTGCCCCAGGCAGTGGATGATCATTCGGGCGCCGGATGAAACGACTTTAAGATTTGTAAAGGATCGATTCATGGGCCGGCTGGGGTACATAAGCCGAATACATTGATGAATCTGCCCTTGCCCCAGGTGGTGCGTGCTCATTCAGGCGCCGTAGGAAACGATGATCATTCGGGCGCCGGATGAAACGACCTTAAGATTTGTGAAGGATTGATTCATGGGCCGGCTGGGGTACATAGGCCAAATGGATTGATAAATCTGCCCTTGCCCCAGGCGATGGATGATCATTCGGCGTCGGATGAAAACGACCTTAAGATTTGTGAAGGATCGATTCATGGGTCGGCTGGGGTACATAAGCCGAATAGATTGATGAATCTGCCCTTGGCCCAGGCAGTGGATGATCGATTCATGAGCCAGCTGGGTACATATGCCGAATAGATTGATGAATCTGCCTTTGCCCCAGTGTGGTGCGTGCTTATTCAGGCGCCGTATGAAACGATGATCATTCGGCGCCGGATGAAATGATGATCATTTGGGCGCCAGAGGAAACGATCTTAGGAGTTTTGATAGATGTCTGCCTTTGCCCCAAGTGGGTCGATGCAGTCGGCGCAAGCGTTGGAGGGTTTTACAATTAATGAGATGGCCTCGAGGGTGCTGCCTCTTTAAAGGATAAATGATTAGAGGTAAAACTTTTATGAGCATAGCAGACAATTGACTCCAGCGTTTGAGGTTATCGAGTGAATGTCGAACAGACTCTTCTTTAACAGCAGAGGGGGAGCGAAGACGTTGGCTGAGCTAGGTGGAGACATGAATCGTGGTAATGACCCTCCGCGCACAGGGAGCAGGAGTTCCAGGGATCGAGAGAGGCGTCAGTCTCCTCGACGTCGAAGCAGGTCGCCCAGGCGGGACAAGCAGTCACAGTAGAACTTGCCAACCTCGAGTCAAGAGGGCACCTGAGGCGAATCCGGGCCCATTAAGCTTTGCGGTATTTGTGGGGAATAGACCCATGATGGAGGCGGACTTGATCGTTTGAGACCCAAATGTAGCGATCGAGTTTGCTCGACAAATTTTCTCGCCTGAGGTTCAGCAATCGATGGTAGGTCGCCAGGATTACGAAGTGTTTTCCGAAGGCGTTCATGGGACGGTGAAGGGGCTGTACACTGCCTATGAAATCGGCATGCGGTTGCGCGCTGCCCGTCGAGAAATAGAGAAGAATGATGAATGCATTCGAAGTTTGGAGGCCCGCGCGGAAGCGGCTGAGCGCGAATTGAGGAAGACCAAGGCGGCTCAGGCACAACCCGCCGGGCAGGGAAACCAATCGTGGAAGAAAGGGTTACCAGTCGGCTCATCAGTTCCGCGCTTGCCGATCGCGAGACGGCGAGTATGTTCGCAGTGGAGAGCGCGAAGGGAAGGGCCTATGAGAAAGGTTTCCATGAAGGTTGAAGAGTTGGAATCGAGAAGACCAAGGAAAAACTCGCCGAAGAAGTTTGCCGATGTGAGAATCGTGGATTTAGGCATGGTTGGATCAAGGCATCTCAAGCCGCAAAGGCTCTTTGAGCGGCAGTCATTGATTCGGCATCACCACTCTGTCACAATAAACATTTTTTTTTTCTGCTTTTGAAGTCGAGAAGAGTGATAATGAGGGTGACGCCGCATAATTATATTTGTTGTAAGGCTGAAACGTGTATCACGTTCAAAACTATGTAATTTATTGCTTGTTTTTTGAATAAGAAACGTTCTGTTACAAATATTTTATTGCAATTCGTATTCGGCATGTATGTGTTTCGTTTTATTGTGTTTGAATGAATATGTAAGCGTTGACCGGCAGGGTCAATCCATACTTGATAGCTGTTTAATCCTGACAGGCTATTGTAACCTGAAGAAGCCGAAAGCCAGTGGGTAGAGTGGCTTTGGCAAATTCAACTCGGCTGGGGGCCTAAATTTTTGGCCAACGCACGTGCTTCAAAAAGTCGTTTGGATAACTACGCCGTGGCGAATGTCAACCGACGTTTTCTCATGGAATTTAGTGTTAGCGAAATCACCTCGGGATTGGGACCTCAAGATCGCTGCCAGTATTGAAAATAAAAGGAGAGGGCGCTTTGCACAGATAAACAATTGCTTATGTGAGGCGAGATAAGCGAGAATGTTAGAGGCTGGTGTTCAGCCGAACTTGGTGTTGCCATGGATCGCGGCAGAGGATCCATCCGTTATGGGAAGTAGGGCGCCCAAAGGTTGGTATGAATCTTCAAGTCGTCGAGCAGATCACCCCGAAAGGAAAGGCAACGACCGTTAGGTTTATCCCTCCTTGTCATGGATCTTTGCCTTGACATTGTCAATGGTATCAGGGAAGGACTTGGGCACAGTTGGCTCAAGGCATTGCAAACCGCGGAGGATTTCAGGGTGACAGGAGTTGATTCGGCGCTGCCACTTTACCAATGCATCTTCTCGCTTCTTTAGCTTTTGAGATCGGACATGGGTATTGTAATGCTCAAATACAAGTTGCGTTTATGTAACAACTGTCTGATTAAATAAAAATTGTAATGCTCAGATGTGAATTGCGTTTATGTAACAACTGTTTGATCGAATAAAAAGCTTTATTTCACACATTTGGGTCTTACCTTGAATTTTTGATATGCTCAGTTAAGGACCTTATTTGCGTCTTGTTCTAAATTTTTAATATGCTTAATGAAGCACCTAGGCTTAATCGGTCCTAAGGTGTCATGCACCTAAGGGGCTTCGAATTCGGAGACTTAATCGATTTTTTAATATGCTTAGTGAAGTACCGAGGCTTAATCGGCTTTAAGGTGACATGCACCTAAGGGGCTCCAAATCCAGAGACTTAATGTGGCCAATCGTGATATCCACGAAGGGCGCTCCGAATCCGGAGACTTGATCGGCCTAAGGTGATATGCACCTAAGGGGGCTCCGAATCCGGAGACTTGATCGGCCCTAAGGTGATATGCACCTAAGGGGGCTCCGAATCCGGAGACTTAATTGGCCCTGAGGTGACATGCACTTAAGGGGCCTCCGAATTCGGAGACTTAATGTGGCCAATCGTGATATCCATGAAAGGCGCTCCGAATCCGGAGACTTGATCGGCCCTAAGGTGACATGCACCAAAGGGGGCTCCGAATCCGGAAACTTAATGGGGCCAATCGTGATATCCACGAAGGGCGCTCCGAATCCGGAGACTTGATCGGCCCTAAGGTGACATGCACCAAAGGGGGCTCCGAATTCGGACTTAATGTGGCCAATCGTGATATCCGAAGGGCGCTCCGAATCTAGAGACTTGATCGACCCTAAGGTGACATGCACCAAAGGGGGCTCCGAATCCGGAGACTTGATCGGCCTAAGGTGACATGCACCTAAGGGGGCTCAAATCCGAAGACTTAATGTGGCTAATCGTGATATCCATGAAGGGCGCTCCGAATCCGGAGACTTAATCGGCCTTTAGGTGACATGTACCTAGGGGGAGCTCCAAATCGTCATCATAACGAGCGTCATAATGGGGTTTGTGAAATAAATTGAACGACAAAGAAAGATGGTTTGCATTGCAGAAGTAAAATATACACAAGTATCAAAGCCCACAGATCGGGTCAGTGATAGGGTTTTCATAAAATCGCTACTTGTGCCGATTGGGGGGAGCCACGGATCTCTTCAATGCCACGGGCTGTCGGGAAGCGCATGAGCTGATGGTAAGTGCTTGGAATGGCCTTCATAATATGTATCCAGGTTCGCCCATGATGACATTATACGGCGAAGGGAGCTTTACGACCAGGAATTCTACTTCGACCGTTCTGGAGCCCGCTCGGACAGTAGTACGAGCTTTCCTAACGGGTATTCGGGATTCATATTGAAGCCGAACAATAGAGAGTGCCGGACACAGATCTGACTCGCTAAGGCCGAGTTTGATGAAAGTTTGGTAATACATAACCTTTGAAGTACTCCCTGGGTCTACGAGAATTCGTTCAATGGCGAACCGGTTTATTCGTAATGTAATGACCAACGGATCAATGTGGGAAGCTATTGTGCCACTATGGTCGGAGTCATTGAAAGCGATTGTCGGAGCTTCTTTGGGCCATTCAGTCGGAATACGTTGCGCCTGGGGGATTGGATGTGATTGAATTGTGTGCACGGTTGGGGATGCAGGCAGACTATAGATTACATGGATCACACCAAGTGGAGGAGAGTCCTGCCTCAAGGCTAGTGCCTTGGTTGGCTTTCCCTGTCTCACATACTGTTGCAGTCGGCCGTCTTGCACTAGTTCTTCTAGGTGGTCTTTTAATGCGTAGCAGCTCTCTGTTTCGTGGCTGTGATCTTTGTGATATTCACACCGCCGAACTCTTCTTCGCGTGTCGGGCGGCCCTACCATCTTTGACGGCCATTTGAAGAATGGAAGGTGTTGGACTTTGGTTATGATTGCACCGATTGGTTCTGACAACTCTGTGTACTTTTTGTCGGCACGCCTCGAGCGTCTGCTGTCGACTTGCAGTTGCTCACTCGTCCAGTAGGGACATTGATCGCTTGTTCGGCGAGCATCCCGCCTTTTGTCTCGTCTAGCGCGTTGCCGAGGCTCTGGGCTAGGAGGTGGCACGGAGCTTATTGGTTGAGCAATTTCAGGGAGGGCCGTGTTATTGGACATTTGGTCGGCTTTTATTCTCAAGGCATCATCTTCCACCTTGCAATACTCCTTAACTTTTTTCATCAATGCCCAGACTGTTTTGGGGGTCTTCTGGTCAGGGAACTGCGAAGAGGACTGCCAGGATGTAGTCCCATTTTGAAGGCGGTGATGGCCATGGAGTCATTGTAAGTGTCATCAACGAGGTTGAAGCACTCCCAATAGCGCGCCGAATACGCTCTGAGCGTTTCTCCTGACTGAATCTGCATGGCCCAGAGGGAGTCGGCCTGCTTCGGCTGTACCTCGTTGGTGATGAACCTGGTCCTGAAGGACTTCTGTAATTGATGGAAGCTTTTGATGGAAGCCGGCTCCATTGTAATACCACCTGACAGCTAATGGCCCCAGGCTGCTGAGGAATATTCGGCACATGAGGGCTTCGTTGCATGCAATGTCATGGCCTGCTTGTAATGATGGATATGATCAGTGGCGTCTGATTTGCCATCGTAAAGAGTGAATGATGGAGCTTTGAACTTCTTGGGCAGGGCCGCCCTTGCAATCCGTCGGACAAAAGGATCGTGCTGGTCTTCTTCGTCTGAACTGCTCCGTCTACGCTTGTTCCTCGTATGTAGACTCTTTTCGAAGGAGTTGAAAGTTTCGGATCGTCCCTTCTTGGTGAGCTCCGTGGATAATGAGTTGGAGTCGCTAGTGGTATCCTTTGGTCAGGCTCGAGGTCGTTGTCCACCGGCCCTTGGAGGTCGTTTGGGATCTTGGCGCATGGCTTCTTTTGATTTTGCGACTTCGAGGGCCAAATCTTGATGGAGACGTTCATTTTCAGCGATCATGTTCTCCAACCTCTGTTCGTTCTGCTTTGCTTGTTCCATGATCGCCTGCATTGTCTCTTGCGCTTGAGTCGTTGGTGAATCGAAGTTCAATGCGCGTCTTGCAGCGATGGTTTCCTTCCCAAGCATATTTGCTGGAGTGAGGTCATCTCCCTGTGCGGTCTCGTCAATGGCTACCGGAGGATCTTCAGTTACGCCTGCCATGGATGTATTTGAGTATTCCCACAGACGGCGCCAATTGTGGAGAAGTGGTTTGGAAATACTCTTCTGATCTTGGGAGACGCTGGAGATCCTTAGCTAGTCACCTGAAAAGATGGAAACACTCTAGTCGGGGGCGCCGAAATTAGCACTTCGACGGACAAGGTAGTTCAGACCCTCAAGATAGCTTCTTGTCTAAGTGAAGTAGAGTGATTCTTACATACGTACTAAATATGTTGTTCTTGTATTTATACCTGTTTTTCTCGATCCTCGGGGCCAGGGCCTACTTTTTTTATCATTATTCTTTACATTAACCGGCTCCAATGCTGTGCACCTATTCGGCCCAAATATTGTATTCGGATACAGTCGATTATTATCACATGTACTGCGCACGTCTTTTGCCTTTGTCAAATATTCGGCTCCCACATAGACAACGCGATTGGTCTAGAATCGGAATCGAGAAACCCTCTTTAACCCTTGGATTTTCTACGTATTATTGATTGTAGCTGTCCTTGGTAGTTGTGGTATTTGTTGTGTTTTGATTTTGTAGTGAAGAACCAGTCACACCCCCATCGCTGATTCGCTGTTGCGCTGTAGCAGAAAACCCTAACCCTGGCGTGTTGAGTTTGTGGGTGGAGAGGCGGCAACAAGAAAGAGAGAGGGCAAGGGTAAAATAGGAAAAATAGGAAATTTAGGTTTTGTTTGTCATAATTTAAAAAAGTCAAAAAGTCAAAAAGTTACTATTCTATTTAAGTCACTTCTACTTCTCTATTATATATTTCAAATCCAATTTATATTCAATTATATTTTATAAAAAGATAAAAATTACACTTATTTAAATCATTCCACACAATCTCTTAATCTAAAAATTATTTTCCGGTTAAGTTCTCCGATGGACTGCTCACGGAGAGGGTTTAGTTGAATTTCAAATGCTAGGAGGTCTATATAATTTTGTCATACTCGCGTCGTGGGGTCTAGTCTAGCATTGCTATTAGGATAATATATATGTTGTATTCTTGACTTTGTGGGTGTTTGAGGAGTAAATTTTTTTTTTATAAATTTTTTTTTAGTTGTAAGATGTTATTGAATTTTTTTTTTTTTATATTTAGAAAGATAGTTAAATTTTTTTATGATTAGATGTGATGTTTGTGAGAGAAAAAATAAAATAATTATAGAATTTGATTTGATATTTTGTTTGAATTTATTTTTTTAATTTTATAATAAATTTATCTTTTAGTGAAAAAAAAAAGGAGAAAAAATCAAAAAAAATGCATTGCAAACACCGCCTTTTAAATATTGATTTGATTTCAAAATATGAAACATATCTTTATGTCTGACATGGAATTAAAAGTATTTTACGAAAAATAAAGAAGCCCAAATTAAAATTTTTAAATCTTATATATATAAATTAAGTTTAGTAATGACTAATCAAAGTTTGCTTCATAAATAATTTAAGTTTACTGATCCAAAACGTTTTCAATTCGCCAATCGCCTCCGACAATCCACCTTTTATTTAGGTCAAGTTTGGTAACTCTAAAATAATTCTTCTTTTTATCTTTTTTTTCATCATATCATCTCTCTATTTTTCTGTACATCTTTTCATAAAAAGATAAAAAATACACTTATTTAAGTCATCCCAAACAATCTCTTATTTATTTATTTATTTTGGTTAGATAGTTCAGGGAATCCACGTTAAACTAGCAAAATTGTATAGTTGCACCAGACTAACCAAACAGCTAGTCAAACCAACTTGTGTATGCTACAGTAACTCACCATCATATATGCTATTAATTTTTATTATTATTAAGATTTATGAGTGTACAAAGAAGTAAACAAGAAAAATAAAAAATAAAAAAATAAACTTGAAATTTGAAGGAAACTACAAAATAATTTAGTATACATCTTCACAAACAAACAATATACCACGTTGGAATCTAATTACATTAGTGCCAGTTTTGTATTTAATTCTGTGAGTGTAACATTTTTTGTCTCAATGAACTTGTTCTACTCACCATCACAACCCTATCTTGGAGGCTAGTAGGCCCAGTAATAGTACTGTTTGTTAGAAAATCCGTATACCATTTAGCAGATAGCTTTGGTATCCGTCTTAGGGTTGGTCGATCGACATAGTAAAGTCCAAATGCGATGCTATAACCATTTAGCCATTCGAAGTCATCCATCAATGTCCATATGAAATATCCACGTACATCGGCTCCATTCCTATATACTCAAACAAAAAACAGACACATGTTAAAACATCAATACTTGTCCCTTATCACTCATGAATCGTTCTCTCATATGTTAAATTATCTCATGTCATTAGTACTGCTCCTAAGAGTATGAAAATTATCTAGGCACCTCCTTACCCAGACACTTCAGTGATTTTTCCCACCCTATCCCTGCCCCAACAAGGAATTAGGCTGGGACAGTATACAAGTGGGCATGTTTGTATCACGACTGTATTGTTAAAAGAAGAAAAATGCAAATTTTTGCTCAAAAGCTTCTATCAAGAAGCCCATTTTTTCAATGGGCAGAAGACAATATATATATACATGAAGCAGACTATTTGAATTTGTAATAAGGATTAGTATCCAGTAAAAAACAGAGTGATGAGAATAAAATTACCTGATTGCTGTGGCCAAGGAAGAAAGGTATGCCTTGTGAAATTCGATTCGCTTCACATCATGTAGCAAGTCTTGCACTGCAATACCTTGTCGTTGTTGAGCATACCCTGAGTTACCCAAATGAAAAACAAACTAGTTTTCAAAACACAGGACAAAATAAGTAGTTGCTTTCTGGTATGATGCCAAGTACTCACCATTTTCAAGCACAAATATAGGCTTGTTATGGTATCTTTTCTTAAGATAATCGATGATCTTCTCCATGCCTCTTGGGACTATGTACAAACCGTCCATCCCAGTCTGTGAAAAACAAGAAAAATGTCACATATTCTCTTGCACTTTCATATATATATATATATATATTTAATGTATTTCTATATACTTTTAATACATAAATCGAGACTAACTTGCTATTACAAATTTTCATACCGGTTCTCCAATTGGAACACCATTGCGTTCCCCGGTAATATAGGAAAACCCCATGATATGATCATTCCCTTCAAGTATGCAACTAGAATGAATGCAGTCCTTGGCATAAAAAGTTGAGTAATGGTTAATGCCGATGAAGTCAATACTGCCTTTTATAAACATCCTTTCCTCTGCAGAGAATCTGGGTAATTCGTTTCCTTGGTAAAGCCGCATTTCTGGAGGATAATCTCCAAATACTAGGGGATCAAATATCCTGTTTCACAAGAGATTAATCACTTTAATCGTATGATTAGCAGCTTCTAGTTCAATTTTCTAACAAAAAAGTTTTTTAATCCTAATGATTTTAAAAACAAACTTAGGACAGTGGTTTTTAACTATTTTTTACCAAACAAATTTAATAACGAAAAGAGCCAGACACTGGATTTCAAATGGTAGCTAGATAATAATTTTGACAAAAATAAGTATACTTATGCATTGAAACAAAATTTTCCAACTTTTAATCATGACTTAATTCTAGTATATAAGTTTCTAGAGGAGAGTTATAAATAAACCAATTTTTATCACCATATTATTTTGAAGCAAGGTGTGAATTTCCTCTTCTTTTTTTTTTTGTCCTTAATAAAATTTCTTTTAAACTCAAACCAATAGAAAATATCACGTTAGGCGGAGATATAAAACAATTATAAAATTGAGTGATATATAGCATTTTTGAAGTTTCTCTTCTCACAAAATTATTTTCTCTAAAAGATTATTATGATTTGGAACGCACGATGAGAAACATAATACACTTTCCGTGCCAAAATGGTAAATTTACTGATTCAAAATGACACCATTATTTTTTTTTTCTATGTTTTCATTAAATTTCTCCTTAATAGATGGAGTGGGAGTTTTCGAAGAGATTCTGGGAAACCATAAGATCAAAGCTTCCTACAAAATTTCAAAGCTCAAGGCAGGACAGCTACTTTGTTTACTTCATAAGCATGTACAGTAAGTATTATATTATGTGTGGATGAGTGTATTTGGTCAACAATAATACAACAACACCCCAAAAAAAATATAAATAAATAAATAAATAAAAATGTGACAAAGAAGGACTTTAATTGTGGGGCACAATATGTATATGAATAAACCATCCAACAAACACTCGTATAGTTTTATTATTAGTGCATAAAATGAATTTTTATTTAAGTTTCTAAGGAGTTACTTGAATTGGCATATTTGGGTGGCCAATACTTTCAATAACTACTACTCATCGTAATTTTGAATATCTTAGCTAAATCTTACCAGGCCAAATCGAAAGCCAATGCCCTACTTGCAGCTTCTTTATCAAATTCGTTGTCTGTCAGTGGCTCGTACATGAATGCACACGCCACGATTCCTATGAATCCACCGTGTTTTGGCTGCACCAACATCGATTTCATTAATCAAATTATCAAATACAACATGCAACCATAATTAAGAGTGCTTTCACTTTAATTACCTGAAAATGCTCATGGTAGAGCTTGGCAGCCTTGGCATGTGACAGTAACATGTTGTGCATTGCAATAAGATGCTCCACGTTAGGATTTCCAGCTGAACAGTTGCTATGAGGTTCAGAACAATGAGCCGGTGGAAATGATCCCTGCAAGTAGGCGCTTTCTACAAATAAGTTCGGCTCGTTGATTGTGATCCAGTACTTCACTCGATCCCCAAAGTTCTTGAAACAAGTTTCAGCAAAATGCACAAAATCTTCCCTACAAAAACACAAACATATATATATATATATATATGGACAAAGATTTAATGACAGAATTTACAAGAAAAATTATATTAAATACTAGGTAGGGACCAACTTGATTGAGAAAATAAGTACACAAATTAAACCACAGGAAGCATTCTGGGTATTTTTCATTGATTTAATTGTGTACCTAGAATTGTTGAGAGAGAGAGAGAGAGAGAGAGAGAGAATTGGGCATACTGCATAAGAGGACTGAGCCAAGACCCATATCTGTCCTCGAGTTCTTGAGGGAAGTCATTATGATTTATCGTCACAAATGGCTCAATTCCTGCATTAATATTTTGCCTCTATTCTGTTAAAATATATTCTTGTTTACAACATGAGGAATTCTCTGAGTATATTGAAATTTTACTCAGACAGTACCTTTGAGCAAAAGATTGTCAATGATTTGTTATAGAACATGATACCAGTTGGATTGACTTCTCCAAATCTACCTCCTAATAAAGCTCAAGAAGGTCATTAATCAAGTTATATATATATATATATATATATTTTTGGATAAATTAATCAAGTTATATGAACCAATCAAATTATGAGTAACAAATAATAACAGATTATTGAAAAATATACTAGGTAGAACTCTGGCCCATGAGATTGAGAATCTGTAAGCATTGACCCCCAATGACTGCACTAACTCAATGTCTCCTGTAATAATCAGAATAAGATAAAATTAATTTGACAATCTATTTTCACATCTTTGTTATGCAATTTAAATGTACAGACTAATTACAAAAGAAGTGCAAGTCTAATACCAAGTAGCGGCGATAATGATCATTGGCTACATCTCCATTTGCTCCATTTCTTTGGCCACCTAAATGAATTCAACAAACAGTTAGTCAAAAACCAATCATATTACAGTTAGCTTTAGCTGCATTTTAGACGAGACCTTCTTCAATTACCTTGAATGCGAGTGAAAACATCCCAGTTGCTGAGACTCTTACCATCTTCAAGAATTGCTCCTTCAATCTGTGACAACAATATGGAAAAAGAATAAGGAAGAGAGAGGGGACACAATTTAGAATGCAAGAAGAAGAAGAGACATACTTGGTATGAAGAAGTGGATGTTCCAAAGAAGAAACCATCTGGGAATTGTGATCTTTTGATGTCTTCTGCTTCATTGAAACTCTCAACAAAAGAATGAACAGAGGAAAAAAGGAGAAGAAAGCAGAGGTAGAAATTAGTACTTTTGTCTTTCATTTTGGTTTATTTCAATTTGTCAAAGATTTCAAGATCAGTGTAACTATGAAAAAGTTATGGACATTCTGGACATATTGGCTCATCTATATATATATTTTCTTCATGGGTTTGGTAAAGGGTTAAGGATAAGTGCCTGCTACCCCTTGTAGCCTATGATAGTACCCCCGTTGAAGTCCTGGATATGTTGTGAAATAATTATTTTGTTGATGACTAGTGTACGGGGGCAAAATAACCTTACCTCTCCGTACGCCTTGAACGTCAAGCTTCCGTCAACAGCGTCTGTCTCTGCAACACGAAAATGGTGAGCTGCCCGGCGGTGGTGTGCCGGAAAAACCCTCCGACGCTCAAGTTAGTTCACTGAGGAAGAAGATAATCAGAAGGGAGAGAGAATGCTCGTGAGAATGAATTCGCATACCTGAAACGTTCGCCTTCCCTCTCCATATCTAGGCTGCCCACGCAGCTCCGAGATTGTGCGCGCACTACCTCTGCTGTCCCTTCCTGGACAGGTGGCAGTGCTCGCCTCTCACCACCTTACACGTGTAAAGGTTTTGTCCTCTTTCCAGTACATGCAGAACTGCCTAACGGTATTGAGGCGTTCGTGGAGCAGACGTCCTCTCCTTCACACCATTGGCCCAGGTGGCACCCTTAGCCGAGGTACCATGACCGGCCAAACACATGGAAAATTGCCATCACACAACCATGCCAACACCGGCTTATGACTTAGAACCAACCCAGAACTTAATAGCAAATGCCGAGCTACCCTAGACCGGTTCATCGCGATAGACCGGTCGTGAGGCATGCCGGCCTCCAACCGTTTCATCTCCAATCTCTGCCACGCCCAAGCGCTTGGCCTCGGCTGGACGGCTGGGGACACGACGGCCCGGTCGCATCCTCTATGTAACCCGGTCAGCCATTCAGCTCGACTGCGATCTTCGTCCTGAACTTCGCCATGCACGAGCCTCCAGCTCGGTCCTCAAGAGGACACTGGTTGATGTCGTCGCACGAGCAGATTGATTGCTCGGCCAATTAGGCCGACCATCTTGCTCGGTGCCCCGTAACCCGTGACGCCGGGCGTTATTCTTCTCGGCCGTACTGACAGATGGAAATCTCCCCACTCAATTGCCCCTTAAACCCATCCGAGCTATCGTGATTGGGTTTACCTCGTCCGAGCAAAGATTGGGTCGCACCCTTGCAAGGCCGAGCTTTAATTGGGGAGCTTTCGTTGCCGAGCGACAGCCAAATCTGATACATTCCCGTCACCGAGCTGCCTCAATCAAGGATACATCAGTAACCGAGTTGTCTCAATCAGGGACACTTCAGTGGCCGAGCTACTGCAATTGCCCGGTGGTCACTCTGCTGTCACATCAACAGTCGTACAGCCGTACTCCAGCAGTATTCTCAGTGCCACGCGTCATCTCCCTATTGGTTCGTGCAGACAGCTGTCTGGCACGCGCGAAGTTCAAACGGCTGCGCCGTTTGGCGCTTCCCTCCCCATCATTAAACCTTAGTCGAAGGGCCAAAACCCTTCACCTTTCTTTCCTCACAGAGCTCTGAAAAACCCTAGCATCCAAAACCTCTCTTCTTCGTTGCTGCTGTCGTTGTTTTCGAGCTCCCTTCTCCATTTTTTCTGCTGCCATCAAGCTTCCGAGGTCCTCCCTTGATTTCTGGTAAGTCCTTCTTTCCCCATTGCATTTCCAGTTTCCATTTTCTAGGCTCGTTCTTCATTTTCGTTCACTGCACCATGGTTCTTGCGTGTTGGTTTTGTTGCTTTTTTCCTTGCTTTAGTGTTTTACACCGTAGGAGAATGGAAATGGGGGGAAGAGGGGGCCCTCGTGCCCCCGTTTTTCAATGGGTAGACTGAATAGGCCAAGATCTTAGGAAGAACACAATGAACACGACGAGGACTGGGCAAAACCGAGCAAAATGCTCGTTTTGATCCGATGAGAGGATTGTAACCGAGCAAAAAACTGTTTGCGGCTTTGCACTGAGGCCATAACCGAGCTATCCACCTTAGATCGGTAGGGTTTAACCGGGCTGAAGGCCTGAAAACAGAAGCCAATTCCTTGATCTGGGGCTCGACCGAGCAAAAACCTCCCTTAGATCCAACCGGTCAGAACTCATAGACCGAGTAGAAACCAGAACCAAAAAGAGGAAGGCTAAGTCCGCCGTCCTGATGGGCCGAGGTAGGGAGGCCGGCCAAACACGTAGAGCCTTGCAGAGCTATTTCCATAGAAGCCGCGCAATATATGCCGTGCTAACCCCTGCCCTTATTTTTCATTATGCAGAACAAATAGGACCGACCATTCCAGCATCATCATTCGTGGAGCTCAAAGTCCGAGCAACCACTATACAATTTTGACCGAGACGCCGTAGAGTAAATAAAACCGAGATAGATGGGCAAATACCGTTTTAGAGTTAGCACGCCCGGGGCAATGGCGGAGTTTCGCGAGGAGTACCATATTCCTGACGATGTCGTCTTAGAGCTCGGCAAGAAGGGAACAACTCCATGGGGCGATCTAGAGCGGTGCCCCTTCACCGTGGTATCGATAATAGAGGGCGGACTTCGCTTCCCGGTCCAGCCCCTGATCTGCGAATTTTTGAGGCAGACAGGGCTTTGCCCAACCCAGGTTTCCAACAACACCTTCAAGATAATAAATGGCGTCGCCGAGCTGAACCGACGGCACGGTCTCAATCTCGGCCTCGCAGAGATTTTTCACCAATACAGCCTCAGTTCAAATAAGGGTGGGTTTTGCTACTACCTTAAAGTAAAGAAGGGCCGAGCAAAACTCATCGAAGGCAACCCGGACAAAGAGTCCAATGATGATGACTTTTGTGGGTGTCCGGTCGCTATGAAGACCTAGAGGCACCGATACCGGGCTGGCAAATTAGGAAAAACTTCCGTAGAGCTGGTAAGGAGCCCGGCTGACCGTACCATTAACTTTCTTCTCTTAATTGCTCTTCATTGCACCGGTCTAACACTCGACTCCTTTTGCAGATAAGAATTTGGCCGCGCGTTACGACCGACCAAACCAAGAGGCAATCAGAGTGTTGCTGCGCATACCTGCAGAAGAGAGGGAATCGCCAGACTTGCTCGGTTTCGAGCAAACGTACAACTACCAAGCACCGCGCAAAGGCAGGGTCACCGACTTCCTGCGCGAGCCAACCCCCGAGCCAGATCCAACCTTACCGCCGGTCAGACTCATCCCAACTACCGCCGAGCAAGAAATGGCCAAGATCCGAGCCATTAAGTCCATGATCACCGGGGACGAAGGCGAGTCCCAGCAACAAGAAGTAACCGGGGGAATGTCTTCCAACCCCGCCGGACAAAAAGAGGGGGCGGTGCTCGCCCTGGCCAGCGCGCAACCGGCTGACCGGCCAAAGAAGAAACAAAGGAGGGAGACGGCCGAGCAAGGCCTTGTGGACGAAGGTTCCACTGAGGTCGCCTCTGGCGAGCTCGGCGACCAGACCGAGCAACTTATTGCCCGAAAGTCCAAGGGCAAGGGCCCTGCTGCCCCCCGGTCTGGACGCCAGAGTTCGTCTACAAGGGCCGACCAGTCTCGGCTTCCGATTCTGTCGCCGAGGACAGGGATATCTCGCTCGGTTTCAACTTGACCAGGGGATTGATCCTGCCCGGTGACATGAAGAAGCATGAGGAGCTGACCGACCTCAAGGTCCTCCGCTCAGCGGCAGAATCTATTGTGCTGGTAAATTCATCATCTTTTCTTGAACTTTCTGTTCGGTTTTTCTGCTCGGCTTTTTGATACCAATAATCTTTTCTATTGTGCAGGCCGCACAAAAGAACTATCTTGCCCACGAGCGGATGGTTGCCGTTCGGAAGAATCTCCGAGACGCCATCACCGAGAACAAAGTGCTCCAGGCCGAGATAGACATGCTGAAGGCCGAGCAGGTGGTCGTCAAGGACGAGCGGGACGAACTGCGCCAGAAGCTTGACCGGGCAGACGAGGAAAAGAAGAAGGCCGAGAAGAAGGCGAAAGCTCGGTACCTCGCCGAGCTCCGAAAGATGAGGGACGCCACAAGGAGGCCATGGACAAGGCGGTCGATGAGGCGGAGGACCGTGGGTATAAGCAGGGGGAGAAGACTTATGAGCGCCAAGTCCGGGCTACCAAGGACATCTTTTTCCAGTGCGGCTGGAAAGCCGCCGTGGAGAAAGTTGGCCTTGGCCAGGATTCGGAGATGTTCATCAATCCCCCCTCTGCTTATATCCCGGTCTACATGCTTGCCTACTCCCAAGCCGAGCAGAACCGTCTGATAGCGGAGGCAAGGAAAGAGGCAGAGGAAGAAGCCGCCGCCGAGAAAGAAGCCGAGCAAACTCCACCCGAAACGTCCCACAATGCTGAGGATGAAGTGATCAATCGGGAGGTCGTCTCGGTGGAAGGCACAGACGACGATGCCGAGGACATCCTGCCCGAGCAGACCCTGCCGAGCGCCGAGCTGACGGAGGCGGCCGACCAAGACCTTGGCCTGGACTGAAGATGGCTCCTTTCACCTTTCTTTGTACCTTTTGATTTCTTGTTTTCCTTTCTTTTTTGCTATGTAACCGGGCAAGGTCCCTCCATGTATTAAATTCCCTATCAATGAAATATGAACCTTTTGCCCGCACAACAGTTGTTGTCGATATGTTTGAACTTCCTCTGCCAAATTTTGTTTCAACTTTTTGATCGGCTGAACCGCGCAAAAAATATGTCTTCACGTAACCCTGCAATCCCTTTTATTTCCAAATAGAATGACATTTAGGATTTGGCCGAGCAAAATCCGCTCGGCCCCACTTTGCTGGCAATGATTATCCAGCCGAGCAAAAACGTGCACGCCATTTTGAAGTTTGTTCAATTTGGCAGTATTTCCTTTCGGCCGAGCAAATTCTGCTCGGCCAGACAATTGCTGGACAAAACACCAACATTGCTAATTCCTCCGAGCAAAATCAGCTCATTTCCCATATTGGGCAATTCACCAATATGATTGTTGATGGGCCGAGCAAAATCAGCTCGGCTCTTCATTGGGCAATTCACCAATGTTTCAGTTCGGTTGGTCATACCGCCAACATTCCCACTGGGCGAGCAACACCAGCTCGGCCCTAGTGCGGTCTGCTCCCATTCCGGGGAAAACAGTCCGGTTCTCTTCAGGTCGGTTTTTGCCCCTGGCATGTCTTGCGACCGCGCAGTGCCATCGTCCAGACAAAGATGTAATACAAAAAACAACAATGTAACATAACAACAACACATTGAAGCCCCGCTGCGCGCTCCCCAGCTTGGCCGGCCAGCGGACAAAAGGTTCCCCTCTGATCTCGCTCAAAATGCGGTAGATGGGAATTTTGAAGACCGTGGTAATCCCGTCCGCGCCTTCAGTTTTCTCTTGGCATCCTCCGCTGCATCGCGAGGTGCATCAGCCCGGTCATTTCCGCGACCTCTGTTTTTGCCATTTTGGCCGGTTCCTCGGCGCTGATCTTTTGGTCGGTCGCTTGGGCGGTTATCCTCCTGCCCAACCGAGTTAACTTTCCCCGCTGTCCTGCCCGCCGCGACCGGATTATTCTTCTCGGTCGCAGAGGCAGCGTCATCTTCCACACGAATGTGTTCGTTGATCCGCTGCATCAAAGATTCCATGGTGGAGGGCTGATGCATCGTGAGCGAATCTCGCAGCCTATGTCCGACTGGGAGACCCCTCTTGTATTGAGTGATAGCCAGATTGGTCGGGCAATCGAGGATCTCATTGTAAGTCTCCCAGTACTTCGCATTGTATGCCTTCAGTGAACTTCCAGGCTCCATCTTGACGCCCAGGAGATGGTCGACCTCCTTCGGCGTTCGTGTGTTGGTCTTGAATCTGGTGACGAAGGCTTCCGCTAGTTGTTGCCACCCCTCGATACTCCCCTCCGGGAGCCTCTCGAACCACTTCAGGCCCAGTTTCCCAAGCTTGCTGGGAATATGAGGCACATCAAGGCGTCGTTCCGGCGGTGGCCAGCCATTACTTGCCGGTAATGACTCACATGCATGTACGGATCCGTCTTGCCGTCGTAGAGAGTAAACTTTGGTTGGTGGAATCCGGCAGGGAGTGGGGTGCTCTCAATCTCTGGGGACAATGGGGTGGCTGTAAGCCTCGCCAACTCTTTGTCCACCAGTGCTGGGGCTACGTTTCTGGGCGCCGGCATCATCACCTCTTCACTACAACGAACTGGGGCGCCTAGCCTCTGGAACGCCGGCACCCTCTCAGCCTCCCGACGGCGCGCTCTCTCCTCCAGCACGTCCCTGAGATCCCTGGAACGGGAAGAGGCAGAGTATTGCGACGCTGATGACGGGCGCGAGGGGCGATAGGTACTGTCGCGAGTGATGGACCTGCCCTCTCGCTGGTCAGAGTCTCCGACCCCATAGTTCCGGGTGATGGAGATTGAATGAGTTCTCCTCTGGCGGCGACTGCCAGAACGAGGGGAGGGGGTGCGCTCACTGAGGTTGCCCTCTCCAGCAACACCCTTCCCCTTAACTTGGCGCTTCAGCAGCTCCATCTCCGCTGCCATCTTACGAATGAGGGCGTCTTGGTCCTTGAGTTTGTGCTTCAGGCGCTGCTCGGGACTCCCCCGGCGCCGGCGGCCCTCTGGACTCTGTGAACGATCTGAACTCCTCCCACGTTTGTCGCGCGCTCCTCGCGATGAAGTTTCTAGGCCCGCCATGGTTGGGACATTAGGAGGGCCTTCTCTCCTTCGGACATACTCCGGAGTCACACCGTCGACGACGGACAACGGAACTTCGTCATTGTTAGCCATGGAAATGATCGAAGAAGCTCGGAGAACAAGGGTTGAAAATTTAAGAATTCCCACAGACGGCGCCAATTGTACGGGGGCAAAATAACCTTACCTCTCCGTACGCCTTGAACGTCAAGCTTCCGTCAACAGCGTCTGTCTCTGCAACACGAAAATGGTGAGCTGCCCGGCGGTGGTGTGCCGGAAAAACCCTCCGACGCTCAAGTTAGTTCACTGAGGAAGAAGATAATCAGAAGGGAGAGAGAATGCTCGTGAGAATGAATTCGCATACTGAAACGTTCGCCTTCCCTCTCCATATCTAGGCTGCCCACGCAGCTCCGAGATTGTGCGCGCACTACCTCTGCTGTCCCTTCCTGGACAGGTGGCAGTGCTCGCCTCTCACCACCTTACACGTGTAAAGGTTTTGTCCTCTTTCCAGTACATGCAGAACTGCCTAACGGTATTGAGGCGTTCGTGGAGCAGACGTCCTCTCCTTCACACCATTGGCCCAGGTGGCACCCTTAGCCGAGGTACCATGACCGGCCAAACACATGGAAAATTGCCATCACACAACCATGCCAATGCAACCGGCTTATGACTTAGAACCGACCCAGAACTTAATAGCAAATGCCGAGCTACCCTAGACCGGTTCATCGCGATAGACCGGTCGTGAGGCGTGCCGGCCTCCAACCGTTTCATCTCCAATCTCTGCCACGCCCAAGCGCTTGGCCTCGGCTGGACGGCTGGGGACACGACGGCCCGGTCGCATCCTCTATGTAACCCGGTCAGCCATTCAGCTCGACTGCGATCTTCGTCCTGAACTTCGCCATGCACGAGCCTCCAGCTCGGTCCTCAAGAGGACACTGGTTTGATGTCCGTCGCACGAGCAGATTGATTGCTCGGCCAATTAGGCCGACCATCTTGCTCGGTGCCCCGTAACCCGTGACGCCGGGCGTTATTCTTCTCGGCCGTACTGACAGATGGAAATCTCCCCACTCATTATTATAATTATTTAAACCACAGGAAAGATCCCTATATTTATCAAAAATCTCAAAAGAGATAAATGTAATAAATGTAATTTATCCTATCTTAAAATGTGACTATGAAACTATTAGGCCAAATCCAAAGTCTTGGTTGGTATTATTCAAAGCATACAATAATGTTGTATTATTAGTGGAACCCATTTCATACTTAAATCATTCTCAAAGCAATAAACAAATACAAAATATGTTGCCCATGTGTGGATAACTATGAAAACTTCATACATCGACTTGGTTTCAGTCCCACATCGGATGAGTTTGAAAGAGGGAATGCAAAGGCCAGTGTATAGAAAAGGAGTAAGAGCGACATAGAACCATACTTACCTGGACGGGGTCAATGGACGATCAAGAAGGTCCATGGCCTAGGTTAGTGACCTCCATTGCACTTGAGGAGGGGTGCTCGCCTAAGATCTACCCAAGTGGTGGAGTCTACGTCATAATTTGTGGTAGTGGGGGCCTGCGTTCGCGCGGCCCCTGTCTAATTGAAGTCTTAATTTTTGTGGTATTTAAAGTCTTAAAATTTGTCTATTTGTTTTATTTAGCAAACAAAGTTGTAATAGTAAATAAAAACGTAATAATAATGATAATTAAAGGTAATTTTTCAGTATTTTGATTGGTAAAAAGTCAGAGGATTTATATTAGAAGATGAGAGAATATGGTGTAAGTAATTGGATTGATGAGTAAAGGATTTATATTAGAAGATGAGAGAATATGGTGTTAAGTAATTGGCAGAGAAGAGTAACAGTATGGGGATAGGGGAATAATATAGGGTTAAATAATTGATAATTAGCTTGGAGCATGGCTAGTAGCATTTCGAAATTATTGAATAGTTTCCTAATATTAATTAATTTTTGTTTTTTTTGTTATATTCTGTGATTAATAATGTTTAATGTTTTATTTTGATATAAAATTTTTTTACTTTGAATTAGTTTTCAAAAATATTTTTTAAAATATATATTTTTTCTTTGTTAGGTAGTGGTGAAATGAAAGTAGAGGTGGTAGGGCGAACTGTGGTAGTGGAGATGAGAGTGGTAGTAGTATGGTGATATTGGTAAAATTTTAATTAGAAAAATATTTTTTACCTTTTAAAAGTAAAAAACATTTTCTATCTAAATAGACTTGTTTTTCATTAATCATAAAAAGTGTTTTCCGTTGACTTTTATTTTCATTATACTAAATATTAGAAAATATCTTTTGTCCAAACAAAGAGAACGTAAATGAGAAACATGAAGATGAACTTGGGTCTTTTTACAGCTTCTTCTCATCTTTTCACTTCCAAATGAAACATTTCTTATTTAAACTCACCACCAAACTTGCACTAGTATTAGGAGTGTGTAAAATATCGTCCAATCTGTTAAAATTACACTGATTTACATCAATTCGCATCGCTCAATTTGCTAACTGCAAATTAAATTTTAAAATTTATAATTCGCATTCAAAATTACTCTGTTCTGCTATAATTAATACATATATATATATATATATATATATATAACCTCTAATGAAATATCAAAATAAAAATGAATTTGAGAGAGATTTAAGATGTGAAATTTATACAAATTAATAGTTATATATATGAAACATATTATGTCAAAAATTAGTTTGTATTATGCAAATGCTTGATAATTAATTAGAATATTCTTTAATCTGTCAATTCATCCAAATTACAATTTGTCAATCCATCAAACCAGCATTCGATTCATAATTTTACTTTTAAACCGTTCGAACCGCACTGCGCACCCCCTAACCAGTATGAAATTACAAGCATCTACAAAGTCCCCTCGCTCACATGAATATAGAAGCTTACAACCTAATCTTGTTTTTCTTAGTTCAAAAAAAACACACACACATTCTATCAATTTGGGTTGTGTGGAGATTTTAAAGTTTCTAGGTAGGAAAGGGCATTATTATGCTGTTTAATTATTTTATTTTTTTTTTAACATTGGAAATTTTGATTCTAATCTAGTTGAAGGGGAAGGGAAAGCTTGAAAATCAAACCCCACGACATTGGTTGGAACATCCAATTCTTATCCGTTGGGCCAAAGCCATAATTTTTTAATTAATTTTTTTGACAATAGAAATTTATACTCTAACCTAGTTGAACGGAGAGGTAGAGTTTGTTGGACAATTTTCACTGTAATTTGACAAATAAATTCTGTTTATGTACTTATTAACAACAAACAAAAGAAATAAAGGAAATGAGGGAGAATGTTGATTGCAAAAAATTAACTAGAAAATAAATAAATAAATAAAACTAGATTTTTATTTTGTTACAAAAACAAAATCAAAATCTGATATAAATAAATAATAAACCAGAACAAATAAATTAACAACTTACTTGATTAATTTCTTGAACAAATTTCTGATCAAGTCCAGTGTTTAACACTGTAGACTTGAGACATATTCGTCCTCTCCGCGGTACTTTCAGAATGTGGATGTCTATCCCCAGAATAAAATGATCAATCAACGAAAAATTGCAGCACTACAAATTTTTCGTACAACACACTTAGTGTATACACCTCTTCTCACAGAAATTAATAGAATTAATGCAGCAAAATGCAGAGATGAATTGCAGTTGACAAGAATAAAAATTGAAATGAAACATCAAATGAGAGCTGCCTATTTATAGATGATTGGTGGCTATTTGGTTTAAATTTAATTGGTACAACACCTGTTTGAACAGGTATTGAAACTATTCGAGACAGATAAAATAGTTAAGGCACTGTTTGGTTTAAAAATTCAAACAGAAATTGAATATGTTCGGGTGGGAAAACGGACAGATTTTATTTTAACAAATAAAATCAATTTCAAATGTTTTTGGCCCAAAAAAATATGGTATTGGGTTGAACAAGCCCAACGCAAACCTAACCACAACATTCGCGCCTAAGCCCAGCCTGCTTGCTGGACTGAACGCGGTGCGCGTGTGTTTATTTTGGATCCAATGGGTCTAGTCCACTTTGCCCATAACCTCCCTCTCTACAAAACTTGGGTGTCCCTTGGGGCCTACCCCAAGTTCAAACTCCAAGCCTTATAAACCCACTCAAAATTTCCCACCAAAATCAATGATAGACGAGCCTTAAACCAAACATTTAGGAAATTTCACCAAAACAACACCATTTCCATGGAACTCTCTTTGGCTTCAATTTCTCATTCACTCGATAATGGTTTTTAGTAACCAAATATACCACGTGAATCACAACGCGGCATAGAATGCGTTACTACTTAGACCCACACGAATTCGACGCATAAGTCTCACCTAAAAATTAGACCAAAGTTGAAGAAAAATTATGTTTTTTCCAAAACTTTCAAACCATTTCTAACAGAGTCAGGACTACTAGGCCAACTTCATTACTCACTCACTATAATTGTGTTATTTTATGTTTATTTTGACAGTGGAAATTTCTACTCTAGCTTAGCCTAGTTGAAGGAAAAAAGAATGTTGGGTATAGTATCGAGCCGAATGAGCTACAAGCATCAAAGTTTCTATCCACCAAGGCAACTCTATTAGTCACCATTATTATAGTGACATTAAAATTTTCTACTAACATAGTTGAAGTGGAGGAAGGAAGAGTTGGATATCGAGCCCCGTCACATGAGCTGAATCGTCAAGTTTCTATCCACCAGCCAACTCCATCACTCAAAATTTTATGCTTGCGGTCCTAACCTGTTAAAGCTTCATCACATCACATGCCAAGGCACAACTTCATTGAAACTTTAGTCTTATAAAGTCCCATTGAGTAAAACATTAAAGAATAGATGCCAATGTATGTATAATAACGATTAAGGTGCAACAGTAGCACATACTTACCTGGACGGGGTCAATGGGTGATCTAGAAGGCCCATGGCCTAGGTTAGTGACTTCCATTGCACTTGAAGGAGGGGTGCTTGCCTAAGGTCTACCCAATTGGTGGAGCCTACGTCATAATTTGTGATAGCGGGGGCTTGCGTTCGCGCAGCCCCTGTCCAAATCTAGTTCTAATTTTGTTGTATGAATTCTTTGCTTGTTTATCACTTGAAGTTCAGTTTTCTGTTTTTGGATAAATCAATCATTTAATTAGGATAGGATTGGCTTAATCAGTTTGTTTTGTATTCATACTTGTGTACGACTTTCCCAGGAAAACTAAAAAACAAGAAATTTTGAAGCAATTTGTGAATCTGAACCTTGTCATTCATACACTTCATTTTCATGGTAACATTTTGGTTAGGTTTTCGTGATAACTACAATTATTGTTAAATGAAGTGCGAATTTGGGAAGGGAAAAGAAATAGAAAAAATAAAGAAGAAAAAAGCAACTTAAAATTTCCTTTATTTTTTCCCTTTCGTTTTTCTTTTTAACTCTGCAACTTTCTCCTCAATCCGAACACAACCCAAGTCCCAATTAGCAAAATTATCAAGTGGGTCAAAAAAAATCAAGTGTGGCTATATGCCCGCCCAATAACATACCATCACTAATCAGTGTGTTTGGTTTGAGTTTTTTAAATTAAATTTTTTGAAAATTAAGTTTTTTGATTTTCGTATTTTTTTATTTTT
This sequence comes from Camellia japonica, assembly GCA_030407325.1. Lineage (NCBI taxonomy): Eukaryota > Viridiplantae > Streptophyta > Magnoliopsida > Ericales > Theaceae > Camellia > Camellia japonica. The sequence continues at coordinate 176,802,280 of JAPPVO010000031.1, forward strand.
AGTGAATATTTTTAAAATTTTAAACATTTTTTAAAAATTTTTTAGATGCACCTTACTTAGATATATCTAAAAAATAAAAAATTTGTGAAAAAATATTTTAAAAATTAATAAATACATAGAAATACAAAAAATGTACTGAATTCTTATATTTTTTTTTTTTTGTATTTTTGGTATTTAGTGAATTTTTAAAAGATTTTTTTTACAATTTTTTTACTTTTTAGGTGTGTTATCCCAGATAGGCAACCCAAGAGGGTGGGTGAATTGGGTTATTAAAAATTTCACAATATTAAAATTAACACAATATTTAGAATTTTAATAAATAAAAAAAAAACAGAATAATAATTATCAATATAAAAGTAAGAGAGATAGGGAGAGAAAATCAAACACTGCGATTTATAGTGGTTCGGCACGCCAGGCCTACGTCCACTCCCCAAGGAACCTCCTTGACAATTTCTTTATTATCAATTGAATAAATACACCACCAAGCTTGTGGATTTGGCATAGGACTTAACTCTTATCTATTGAGTCTCACTCAACAATAAAAGCCTTACCCTTACAAAATCTCTCACAAAAATAAGAAATAAGAATAAGTGGTACTTAAATCCACTTTTACAATAATTCTCTCACAAAGAATAGATATGAAAGTGTAAGAACAAAGGCTAGACTTAGATCTGAAAGTAAAAGAGCAGAATATAATTTGGAGCTCACAGAAAATTTTCTCTTCAAGTTCTTGATTTTTTTATCCACACACAACACTTCTATTTATACACAAAAATATACCTGTTGGACGCTCCTTGCTGACGTCATGGCTTACATAAGCACGCTCCTGATGTCATGGCTTACATAAGCACGCTCTTGATGTCATGGCTTACATAAGCACACTCCTTAATTTTAAATAGTCAGCAAATGTTAATAATTAAAAAGATAAAAATAAGACTAATTTTTTCTTTTCCTTTTATTTATTTTTTCAAACATGGAGCCACCGTTTTTGTAAACAATTTAATACAAAGTTCACAACTTTTAAAACAAATGATTTGCTCCATCTATATATATATATATATATACACACATATATATAACTCCATCTTTTTTCTTCTTGTTTGATTATAATATGATAAATCAATTTAGTGTAGAAAGTTTAATAGCGCTCGTGATGTATTCTATTTATATTATATGCTATATATATATATATAACGTTCTAATCAAATATTTGCATATAGAAAAATCTCTTTAATAATATTTATGATGGATCTGAAAATATATGTCCTCTTTAAAATATTGTATATGTTGTAAAAATTTAAACTAAATATATCCTACCACTACATTTGGATATATCTATTTTGTCAAAAGAAGACAACTCATTAATATCACATTTGTCAAGATAATACAACCAATGAATCATTTTTGTCAAAATAATTTAATCAATTTTAATTTTGTCAAAGAGTGAATAGTAAAGTTTTCAAAAATATTTTATTTAACTAATATTTAACAAATATATATTTTAAAAGATAATATTTTGTGTCAAATAAAATGTATATTAAAAAATTTAAATTGTTACAAATAATATTTTAGACATCATCAAAATTAAATAGTATGATTAACAAGGTGTATTTATGTTAGGTGTGTCTAAAAAGTAAAAAATTGCTTAAAATATTAAAAAAATTTAGTAAAACAAAAAAATACGAAAAAGAAAATAAGGCTCTGTTTGGTGAAGTTCTGGAAAGTTAGTTTTAGAGTTTCATTTAAACATAATGTTTGTTTAGGATTTTCAAAAAATAATTCCACACTCACTTTTCAAAACGCGGTCGGAGGCGGGAAAAATTTGGGTTACTGGTCGTCCCAGCAGTCATCCGGCCGGTTGATCGAAACAGTACAAATTTATTTATTTTTATTTTTTTTTGCAATTGACACGTGTTTTTTTATATATTCAATAAAAAATATTTTTCGAATTTTTAAATTTTTTTATGAGTTTTAATAGAATTTTGAATTGTGTGTTTAGTTATGAGTTGTAAGTTTTTGTATCAAATATCATATGTCACATCAAAAATTTTCAACTCAATTCAAAACTCTTTCACCAAACAAATTTTCTACACTCAAATCATAAGTCCAAATTCACAAACTCAAATACAACTCTATTTTTAAATCATATTTAGAAAACTCTACCAAACGCAACCTAAAATTTTTGGAAAAATATTTTTGAAAAAATAAAACCAAGCAGCTATTTTTTCTTTCGAGAAAAAATGGTCACATACCCCTTATTATTTGATGAATACAAACATGAACCCACAATGTTATAAAAACCCAAATAACTTCTCATATAAGTATCAAATTGATGAATACAAACATGAACCCCAATGTTATGAAAACCCAAATAACTTCTCATATAGGTATCAAATTGTGCGAGCTTTCAAAGGTAAGGGTTGCTTGGTTTGGGTTTTCTAAAATATATTTTAGAAAATTCAAATTTTTTTATTTTTCATATTTTTTTGTTTTTATTGAATTTTTTTTTAATATTTTAAGTATTCTTTTAATTTTTAGGCACACCTAACATAAATACACTTAAAAAGTATAATTTTCGTAAAAAAAAATCTTTAAAAATTCAGTAAATATCAAAATACGAAAATTCAATATATATTCATATTTTGTATATTTATTAATTTTTTGAAATATGTTTTCACAAATATTTTACTTTTAGATATAACTAAAAAAGTAAAAAAAAATATACTTCAAATTTTTTAAATATTTACTAAAAATTAAAAAAAAAATATGAAAAACGAAAAACTCAATTTTCAAAAAACTGAATTCAAAAAACTAAAATTAAACACACTGAATATTTCTATTTTAGATAGTAACACCAAAATAATAACAGCAATGCTACAGACCCCAGTAGGGTGAAAAAAAAAAACCCCAGTGCCACGTGTCGGCCTGTCATTGGCTGAAAACAAAAACAAAAAAAAAAAATTTTAAAAAAATAATTTTTTTGGACCAATGGGAAGGGACCCAGCACCCCCGCTGGGGTCCGAAGCTTTATTCAAATAATAATCTCAATGTTGACCATTTCACATTACTTTTAGCCCAATCAACAAATGAGGGTCTTATCAATTAGACACATGAAAACAATTGTTACCAACTGAATAATTAGAATTGGAAATTAAGTTTATATTTAGGATTAGTTTCATAAGGGTAGGCCTTGGACTGTGTATATTTGACTTATCCCAAACTGATAATGAAAAGAATCTTGTGAATTGAACTCTCCAAATTGAAATTGAAGTTACATTTTCAAATTGAATTGTTCTTCTTTCTATGGCCCATTGAACTACCTATGTCATCATAATTTGGTTAAGTTTTTAGAATTTTATTTTTATTTTTTAATTAAAAATTAATTTAACAAAAATAAATATTAAAAAAAAGATTTTCAAAATTATTTCCACCTAAAAAAGAGAAAATCATGAGAAAATAATGAGTGTTTTTATTTTATATTTTTATTTCTTTTACCAAATTATTTTTTAAAAAACAAAATCAGAAAACTCAACCAAACAAACCAAGGAATGTTGCAAAACTGGGTTTGGGGCATAAGGAGACAAAACATCAAATTATTCATGAAAAGAAGCAAATGGACTATATGGAAGCACCAGAAGTTGGTGTGATTGCTTTCCATATTTTCTGTTCACACATTGAAAAGCAAAAGTAACGAACTTTTTAGTCCACCATTTTCAAAAGCGAAAGTAATTATTACCTCACCAAATCCACTACTTTCCTTTGTTCAACTTGCCATAATTATTTGTGACAATATTAGGATTGGTTTGAAAAATGGGTTGATTTTTTGATTTTTTAATTTTTTTAGTTATTTTAGTTTAGGTTAAAAGTTTAATTTGAGAAGAATTTTTTGACTTTTTGACTTTTTGACTTTTTTGACTTTTTTTTGTGAGAGAATAGTGTAATGATTATGGGTTGGATGTCATGTTTTGTTTTTTGTGGCTAAAATAGCCTATTTTGTCTTTTGTAGCTAAAAAGTCAAAAAAACGCACTTTAGCTCTTGCCAAACAGACCCTTAGTTTAATAATTTAACTAGCTTTAAGTTTTACTCTAGGTAAAAACAAAAACAAATATAATCTTATTAAGAAAAAGAAAAATAAATATTAATTGAAAAAATATGTATAGAAAAACTAGTTTAGTCAAACTACTAATCCCTAATCTAACCAACCAAACAAGGGATTGAGAGTGGTGACCTTATTGCTTGCAAAGCAAACCAACATGCCTGTTTTGAAAATATACAACCATTGAACGTTTTTTAAATGACAAATTATGGCATCGTTTGGTAAAATGATTGGGGTTAATTTAATCTATTAAAAGACAATAGACTAAAAAGTTAATTACACAAAACGTTAAATTCAAATCATAATCATTTTACTTTTTATCTCACCAACTACAAAAAAAAAGTCAAAAGTTTATCTCAAATAGAACTTTTTTAGCAAAACTAAAATAGTCAAATAGTCCAACTAAAAAAATTCATTCCAAACGAGGCCTATGCCACATTTTATCCATTATGTTATTTTAATTCCTACACTTTCATTAGTTAAATTTTGACTCTTAATTTTAAATTTTATATTAATTTGATCTAATTGATAAACTCTATTATAATTTTTAATAAATGATAAACTCTATTATAATTTTTAATAAAAAATAATTTATAATTCTACTTATAAAAGCATGACATATGTTGTGTATGTGTACATTTTTATAAATAAAATAAATAAAAAAAAAGAAACATGAAATTAGTGCAACATTAAAAAAGCAATTGCAATTCAGTAAGAAACTTTATAAATATTAATAAATAAAAATATAATTTTTATGAATATGTACTTTTTTTTCCAAAATCTCAATGTGTGAAATTACCCCTAGAAAAATGTTAAATATTTTAATTAATTAGACTAAATTAATACAAAATAAAAAAATTTAATATCAAAATTAAATTAATTAAAATTATAAGAATTAAAATGATATAAAAATTAAAATATAAACACTATCTGTGTAATTTATTCTTTTTTTTTTTAATGAAAAATTAATCAATAAATAAAATAATATTATTAAATAAAATTTGGACTCAGTCAATACACACACTTGGCACTTTTATCAACAATACTTTTTCAACAACCATGAAATACTGCAGGTGTAGGTAGGTAAGGTGGAATGGAAGACGTCTTCATTTTTTTCTGGTTTGACTGTCCTAACACAATTTGCTTTGTTGAAATTAATGAGCATTGTGGCCCTACCAAATTTACTCCTTAATCACTAACGGAGGTTGATCCGAGTAAAAAGGGACTTGGGTCACTTAAGTAAAGATTTTGAGTTTGAATTTTTGTGGATGCAGTAAACTCCTTTGGAAGAAGATCCCGCATATACGCACGGCAACTTCCTCAACGGATTAATCCTAGGTCCAAAAAAACCTGAAATACCATGGGAGGTCTAAAAAAATTTTACTCCTGAATCATTTGGTAACCCCCACGTGTATCATCAAAGATTTGACCCGAGATATAAGGTTAATTACACCGATACCCCTTCAACGATGAGTTTGGGAGTTCTGCTGCGCTCCTCTCCGGGCCGAATGGGATTATTTTGATAATTACATTATCAATTTATTATAAAATTCGTCAGCTAAAATATCTATATCAACAATTAAATTAATTAGACATTCATAATTACCTAATCAAGGTCTTAAAAATATAAAATTTATTATCAAAATAATATTTACCTTTCATTTTTTTCAAAACTAATGTGATAATTATATAGTTATAAATGTCCGATTAATTTGATTTTTTTTTTTTTTTTATAAATGATTTACTGACAAACCCAACAATATAAACAATTTAGATTATCAACACAAGCCCAGTATCGACCCCCACAAGGGGCACAAGCAGCTGTTGTGCCTGACATAGCAATGGCTCTGTTTGGTAGAGCTGTGGGAAAGTGCTTATAACTTATGCCTAAACAGCTTATAGCTTATAACTCAAAGAATAAGCTGATTTCTGACTTCCAAAAAAGCATCTCCTGCCCCACTCAAAGAATAAGCTGATTTCTGACTTCCAAAAAGCTATAAGTTATAAGCTATAAGCTAAACCAAACACATCAAAATAGCTTAAATTAAGCTGAAAGCTGAAATAAGCTGAAATTAAGTTCTGCCAAACAAGCACAATATCCTCTCATCCCTCGGGGATTAGTAAATATGACTTTACCCTTACACTGTGTTTGGATTGAGGGATTTTGAGAGAAAAGAAAAGAAATAGAGAGAAATGTATTTCTCTTCCTTGTTTGGTTATCTTAAGTGGAGAGAAATGGGGAAAATAGAAAGAAATGGAGAGAAACTCATTTCTCTTATAACCCTTATTTTCAATCTTCCCAAAAGTGGAGAGATTGGAGAGAAAAGAAACCCACAAATGTTTATATTTTCATAATACCAATTTTACCCCTATAAAAATAAAAGAAATAAAATGATTGAAAATATAAAAAGGTTATTTTGGTAATATAACATAAAATAATTCTTTTCTTTTCTCTTAATGAAATCTAACCAAACAAGAAGGAGAGAAATCACAATCATTTCTTTTCTTTTATTTCTTACTTATCCAAACAAAAAGGAGAGAAATTACAATCATTTCTTTCTTTTCTTTTCTCTTATTACTTAAGTAATCATTTCTTTTCTTTTCTCTCCTAAATTACCAAACATAGCGTTAATCCATGAAGTTGTACACTTTGATCCCTTTTATACCACCTTCAAGAGGAGTGTATTTATACAATTTTCATAGTTGAAAAAGTCAAAATATACGAATTCATAGATGAGGAAGAGAACATTTATACAATCTTTCATTTAAAATTATAAAGGGGAAAAAAACATTTATACCGAGCATATTCTGTATCAAACTTTATTTTATCTCACAACATAGAGGTGAGTCCAAGTCCAGCCAAACACAACCTTTCGCAAACATAAACATCGGCAAAACTACATTTATTTGTAAAACTTATTGAAAAACCATGAAGAAGCAACAAACAACCCTCCCCCCAACCCAAATCAAAACTGCATTGTGACCTTAAAACCATGGTCTAGGTTTCACATTTCAAGAGTCGAATAGTGGGAGAGATATAACCTTTTGAAGCTGAGAAAAACTTCAGGGTTCGAAAATCATATTCTCTGCCTCTCGCTTCAAGGAGTCAAACAGCACAGATGACAGATAACGCTCTCCAAAGCTAGGGAACACCACCTGTCAAAAAAAGAAATAATATTTGTAGAATTCAAAGATTTATAATAACAATATGCGATTTCTAACCAATTTCCAGTGATTGAGAGCAATGATCAAAATTTCATTTCAGTATGTTGCTTTGGTTAGATTAGAAATGGAAATGTTTGAGAAATGTTTCAGAGACGGGGGGAATAAGTGACTTAATCATGCTTGTTTTATTTTATCCAACGTAGTTTCTCAGATTCTCTAATAAATTTACGTTTTTTCTTCTTTGTTCTCAATTTATTTATTTATTTTTATTTTGACAAAAAAGAGGCAAATAAAAATAACTTGTTTAATATTCCTAATGTATTGTAGTGTTCCGATGAAACATTGGAATTTCGGTATTTCACTAATTTTCATTATGGTTTCCTAAGAAATGGAAATGTTTTGGTAAACGAAATTTTGGCCCTTGATTGAGATTAAGGCTTGTCCATGGAGTTCAGTTCAGCTAAATTACTTGAAGAGTGAAGGAGTGTTTATGCCATCAACTTTTTTACAGCCCTATGAGCAAGATAGTGTTGAATCAGCGGAAAGCGAAAAATAAAACTTACAACAATGAGTTTTCCAGCATTTTCTGGCCTCTTAGCTACCTTCATTGCTGCAGCAGCAGCGGCACCAGATGATATTCCAACCTGCAATACATGTCCCCACAAATCAAACTTGTGACCTTAAAAAAAAAAAAAAAAAAAAACTGAACAAGAACTTTGGAGTTCAGTATTTAAAAAGAGACAGCGTTCCTACCAGCAAACCTTCTTTCAATGCAAGAAGCTTAGCAGTTTCAATAGCTTCCTCACTCGATACCTGCAAATTCATTCAAACATAATCATTCAGCAATAATTATCAGACAATGCTTCTGAATCTCATGGATGAAAGAAGGCAATACATGATGGAATAGTGACAAAAAAATTATATTAGATTTTTTATACAAGTAAGCATGCTCTGTTACAACACATTCTCGTGTGAGTAATCACCATTACAACACATCAAAAGGTAAGCTGCCCTATTTGAAACAACGTTAGACTCTTCCAGATGTTTACTAAACCAAATGAGACTGCCTTGTTAGAAAGTCTTTGAGGCTTACTTGAACAACTTCATCAAGTAAATTGGCATCCAATACTCCAGGGATGAAACCAGCACCAATTCCTTGGATTTTATGAGGGCCTAAATATTGCAGTATCCATACATCAAGTTAGAATAAAAGAACATATTTTTACAATGGAAAGAAAAAAGATGAATACAAATATGAAATTTTAAAATTCTAAGCATTAAGGAATGGTGTACCCACCCAAAAAATATTGATGTCAACAAAAATTGCAACTCAGATTAAGTGTATGAATATATCAACAATGAATTCAATATCATCAAAAAGGTATGGATTTTCTTTTTTTCTTCATAATAATCAAACACACCATGATACAATTTACATTTACAAGGAATCACCGCTACTTACTCAGAACCTTACACAAAAGCAAGCACATTCTTATAGTTTGTCACAATTTCTATCATGTAATAATAACTTTCTTTTCCACCATTCTTCCATGTACAAACATGACATGAGTTCATCATAGTAAATAAATCGTGAACCAAATATCCAGTTGTGTCTTTATTCCTAAATTTTAGAAGTTGCCACATACAAAACCCTAGCCAATTTCCCAAAATCATAGGTAAAAAGCATGCCTAATGATGATTGCCTAAACAAGTTCCATCAAAATCATTCATTCTGACTTGGCAGAGACAACAAAAAATGTAAGCAAAAAAAATATTGCACCAGAAATACAAGAATACTGTTGACAGCAACCCAGAAAAGATAAATGCCAAAACATGTTAGAAATCATAACTCACCTGGCCTTCCTCCAGATAAAACTGCACTTTCGACTGGTTCTACGCCATATAGCTGAACATGAATAAAGAATAGCAAACCAACAACAAATGAAACAAGAGCATTAAAGTTAGTGACTTTAACTAAAAGAAGGGAGAGAATTGGGCTTTATGATTTTTCTACCAAAACAGAGAACGAAAAAGAGCTAACCTTAACCTCAGGGTTTTGGTCTTTAAGGTACCTTCCTGCACCTGTAATTGTCCCTCCTGTACCTATCCCAGAAACAAAGGCATCAACTTTCCCACCCGTGCCTTTCCAGATCTCTGGTCCAGTGGTTTCATAATGGATCTAAACAGATGATATCAATCAAATGATTAATCTATCCAATCAGCTAAACAGGTGCTAAAAATACACAAACTCATAAAGTACTCGCGCAATAATACCTTTGGATTGGCAGGGTTTTCAAATTGCTGAAGAATATAGGCATTGGGGGTCTTTGCCAGTATCTCTTCTGCCTTTTGAACAGCCCCTTTCATGCCCCTGGCAGGATCTGTAAGAACCAATTCAGCTCCAAAAGCTCGGAGAATAATTCTCCTTTCCATACTCATTGAAGCAGGCATGGTAATGATGAGCTTGTAACCCTTAGCAGCCGCCATAAATGCCAAACCAATGCCGGTATTACCACTGGTAGGCTCAATAAGGACACTCTTCAGCAATGATCATTCAGGCAGACAATAACAAAGGAAAGTTTGTCAGGTTCAAATGACCATCGTAGAAGGAACAACACAAACTGCACAGGTATGCTCGCCGTAAATTGATATATCTCTTTTATATTCAGTTACTTAATACAGTTTAAACTAGAAACATTCTTGTGTGAGACTAATTACAGGAACTTCTCACTTTTATGGATTGTCACATACAAGGTAAGATGGTGAGGAATGAATTTACAGGATACTTTAATGTTTATAACCTTAATAACCTATACTAATATATAAAGTCAGAAGAACAAAAAGTGGAGTTGTGTCACATTATTCTGAATTTCCAATTGTTCAAAATTGTCACATTTCAGTTTCAACTTAAGATATGGATGAGGAAAGGTAGTTAATATATCAATCAGATAGATAATTGAAGAATTTAAATATAATGGTATGGTCAGGGAAGTAAAATAATTATGGTGTGGGACAGTACGTAGTAGATACTAGATATAATGTGTGACAACCCTCTAGTAATAACATAACAGAAGAGTAATCCAATATTTTCACATAACGTGGTGAGGTCAAGATATTAAAATCTCATTTTAGTATGTGTCCATATAACAGATCTAGATTCCACGACAACCAAAAAAAATCAAACAAAACAATAAGTAAAATAAAAAAAAAATATATATATGGATTTTGACTAACCTCGCCAGGCGTAATGAGGCCCTTCTCCTCTGCATCTTGGATCATACTGTACCCAATCCTAAATGCCAGGAATGATTTAATGTATCAAAATCTATTAGCAGAGCGCCCATAATACACATATAATCTAAAAAATATGATCAAGATTGAGATACTGTGAAGCAAAATAGCACAGAAATCATCTATCTCAAGAGCAAAAGGTATATACTCTATACCTGTCTTTGACACTTGAGCAGGGTTCCATCATCTCTAGCTTGGCAGCAATACGAGCAACACAACCATCCACAATGTTGTTGAGGTACACGAGTGGTGTGTTACCTATCAACTGTCAAGTCAAAAACAACAAGATGAATATGATAAGCAATATCCCTTAATCATAAGCTCAAGAAGAAGGTAGGGATGAACAATGCTTACTTCAGTAACATCTTTTGCAATTGCACACTTCTCCGCCATTTGATCAAATCACTGTGCAAAAATAAAGATTTGAAGAGATCAGAAATAGCAATCAGATAGATTCTTCAAAGGGGGAAGCAAACAGGAAAATAATGCAAAAGCCCCAGGCCAATTGACACTGATCCTGACACTGATCCAAACACTGGGCCCGGTTCAAATACGTATTTACTTGATGGGAAATAAAGAATACTCAAAATTTTATATTCTTTTCTTCTAAATTTTCTCAGAAACCATCATATAGGTGACTAACTAGGAAACCATACTATATACTAAATAGATCTAAGGCTAAAAACCAAAAATTATTTCTAAATAAACAATACTTTATCAGAAAATAAAAACAAAAAAAGCAGAAGTTGCATTGATACAAAAAAAGATAATGTCAAGAATGCAGGGTATATTCTACACCAAAATCCAAATACTGACATACATGGAATGAGGACTAGATGTTTCAGAACACTTGAACTAATCCACACACACAAACATGCCAAGAAAGATATTGGCCTAGATTAAAAGTTCTAAACAAATCAAAGGGAAAAGGGAAAACCATAAACAATTAAAATGGGGGGGAATGAAAAACAGAAAGGAAAAAAGCTCAAAAAAGAATTACAGTGAAACACCATAAAACTAATCAGACAAAAAGGAAATACACAGTATGGTTTGTGCCAAAACTCTGTTGTAATATATCGCTGGTGGGAAAACTGGGGAAATGGAAGAAATTTAACACTGGCTTTCGATTTCCACAGAACAACACAGCCAAGTTAAATCTCAGCAGTTGTTCAGATTCTCAGATTTCAATACTTTCCTTTCCGTTTTCTCAGAAACCAAACAGATAACAAAACAACTTATCTAGTGCCAAACACACACATCTTCACGAAATGCAGACTTTTCGAAAAGAATAAAAAAGATCAATCAATAGACAAGTCACATACGCAAGCAAAAAATGAAAGAAATTTCGTAGTAGAAAATCAAGCTTCTTTTGATTTCCACAGAACAAACTCAACCAATATAAATCTCAGCAGTTGTTCAGTTTCTCAGATTTCAGCACTTTCTTTTTTTCATTTTCTCAGAAACCAAACAGATAACAAAACAACTTTATCTAGTGCCAAACACACACCACTTCACAGAATGCAGACTTTTTCGAAGCAAAATCACAGAGAGAGATCAACCAAGCAAGAAAATGAAAGAAATTTAGTAGTAGAAAATCGAGCTCCTTTTGATGTCCACAGAAAAAAATAAAAAATAAAATAAAAAATCAGCCAATCCAAACCTCAGCAGTCGTTCAATTTCTCAGATTTGAACACTTTCCTTTTTTATTTTCTCAGGAGCCAAACAGATAACAAAACTACCTTATCTAGTGCCAAACACACACCTGGTCACGAAATGCAGACTTTTCAAAACAAAATCACAAAAATCAATAAAAACAGAGAGTCAAATACGCAAACGATGAGATTGAGGAAAATTCCATAGAAAACGAAGCATTGTATATGTACAAAAAGTCAATCTCACCGAGAAAGCGGTCGCTATAAGCCAACGACCAAAGAAAAGCACAGCAAAGCGGAGCTTCAATGGAGATGAGAGAGAGAGAGAGAGAGAGAGAGAGAGAGATCTTCGAAGGGAAGGGAATATGTCCCTCTGTCCGTATCGCCACCGCTGTTTTTTGGATACCGGACGGCCTCTAAGATGGCTTTAGTTTTTTTTTGAATGGGTTAAAATAATTAATAAAATAAAGCACTCTCAATTTTAAATAGGGTGAAGGTGACTAAGGGCTTGTTTGGTAAATTTCTATTTTAATAAAAAATTAAAAGTTATTATAAATTGTTATATTATTTTTTTTATTTTTATATCTTTTTATAAAAATTAAAAATTATTAAAATAATATATTCTCGAACAAGGCCTTGGACTTTATTTAGGAATTAAAATATTTTAATCAAAAGTTACTATAAGATCTCGTTTAAGAATTTAATTAATTTTTGATTATTTTGGTAAGTTGAAATAGTTGTATTTAGAAAGATGATTAAATTTTTTTGTAACGTGATATTTGTGAGATAAAAAGTAAAATGATTATAAGTTTAATGTGATATTTTATCTTATTAACTATTTTAACTTATTTTGTCTTTTAGTATTATTTTAGCCTAAAAAGTCAAAAAAACTTCTTTTTAAAGCATATCCTAAGTTATCACATCACTCTCTTTACTTTTTTACACATTTTACGTAAAAATCCAACAAGTCAGGAAGTATGTTGGTTTTTTGGCTTTAGCCTGAGGTTAAAAAGTTACTAAAGTTCATTTGGGTTGAATTTCTTTAACTTTTATTATTTTGTAATAGAAAAAGTAAAATGATTATAATTAGATGTCACATTTTGTCTTATTGAAAGATGGTTAAAAGTTGCTTTTAATCAATTTTTTGTCATATCATCTCTCACATTTTTATACGTATTTTCAAAAAAAATAAAAAAGTTAACTTTTAACTATCTTCCCAAAATAATTATATTTTTGACTAATTAGCCCACAATCTCAAAAGAATCTCATGCCAAACGGGGCTAAAATATATATTCCCAAGCAAGGCCCAAATTAATATAAAATGATAAAATATATTACTTTAATTAATAAAATAAAATATCACATTTAAATTATAATTATTTTATTTTTCTGTTACAATCATCACATCCAAATTTAAAAAAAAAAAAATCAAACAAAACTAATTTAATCATATTAAATTAACCAAAATATTAAAAAATAAAACTAAATTAAGGCCTCATTTGACATGCAATAGTTTTAGCTTAAAAGTTAAAAAATTACTAAAAAAACCAAAAACGTTATAACCTATACCAAAAAGTTAAAGGTTGAGTTTAATAGAGCTTTCTAAATATGATTTGACAGTAAGAGTTGTATTTTGAGTTTGTGAGTTTTAGAATTATGATTTGAGTGTGAAAAATTTGTTTGGTGAAAGAGTTTTGAATTGAGTAGGGAATTTTTGATGTGACATGATATTTGATAAAACCTTACAATTCATAACTAAATATACAACTCAAAATTCTATTAAAGAACATAAAAAAAATTAAAAATTTGAAAAATATTTTTTTCAAATATATAAAATTAACATACGTCAATTGCAAATATATATATATATATATATTTGCACTGTTCCGATCAACCGGCCAGACGACAGGTTAGTCCAAATTTTCTCACCTTCGACCGCATTTTCAAAAGTGAGTGTGAAATTGTCACGACCCAAACCCGGCCCTATGGGTTTAGCACCGTAACCGGCCAGTAATCCGTGATTACCGAAGGCCTGCTTAACAGTAATACAGTATAACAGAGTTCAGGGCCTGGCGGAAGCCAATACAGTAAATAACTAGTGTCCATTGAGCTGTGAAAATCTGTATGCCAAAAACATTTTTCATGCATTCAAACGGTTCAAAACATACAGTCTATACAATCATACACAACATTCAGTACGGGGACTTAATCCCTCAATAACAGTACAGTAAAACAGTAAGCGGTCTATACAGTGATACAAAACAGTGAGGAGACCGATGGGAAAAACCTAAAAAAAATCCCAAGGCCATAGCATGGCAACACGGAACCTCACAGTGAGGCACACAGGCTGGCTGACAAAACTGGGGACCAACCCACGCTCCTAGCTCTGGTCTGGCTGCTGAGAACCTACATATATATATAAACAGTGAGCTAAAGCCCAGTGAATAACATAAAGCGTAAGAGGTTTAGAATGAATGTCCTTACAGTAATGAAAACAGTTCATTTCAATCAGTATTACAGTTGTTCAGTACAATAAACAATCATATGTGGTACATCCATTAGCATAACAGTAACAGTAGGTCAAAAAGACCGAACAGTAATGATGGCCAGTCATTCAGTAAACAGTATGGTTCCACAAGGGAACCGACAGAGATCTCTGTAACAGTAACAGTCAGTAACAGTAGTGCTAAGGATGCCACAGTACAGTTCAGAAATAAAGGACATACATTCATTCAGTAAATAATTCCAGTTCAGTACACAGTTCAGTTCAGTATTCAAAAGATAGTCATTTTGAACATATCTTTACACGATTGTTACTCACAGTGATTGGGCTAATAGCAGCTAGAGCGCGTCCCCGAGAGCCAACCCTAAACAGTTAACAAATAGAACACACACTAAGTTTCACGGTCGGGAAGGACGATAATTAAATCCCTAAATTTCCTCGGTGTGGTTCTACGTCTAAATCCTCATTAAGATGTCTTAAACTAGGCCTAAGAAAGCCTAGAATGGGATGAGGATGTAAAGATGTGCTTAGAAAACATTTGCAGAAATTCAGTGAAACAGGGTTCCGCTCGAGCGCAGGTTTCCCCGCTCGAGCGGACAAGCAAACAAAGGTCCCCGCTCGAGCTCCAACTTCCCCGCTCGAGCGTGGCACACAATCCTCCTCTCGAGCGTACATTTCCCCGCTCGAGCGGTATGATAAACAATGCAAAGTACTGGATGCGCGATTTCTCCGCTCGAGCGCGCATGTCTCCGCTCGAGCGGACTGTAAAACAAGTCGGAGAAAGTGCTGGGAGCATGATTTCCCCGCTCGAGCGGCACTTACCCCGCTCGAGCGGACTGCAAAAATCTGGAAAATCCAGGTTTGTGTTCCAAGTTCAAAACTCAACTTTGATGCTCCCAAGTCGATCCCCTTGGGCCTATTTTCTGGAAAATCCTTGTAAACACATAGAGTATCAAGTTTTAAAGCTCAATTTGTAAAATCAAGCCCAAGGATGTTTTAAACAAACTCAATTTCAAACTCATTTTTCATGAACATGGAGAAATGCTAACATGCATGAAATTTAACCAAATACGACCTTCAAAACTTGTCCAAATGGACTCATTTCTTCAAGAATATGCTGAAAACATGGACTCATGCACAAATGTGAGCTTGCATGTGAGATTTTCATGAAGTCCATCCTCCAATCTTGACAATATGGACATGCATGCATGAAATAAGCTCTAATTCAACTCTTTGAAACCAATTTATGGTCCTACTCTACAATGGAGTATGAATCATGCAAGAACAAGTTTAAGGACAACAATGAAGACTTAAATTTCTTACCTAAGTCTTGTATTCAAGGTGTGGGAGCTAAATAGGCAATCTACACTTCAATTTCTTCAAGATTTCAAGCCAAAACAACAAGAACAATTCTCTCTCTCTCTAACTCTCTTGTTTGGTCGGTTGAGCTCAATAGAATGGCTGAGGAGTTTGTTTGCTAAGTGTATAACAAAGTGTAAAGGCTCAAGTAATAAGATTAAACAAGCCCACTCAATGGCAGTTTCGTAATTTGGTTAACTTAGGGTTTAACTTAACTTAATCTAATTTAATAATACCAAATCACATTTTTGATAAAATATACCATAAAATCACAAATATTTACTGATCCCAAAACTCAAACGTTCCTAATTCGGCCGCCGATAAGGGCCTTCAATTAGCAGTTTAAACTAGAATTCAAACAGATAATCAATCAATCAAAAAGATGCAATATGCAATTCAACAAATAAACTCATTCAAATTATCATTACAGTTCAGTTTAGCAGTAATCAGTTATAATTCAGTTTATCGGTAATCAGTACGAGGGTTGTTACAGTCTCCCCTCCTTATAAGGAGTTTAGTCCTCTAAACTCGAGTTACCTTCAGTTTGGAAGAAAATAGGGTTCAGTGGAAACAAATCAGGATATCTTTTGCCATGTCATCTTCCCTTTCCCAAGTGGCATACACACCACCATGATTCTGCCAGTCAACTTTCACTATGGGATCTCTTTGTTTCTCAGTTTCTTGATCCGCCGGTTTACAATCTGTATAGGCCGTTCCTCGTAAGTGTAGTCATCACTCAACACGATAGGTAGGCTCAATCACATGAAACGGATCTCGAAGATAGTCTCTCAACATCGAAATGTGGAAGACGTTATGCATATGCTCCATTTCAGGAGGAAGTGCAACTTGATACGCCACCGGATTGATTTTCTCAATCACCTCATACGGTCCGACATACCGCGGCGCTAACTTGCCTTTGACTCCAAAACGAGTCTGGCCTTTCATTGGTGTCACTTTCACAAAAACGTGATCACCCACTTCATACTCTCTGTCCCGTCTTCTAACATCCGCATAACTTTTCTGTCTACTCTGTGCGGTTTTCAGTCTCTGCTGTATCAGTTTGATCTTTTCAGTCGTCTCATATACAATCTCGGGCCCAAGCAAAGGCCCATCTCCAACTTCTGCCCAGCAAATTGGAGATCTACACTTTCTGCCATACAATGCCTCGAAAGCGCCATACCAATACTCGAATGGTAGCTGTTGTTGTAGGCGAATTCAGCCAATGGCAAATGACTTTCCCAGTTTCCTTGAAATCAAGGACACACATTCTCATAGATCCTCTAAAGTCTGGATGGTCCTTTCTGACTGTCCATCTGTCTGAGGATGATAGGCACTACTCAGCCTCAATTCAGTACCCAATGCAGTCTGTAGGCTTTGCCAGAACCTCGATGTAAACTTCGAATCCCTGTCAGAAACAATAGACACAGGCACTCCGTGCATCTAACAATTTCATCAATATAGATAACAGCCAGTTTGTCCGCATTATAGATTGTCTTGACAGGTAAGAAGTGAGCAGATTTGGTCAGTCTATCAACAATAACCCAAATAGAATCCATACATTTCCTGGAGTGAGGTAACCCAACGATAAAATCCATCGTGATATGCTCCCATTTCCACTCTGGTATGGGTAAGGGTTGCAGTAATCCGGCAGGTCGTTGATGTTCAGCTTTGACTTGTTGGCAATGAAGGACACTTAGACACAAAGTCGGCAATTTCTTTCTTCATTCCCGGCCACCAAAATTCTGTTTCAGATCTTGTACATTTTCGTTCCCCGGGTGGATCGAAAACTTCGAACTGTGGCCTTCTTGGAGAACTCTTCTTTTCAATTCAGTGTCATTTGGTACACACAGTCTATCTTGAAATTTCAGTACATTGTTGTCAAATTTGAACCCCGGTCTGGTTTAGAATCTTTCTTCGATGATTTCTTCAAGTAATCATCCAGTTGCTGTTTCTCTTAATTCTTCAATCAATGCTGGTTGAGCAGTAATGGCAGCTAAGGTTCCACCTTGTTCTTCAAATTTCAATTCAGACTTTTCAAGGTCACAAAGCAACCTTCTGCCCAGTCAGCAAACAGGCTAGTTCCCAATCGATTTTCGGCTCAAAGCATCGGCAACGGTATTGGCTTTTCCCGGATGGTACAGAATCTGTAGGTCATAATCTTTGATCAATTCAAGCCATCTCCGCTGTCTCATATTCAGTTCTTTCTGTGAAAGTATTTCAAACTCTTGTGGTCGTATACTTCACATGTCGCCCCATACAAATAGTGGCGCCAAATTTTCAATGCAAAAACCACTGCAGCAAGTTCAAGATCATGGGTTGGGTAATTCTTTTCATGCGGTCTCAACTGTCGGGAAGCATAAGCAATAACTCTCCCATTCTGCATTAAAACACATCCCAAACCCTTATGAGAAGCATCACTAAAAACAGTGTAACCATCTGTACCTGAGGTAGAGTAAGGACCGGTGCAGTCACAGTCGAGTTTTCAACTCTTGGAATGCTGATTCCCTTTGGTCAGTCCAGTCAAATGATGTCCCCTTCTGTCAACTGAGTCAGTGGTAAGGCAATCTTGGAGAAATCTTTGACAAATCCTGTAATATCCAGCCAATCCCAAAAAGCTTCGGACTTCGGTTACATTCGTTGGTCTAGGCCAGTTCACTACAGCTTCAATTTTCTGCGGATCAACAGAAATTCCATCTTTGCTAATAACATGCCCCAAAAACATCACATGATCAAGCCAAAATTCACATTTAGACAGTTTAGCATACAGTTTCTGTTCTCTTAAGGTCAGGGCAAGTCTTAGATGGTGTTCATGTTCTTCAACAGTCTTAGAATAAATCAGTATGTCATCAATAAAGACCACAACGAAATCATCAAGGTATGGTTTAAAAATTCTGTTCATAAGGTCCATAAATGCAGCAGGGGCATTCGTGACTCCGAACGGCATAACTAAAAATTCATAATGGCCATACCTCGTTCTAAAAGCAGTCTTATCAATATCTCCCGGTTTAACCTTCAGTTGATGGTACCCCGATCTAAGATCAATCTTGGAAAACACTTGTGCACCCTGTAACTGGTCAAATAAATCATCAATACGCGGTAATGGATACTTATTCTTTACAGTTACCTTGTTCAATTCACGGTAATCAATGCACAGTCTCAGTGAGCCATCTTTCTTCTTCACAAACAAAACAGGTGCACCCCACGGTGAAGTACTGGGTCTGATAAACTTCTTGTCTAACAATTCCTGCAATTGAACTTTCAATTCCTTCAGTTCAGTTGGAGCCATTCTGTAAGGAGCTTTCGATATCGGCTGTGTACCCGGAATTACATCAACGGTAAATTCAATCTCCCTGTCAATCAAATCCCCTGGCAAATCATCTGGAAATACATCTGGGAATTCTCTGACTATAGGAATACAATTCACATCAGTTTTAACACTATCATCAGTAGACACAGTCAGTACAGAACACAGATATCCTTTACACCCCTTTCTAATCAGTCTAACAGCTTTTACAGAAGAAACCAGATACGGAGGAGGTACTACTCCACTCCCATTAAACACAAATTCAGGCAAACCCGGTGGACAGAAAACTACTTGTTTTGTTACACAGTCTATAGTGGCATGATATTTTTGTAACCAATTCATCCCCAATATTACATCAAAGTGATCAATATTCAATGGCAGTAAATCAATAAATAGATGCATATCCCCAACAATAATCTCACAAGCGGGATACATATATGCACATGTCATGGATCCCCCAATGGGTGATGATACCGCTAACAAGCAATTCATAGGTTCTAAGGGTCTATTCAATTTTCGTGAGAAGGCATGCGACACATAAGAATGTGTAGACCCCGAATCAATCAATACATATGCATTTTGAGCACAAATAGAGAGGATACCTGACACGACAGTCTCAGTGTTCTGCACGTCTCCCGGTACTAGGGCAAACACTCGGCCCTGCCTCATAGGCTCTTTCCCGGTAGCTTTGGGGTTAGGCTTCGGTGCTACATTTGATGCTGCTACGCTCGGTGTAGCTTTACTACTAACTGGTGGGGCAGAAGGGCAGTCTTTAATTCTGTGGCCCACCTTGCCACACCTGAAACAAGCTCCAGAAACCTGATAGCAAACCCCTTTGTGCTTGTTGCCACATATGGAGCAGGGTGGAGTAAATCCACTCCCTTGGCTGGGGCTAGTTGTCGACCCCGTATTCTGTTTCTTGTTTGCAGAGTTATGCTTGCCTTTCTTAAATTTGAAACCCTGCCTTTTACCTTGCCACTCAGTCGTTGGTGTTTCAGATTGTTTCACTGCTGCAATATTTGTCTCGGCCATTAATGCCCGGTCGAGAACACCCACAAAAGTCGGTAGTTTCAAAACATTTATTCGGTCCTGTATAGCAACACTAAGGCCTCCCTCAAACCTTCTGGCCTTCTTATAATCGGTGTCCACCATGTGTGGTGCATACCTAGCAAGTTCAGTGAATTTCTTCTCATACTCGGCAACAGACATTTTGCCCTGTCTCAGTTGTTCAAACTCTGTTACTTTTCTGTCTCGGATGCACTGGGGAAAGTACTTTTCAAAGAAGGACTCCTTGAACTGAGCCCAAGTCATGATAGCATTCGCATCGCGGGTCAACATCCACCACCTTCTTGCTTCTTCTTGAAGGGTGAAGGTTGCTAACAGTACTTTGTTGGCTTCGGAACACGGAAACACTTCAAATAATTTCTCTGTTTCAAGTACCCAAGCTTCAGCCTTCAATGGTTCAAGGCCTCCCTGAAAGGATGGCGGTTTTAGCTTGCTGAATTTCTGGGTAAGAGCAATAATATCCCCCTCATTTCCATTCACATTTTGCACATTCTGTTCCGGTTGCACCGGAGGAGGAGGAGGAGGAGGAGAAGGAGGCTGTTGATTCTGTTGTTGATCTAGTCTTTCAATTATCAGCCCCATCATTAGTTCAAGTCTGGCCATTCTAGCCTCAGATGATTCAGGTTCATTAGCAGCATTTGCATTATCCATTTTTTCTATAAACAGTTATAACAGTTTCAATCATAAGCAGTTATAACAGTTATCATTTTAAGCGGTTTAACATTTTAACACTTAATCAGTCAGTCATAAGCACACACTTTTCAAATTCATGAGATGCCCTAATTACTTTTCTAGGACACCCTATAGCTCATTTGGACACGTGTGTGCGGTATAACTCGTGGTTAAGTATCGCTCTGATACCACTCTGTCACGACCCAAACCCGGCCCTATGGGTTTAGCACCGTAACCGGCCAGTAATCCGTGATTACCGAAGGCCTGCTTAACAGTAATACAGTATAACAGAGTTCAGGGCCTGGCGGAAGCCAATACAGTAAATAACTAGTGTCCATTGAGCTGTGAAAATCTGTATGCCAAAAACATTTTTCATGCATTCAAACGGTTCAAAACAGTACAGTCTATACAATCATACACAACATTCAGTACGGGGACTTAATCCCTCAATAACAGTACAGTAAAACAGTAAGCGGTCTATACAGTGATACAAAACAGTGAGGAGACCGATGGGAAAAACCTAAAACAAAATCCCAAGGCCATAGCATGGCAACACGGAACCTCACAGTGAGGCACACAGGCTGGCTGACAAAACTGGGGACCAACCCACGCTCCTAGCTCTAGTCTGGCTGCTGAGAACCTACATATATATATAAACAGTGAGCTAAAGCCCAGTGAATAACATAAAGCGTAAAGAGGTTTAGAATGAATGTCCTTACAGTAATGAAAACAGTTCATTTCAATCAGTATTACAGTTGTTCAGTACAATAAACAATCATATGTGGTACATCCATTAGCATAACAGTAACAGTAGGTCAAAAAGACCGAACAGTAATGATGGCCAGTCATTCAGTAAACAGTATGGTTCCACAAGGGAACCGACAGAGATCTCTGTAACAGTAACAGTCAGTAACAGTAGTGCTAAGGATGCCACAGTACAGTTCAGAAATAAAGGACATACATTCATTCAGTAAATAATTCCAGTTCAGTACACAGTTCAGTTCAGTATTCAAAAGATAGTCATTTTGAACATATCTTTACACGATTGTTACTCACAGTGATTGGGCTAATAGCAGCTAGAGCGCGTCCCCGAGAGCCAACCCTAAACAGTTAACAAATAGAACACACACTAAGTTTCATGGTCGGGAAGGACGATAATTAAATCCCTAAATTTCCTCGGTGTGGTTCTACGTCTAAATCCTCATTAAGATGTCTTAAACTAGGCCTAAGAAAGCCTAGAATGGGATGAGGATGTAAAGATGTGCTTAGAAAACATTTGCAGAAATTCAGTGAAACAGGGTTCCGCTCGAGCGCAGGTTTCCCCGCTCGAGCGGACAAGCAAACAAAGGTCCCCGCTCGAGCTCCAACTTCCCCGCTCGAGCGTGGCACACAATCCTCCGCTCGAGCGTACATTTCCCCGCTCGAGCGGTATGATAAACAATGCAAAGTACTGGATGCGCGATTTCTCCGCTCGAGCGCGCATGTCTCCGCTCGAGCGGACTGTAAAACAAGTCGGAGAAAGTGCTGGGAGCATGATTTCCCCGCTCGAGCGGCACTTACCCCGCTCGAGCGGACTGCAAAAATCTGGAAAATCCAGGTTTGTGTTCCAAGTTCAAAACTCAACTTTGATGCTCCCAAGTCGATCCCCTTGGGCCTATTTTCTGGAAAATCCTTGTAAACACATAGAGTATCAAGTTTTAAAGCTCAATTTGTAAAATCAAGCCCAAGGATGTTTTAAACAAACTCAATTTCAAACTCATTTTTCATGAACATGGAGAAATGCTAACATGCATGAAATTTAACCAAATACGACCTTCAAAACTTGTCCAAATGGACTCATTTCTTCAAGAATATGCTGAAAACATGGACTCATGCACAAATGTGAGCTTGCATGTGAGATTTTCATGAAGTCCATCCTCCAATCTTGACAATATGGACATGCATGCATGAAATAAGCTCTAATTCAACTCTTTGAAACCAATTTATGGTCCTACTCTACAATGGAGTATGAATCATGCAAGAACAAGTTTAAGGACAACAATGAAGACTTAAATTTCTTACCTAAGTCTTGTATTCAAGGTGTGGGAGCTAAATAGGCAATCTACACTTCAATTTCTTCAAGATTTCAAGCCAAAACAACAAGAACAATTCTCTCTCTCTCTAACTCTCTTGTTTGGTCGGTTGAGCTCAATAGAATGGCTGAGGAGTTTGTTTGCTAAGTGTATAACAAAGTGTAAAGGCTCAAGTAATAAGATTAAACAAATGCCCACTCAATGGCAGTTTCGTAATTATGGTAACTTAGGTGTTTAACTTAACTTAATCTAATTTAATCATACCAAATCACATTTTTGATAAATATACCATAAAATCACAAATATTCTACTGATCTCAAAACTCCAAACGGTTCCTAATTCGGCCGCCGATAAGGCCTTCAATTAGCAGTTTAAACATATGAATTCAAACAGATAATCAATCAATCAAAAAGATGCAATATGCAATTCAACAAATAAACTCATTCAATTATCAGTCATTATCAGTTCAGTTTAGCAGTAATCAGTGTATAATTCAGTGGTTTATCGGTAATCAGTACGAGGGTTGTTACAGAAATTATGATTTGAAACTCCTAAACAAACATCATATGCAAAATAAGCTCGGGAACATTTCCAGAGTTGTACCAAACAGAGTTAGATTCCCATTTCTTTTTACTTTTTGCACATCATTTACTGAAAAATTAAAAATCATTCCAAACATATTTTCTTGGTTAGAATTTTCTAAAAAACACTTTTTAGAAAATTCTACCTTCTTATTTTCTATGTTTTTTGTTTTTACTATTTTTTTAGGCCTAGTTTGGGAGAGATTAAATAAGTGTACTTTTTGACTTTTTATGAAATATGGGTTGGGTTTGGGTTGGGTTTGAAGTGATGTGTTAGAGAGGTGATGTGACTTAAATAAGATGATGTGACTTAAATACGATAGTGACTTTTTGACTTTTTGTCTTTTTTCAATCTTCCCAAACTAGGCCTTTAAGCAATTTTTTTAAGTTTTAGACATACCTAACATAAATATACCTAAAAAGTAAAAAATTTGTGAATAAAACATTTTAAAAATTCATTAAATACTAAAAATACAAAAAAAAAATGAGAATTCAGTACATTTTTTGCATTTTTAAGTATTTATTAATTTTTTCACAAATTTTTTACTTTTTAGATACATCTAAGTAACGTGCATCTAAAAAAATATAAAAAAATGTTTAAAATTTTAAAAATATCCACTAAAAACAACAAAACACGAAAACCAACAAACTCAATTTTCAAAAAATTTAATCCAAAAAACTCAAACCAAACACACTGAATATTATTATTTTGTTACCTTATATTTTAGTTAAAAAACCAAAAAAGTTACTAAAATAGTATATTCTCACATCCAAGGGCTCAATCACATCACTTTTTCTATTTTAATTTTTTCGCTTCTTTTTCTCGTCTTGAGCGGTTAATAATATTTTATTTTATTTAATGAATCTTATAATTTGTTAAATTTTAAATAACAAATTAAAAATAAATTTATAAAATACATTTAATTTAATAAATGGATTAAAATAGGAAGTTATTAAATTTTCAAGATAATTTAATATAAAATTAACTACACATTAAGAAAATAAAATGAGAAAGATACTAAATTCAAGACAAATTAATACAATAATAACTACTAGTTTTTTTATTATAGAGAATTTTGAAAATTTTAAAAAATAATTATAAATTTGTGAGGAATTAATCACTTTTAAGGTCTATTGGCCTATTTTGAAAAGTAAATTAAAAGATGATTTTTAAATTTTTTTAAAAAATATGTAAAAAAAATAAAAAGATAATGCCACTAAAAAAAACTAAAAAATTACCAAACTAACTTTTTAATCAAGAAAGTGGCTGCTCTGAGCAACAGTGCGGCCTGCTTTGGATTTTTCGAAATGGTATTTTGTAAAATTCGACAAATAATGAATTTATATAAAATTAATTAATTAATTAAACATTTATAAATATATGATTAAATCATATAAAATAATTTATAAATATATGATTAAATCATATAAAATAACGGAAATGATCGAGAGCTCGAAAGTGAGGCTCGAAACACGGCTCGAAAGAGGGAAGAGGAGAGGGAAAAGGAGAGGAGGAAGGGAGGAAGGAAGAAAGAGGGAGAGCAGAGCCTCGCCACCCCGCCACCGCCGCCGCAGACCGTCGCATCGCCCAGACCCGGTTGTCTGCCCAGCCCCACCGACGTCGCAGCACCACAGCTCGCCGACGTCGCAGCACCACAGCTCGTCGCCTCCGCTCCCCGCCTCCGCTCCAGCCCTAATAATTGGGCCCCCTCCAGTCCTCCTCCTCCTCCCTCCTCCCTCCTCCTCCCTTCCCTTCTTTCTTCTCCGTTCTTCTTCTTCTCCCTCTGCTTCTTCATTTCTGATTAACACACAGGAAAAGAAAAGAAAAGAAAAAAACTCGACACCAAAACGACGTCGGTTTGGTGTCGAGCCAGAATTCGAGCCGTATTATTCGAGCTACGTAGTACTGCCGATAAATAATGATAAATGTCATTTTCATAACATACTTTTTAACATTTTTTTCAAAACAAATAAGAACAGATAAACGGATAATTTGATTTTTACTTAAATAGCCTACTCAACAAATCATATTAGTCTAACAACTTTGACTTCTTCATAGTTTTATGAGAGAAAAAAATAAAATAATTATAATTTAATGTTATATTTTATTTTATTAATTAATACTTTTCAAGACAATCCTTGAGGTTGACTTTTTTAACATTATGCCAAACCTCCACTAATTTTAGGGTGTTGAGGAGGATTGTTGGATTAAAATAGTCCACTAAAATATAAAGTAAGGTATATTATAAATACATCTTTTAAGATTTACTTAAATTATAAATTATCTCTGTGATTTTAGAAATTACATTATGCCCCTTAAGGTTTATAATTTCATAACAAGTAAGTCATTTTATTAATAAATCATCAAATTAATTAACATATTTTAATAATGTTAAAATTTTATTTCAATTAATAATTCAGATAATTTTATTATTGTATAAGTGAACAATTAGAAATTTCATTTTTCAATTAATTTATTTAAATAAAAAATTCTGACATGGAGGTATTTATAATTTTCTAAACCACAAGGGGCAATTCATATTTTAAGCAAACCTCAGAGGGGTGTATTTGTAATTTATCCTATAAAACAAGTTAAAATAACTAATAAGACAAAATGTCACACCTAATTTATAATTATTTTAGTTTTTCTCTCACAACCATTAAGGGGGTGTTTGGGAAGAGAGTTTGGTTAAAATAGCTTACTAAAAGACAAAATATGCTAAAATAGTCAATAAAAAAAAATGTCACATGTAACCAATAATCATTTCACTTTTTTTCTCACAACCATCAAATTAATTATAAAAAATAAAAAGAAAAAGCCAATCAATTTATCTTAAAATAACCAAATAGCTAAATAGCTAACTAAAATAGTCAATTTTCCAAACAAAACCTAAATCAAAAAAAAATTAAAAAAAAATTATAAACACAAGTATTTTAGTCAAATTAAAATAAAATAAAATAAGGGTAAATTACAAATACACCTCCTGGGGTTTGCTTAAAATACAGATTGTCCCCTGTAATTTGAAAAATTACAAATACCCCTTATTAGAATTTCTTTTTTAACAGAATTAACTAAAAAAATGAAATTCATAATGTTCTCCTATACAATAATAAAATTACCTAAATTATTTATTGAAATATATTTTTAATATCATTAAAAACTGTTAATTGACTTAATAATTTATTAATAAAATGGGCAATTTATTATGAATTAGAAACCTTAAGAGTGAAATGTAATTTTCAAAATCATAGGAGATGATTCGTATTTTAATCAAAACTCAGAGATATATTTGTAATTTATCCATAAAATAAAAGCAAATAATTAATTAAAATAACTAATCTTCACAGACAAGACTCGCTAGGGTGGTTGAGACATGATGACCACGACAAGCCTGGCAACCCATCCATTTGAAAATATATCAAAAAATAAAAAAAAATTAAAAATACATTCCCCGATTTATTTAAATTATAAATTATTTGTAATTTTAAAAAATTCTCTGAGATTTATTTGAATTATAAATTATTTATAATTTTAAAATTTTCATTATTTATTTATGGGAAAATTATCAGAAAGTCCTATATACCAAACTGTTACTCTTTATGGTCCTAAATTGAATCTTTTGGATTGGCAAGTCCTATTTTGCACGTTTGTTAGACAAACAAGTCCCATTTCAAATTATGTGAGGTGTGACTAGATTGATTTGCCCTTTTTTGTTATTGGCATGTACGTGTATAATGGGATTCAGTGCATATTTTGTGGGATACGTTGCTCTGTCATGTTTGGCGAGTTGGATACTACGTTTATGGGTGTGGCATTTTCATAGGTCGGGCTGAAGGCTTATTGTGAGTTAGCAAAGTAGGGTTTCATTGTTCTTTGCTGGTGGTGAGAGCTTCTACAATCGTCAACGTTCGCTATCATTGCAGGTACATAATACGTGTATATCTTTTTCATAGTTAACACGCCATTTGCCCTGCAGATGACGTGTGTTCATTACCACGTTTCTACGTCCTTCACATTGTCCACAATTGTTCTACTTATGTTTTGTCGCGATGTATCTGCCTCTGATTTTTACCCTTCCCACACCGTCCGTGCGGGGGGTGAGACGATCCAGTTTTTATTCAGTTCATTACTGTATTGATTTTGTTTTGGTACTTTTTTTGTTTTTTTACATGTATAACATGTTTTTGACACATGTTAGTGTCTGTCATCGTAGGTATGGAAGGGAGTTTGATGTTGCTATGTTCTTATTGGAACATTAACGCAGCCTACAATCTCCGAGATCATGGCACGTTTGCCGACTTAGTCGATTTTCTGTGTTCGAAGTTCAGCGGGATAGGTCCCCGTAATGTGGAATTGTCGTACAACATTCCAGGTTTGAAGAGTCTTACTTTACAAGATGATGTGGATTTGGGAAACCTTGTTATTCTTTCCCAATCGTTCGGGTTGCAACACGTTTGTGTGTTGGTTGATCATCACGGAAGGTTGGATAGCGTAAGTGCGTACACCGAACAACAGAATATGCAACCCAACCCTGTGGCCGGAATAATCGTTAATGACCAAGGAGAAAGTGATGAGGAGGTTGATTTGTTGCCTGATTTCTGCCCGCACAAAAATAAAGTATTACTGACTGAATCATGGGCGCGGGGGTTAACCCACGTTGGGCAATGCTTTGAGGAGGGTGTTCACGAATTTCGTACGGTTTTGTGCAAGTATGCTGTGGAGTTTGGGTTCAATTTCAGATATGTTAAGAACGATTCCGTACGGGTAACAACAATCTGCTCCATGTTGGAGGAAAAGGGATGCACGTGGTCTGTACATGCTCGGGTGTTGAAAACGAATCAATTTTTCTACATTCGGAAATGGAACAGTGTGCATAGTTGCGGTGTATCCGTCCGGACATCAAATCATCCAAGGGTTGGATCTGATATGGTTGCTGACATTATCGCAGCTCGTGTTCGGGACAGACTACTCACACTGTCACGACCCAAACCCGCCCCTAAAAGTTTGGCATCGTAACCGGCCAGTAATTCTAGATTACCACAGGCCTTCCCATACAAAACATAAATAATCGGGGCTCGCGGAAGCAAAGAAAAAAAAGAAACTAATAGTCCAGAGAGCTGTGCATAAATATGCATATATATATTACATGCAAAAAATGTTATTAATTACCCACTATCTTTACATAACATATACCCAAGAGAACATATACAATACATGCCACGTAAGCATAACAAAACAAAACAAAACTCACTATACGGCCTTCCAGGCCTGGCCCAGCTTGGGGCATACAAAACTCTGGTAGGCTTACAAAACGGCGGCTCAGCTTGAACTCCGCCTAGGCTTGACTTCCAGAAGGCTCACCTATAAATACATAAATACAAACAATGAGCTAAAGCTCAGCAAGTAACATTAACGTAAAGGGGTTAGTGAACGAACTCCAACATTTCATAAATCTGTAAAACGTAACATTCATAAACATAATCATAATCATCTCATAAGAACATACATAATGGCATACTCCATAGAATATAACATGTGTCGACTAACGACTAGAGTAACCGGTCCCGGACACCGATTAAACACATACCGAGATCTCGTAAACTGGTCATGGGTTTGTCCTTCCATGCCGTCCCCCATGACTAAAGCGCATGGGCCTGCATGTTCTCGCCCCCACGACTGAACTAACTATGGATGCCATACTAGATTTACAAATAGGACATTCGTTCACAGTAAACAATAACATTTCGGAACCCATATCATGACATATCACTTTTGAACATACTTTCATAAGAACATATCATTTACATAAATGTTACTCACAGTGGGTTTCCAAGACCGAGGGCACGGTCTTCACTTCTTGACCTGCAAATCATCAACAGTATAATACATTTCTTATCATTCATCATCAATACGTCACATAAGTCATGCCGTTTCACATTCATTTCACATTCATTTCATGCTCAATCTAATCCTTCTTTACTTTAATTCATACTCATGAAATGCTAAAAGATGCCATTAACATGTTAGAATCACGTAATTCAACTTTCCAAAATTTTCTGAAAATAAGCCCTTTCGCTCGAGCGCTACTTTGTCCGCTCGAGCGGACTTCACATTTCCCCCAAAACTGCTGAGATGCTGATTTTACCGCTCGAGCGGACTTCCCTCCGCTCGAGCGGACCCTGCGAAATTCTGAAATTCTGGTTTTTCTTCTATACTTCATCCTTTCTTTGCAAAATCCATTTCAAATACATGAATACCAAGTTCCAAAACACTTGATTAACAACTTGAGTAAACCATTACATCTTCAATCAAAACTCACATGGAACATAAACAAGATCAAAACCCATGAACCAAGATGAAAAACCATAAACATATACATACAAGCTTCATATCTCTATAACCATGGAGGTTCTACCTCAAATTGACAAATATAACTTAAATCATGCCATAGATGCTCAATTTAAACATAAATTCTCTTCAATCCTCTTATTTAACATGAGATCACACATGATTCAACCTTAATTGAAGGAAATAGGAAGGAATTCTTACCTTGATTGCTAAGTTGAAGAGACTAAGCTTGATTCTTCTTCTTTTCTCTTGGTTTCCTCTCTTCTCCCCCGAATTCTCTCTTCTCTCTTTCTTTTCTAGATTTTCTTTTCTTGGGTTGAGTCACATAAGACTCTAAACCTTATCTTTACCATATATATCATAAAAATGGAATTGTGTCAACAGTTACAAGCCAAACGGAGCTTAGCGAATCAGACGAAATTCAGTCCTCAATTTATTTTCCCAAATGCTTCTAAAAATTCCCGGTAGCACATAAGCATGGTCAATTTCGTTTTCTGAAGCCATTACGGTTGTCAATTTAAGTCCCAAAGTCGCAATTCCAACAGATATTTTGCTAATTCAAACAGATAATCTTCAATTAAATCATATAAATGTATAAGTAATTACTGATAATTGTGACACACGGTTCCGAGTCATTACACACACGTCCAACTGATGTCGTCTTAGATTTGAAAGACGATTACAGGTTGGACGTCAACTACCGGGTTGCGTGGTTAGAGGTTGAGAAGGCAATGGGGAATTGTTTGGCGCGCATTCTGTATCATTCGACCAACTGCGTTGGTATCGTGAAGCCGTCATGCAATACAATCCTGGGAGTTATGTTGACATGATTACGATGAACACAACTACCGTTTCCGCTGTTTTTTTATATCATTCAAAGCATGCATTGATGGTTTCCTTCATTGTCGTCCATTTTTTCCTCGACGGAACTTTCTTGAAAGGCAGGTTCAAAGGGTTTCTGCTAGCTACCACCGCAAAGGACGGCAATCAAGGTGTGCCCCATTTCACTTTTAAAACATTGTATTTTTATGGTTCGAAATATTGTACACGCTAATCATATTCTCATCACTTTTTGTAATAGGTTTGTTCCCACTTGCTTATGCCATTGTGGACTCTGAAAACAATGCGAATTGGGCATGGTTCTTACAACATCTTGCCAACGTGGTACCCAGTGACAGGACAATGACTTTCGTGTCTGACCGAAATATGGGACTCATAGAAGCAGTTCCTATATTTTTCCCCACATCTCACCACGCATTCTGCCTCCAACATTTACAAAGAAATCTACGGGACAGACTACGTTATATGAACAACATGCATCAGATTGGACTGGTCAGCAAATTCCGTAAGTGCGCATACGCACCCACCATAACAACATTTAACCAAAAGGCCGACGAATTTCAAAAATCTGGAAAAACCATCGCTACGAAATTCCTTGCGGATGCACATCCACAACACTGGGCGAACGCGTTTTTCAAATACGTATATTCCTGTTATGCAACGGAAACATGAACATACCCAACAACAAATGATCATGCTTACTTGTTAACTTTTTTTTGCCCTTGGCAATTGCAGAGGTAGAAGATACAGCGAAATGAGCTCCAACGCCGCCGAGTCATTCAATTCTTGGATTCGAGAAGCACGGAATTTACCAATCACCAGAATGGTTGACAGTATCAGGGGTCAGATTATGCGACAAATGTCAAAACGGAGGGTATCGGCCCACACATGGGCTGGCGCAATTTGTCCGAAGATGGAATCCCGGCTGGAAGAAGATTACAACAAAAGTCGGGTGTGGAAAGTGAGTCAAGCGAATAACAACGTGTACAAGGTCCATTCATTCCCTTCTGTTATGGTGGACATCGGCAGACGTACATGTTCGTGTTTCCAGTGGCAAATAAACGAGTTTCCATGTGCGCATGCTATTGTGGCAGTGCGAAAAAGCGGAAAAAACCTTGACGACATAGTTGTACCTTAGTACCATGTGTCCGAATACCGTCTGACGTATGCGCCCACCATCTACCCAATACCAACTGTGGAAAAACCACCATTCAGCCCCACGGACTACGTCATTTACCCACCAAATGTCAAACGTCCGCCTGGGAGGCCGAAAAAGAAGAGAATACCGTCTAAAAGTGAGAATGTGCAACAAATACGGTGTGGAAGGTGTGGTCGTATGGGAAACCACAACAGGAAGACTTACAAAGAACCTATTTAGACGTAATCCCAAAACGTCGACAAGCCAACTTACATTAGTACGATTTATGTGGTTGCGTACATCATGCATACCATTAAATAATAATGTGATACTCACATACAGTTCAGTATTTAAACAATTTATTATATGAATTTTTTTGTTCGCTTACAAGTTCCATTTGATTTCAATTGTTGTAACGTTCACACCAATGTCGTGCATATTGTCCACCTCTTTCACACATTCACACCCAGCTGACGTTCAACGCACCTCGACGGACTGGAACATGTGCATCACTTAACTTGCAAATCAATGTCAGCCTGATTTGATTCAGACATTATCCATCAACCAGCAACATTATACATGACTGGATGTCCCAGTGCATAACTCAGAGGACAAATCTATACAACACAAGTTGCGAACAACCACATCAGTCATCACATTACGCATATTCCACAGAATTCCAACCAAAATATATCATAACATTTTCCAAAAAATGTGCCAGCTAATTGAAGTCATAGTGCTGTACACGCCCGTCACGCGTTAATTCAAGACAAATCATCCAACACACTAACCTAACAATATGAACAAACCATAACCTTGCTAATAATATAATGTGCATAACCAAAATATAATTATTTGCGCATCGTAGCGTACACAATCTTGAAACCCCATATTCGAACTAGCTAATATTATAACTATATACTAGTATATGCATCCCTACACACCCTCAATCAGTGAGATCGCTCTTCAATCCACGCACCGGATCATTCACGAAAGACTTTACCATGATCGCCCGCAACACACTGCAGTTGCCCCCATGCAACAATCTTCTAACTTCCATATGGCGCACGTACTGGCGCATCACAGCACAGACAATGATAGCAGAGTCAAGCCTGTCCAAATATATCACATCGCATGTTACTAACGTCGCAGGTATAAATTAAGACAATTCATGTATTGTACCAGGTCAAGTCGGGGGGAAAATTAAAATGTGCTTACGATTCGGGACGCTGTTGGGGACATCCACTGATTCTAACGGCAGGTCATAATCCTGAGTATCAACCGAGTCATTTCCAATGGTTTGCCTCTGCACCTCTGACACAATGTTTTCTACACCACCACATACATACGTCAGCCAACACAGTTTACATGTTCACACACAGACCCACAAAATTGACATTTACAAATGTTTACCAAGGAAACGCCTCCATGTAGTGTATGTCCACAATTCGCTCCTCGTCCTCATCGAATTAAAATGCTTCCAACTCTCATCCTCAGTGTCATACACGACCAGCGTCCAGTGTGAGTCTTTGAAAATCAGGAAATGTACGTAACGGAAGAGCTTAGCTGCATGCAGGTTGTCCAGCATATACCTATTCCTTGAGGTAGCGTTGTTGTTCTTCATCATGTCCTGCATCACCATGCAAACATGTTACACGTTATGACATTCCATAACCAAACATAACATCTACAGCCACAAACTTACTAGATATATACTACTGAAGAAATAAGATTTGTCTGCAGCGTCGATGCCCTCATTTATCCTCTCCTGCTCAACACTTAACAGCACAACATAT
>JAPPVO010000031.1:176836263-176888554 GCA_030407325.1 Camellia japonica
AAATCAGTGAAGTCTAGGTTTTCCAAAATCCCATTCTTCACCAATTTTTTCAATTTTAATTTCTAGAGATTGCCCCCACCGTCTATGCCACAAGATTGAGGATTTTTTCATTAATTAGACACGTTTTAAACCAATATCGAATGCAGAGTTACTAAGATTGTGCCAAACTCATGATTTAAGGTAATTTATATAAACCATCACATAAATTACCAAAACAATCACTTTTGAATTAAACATTAAATTGAGTTTTCCACAATTAAATAAAACTGAATATCCAACACGATCTAATTTGGATAACGAAACTAATATTCTAGAAATTGAAGGAACATAAAAAGTGTCTTCTAGATCCATCTGATGACCCGTCTCTAAGATCAGTCGATAGTTCCTACAGTTATGACTCAGCTTAGAGACGATTCCCATATAGACCAAATCTTTCACTTTCCTTCAGTTTCTAGTTGAGAGGTATCCCTGCATGTCATTTGTAATGTGGGTCGTGGCCCCAGAGTCAATCCACCACATATTAGAAGGTACTTCAGCAAGTTTTTGATTCATAACAAACAAAAGAAAATTTCTTATATTTCTTTCGAACCAAGCCTTCGCTTGCTATAGTCTTTCTTCACATGTCCCTTCTTACCACAAAGTAGCACTTGACAGTGAACCATTCTGAGCCTGATTTTCTTCCCCAGGTTCATTCCTTCTCTTTGGTGGATTTTTCTTTGATTTTATAAACTTACCCATCTTTTTCTTTATAGCTCCATGAGTTTACAGCCAATGCAGTTTGATGTCCTTCCTCCCTCAACCCCACTTCCTCCTGAACACACATATTAGTTAGCTCATTCAAACTCCACTTATATCTTTATTGGTGTTATAGTGAATTTTGAATGCACCGAACTGTGATGGAAGTGAGTTGAGAATAAACTGCACGAGGAAAGTTTCATCAACCTGCATCCCTAAAGTTTTTAAGCTTTGCACCTTGTCGCCATATTGAGGATGTGATCCTAAACTCCTCGGGGGCCATTATATTTCATTGTTGTCATTCAGCCATAATAGTGCCAGCAAGTGGCTTGTCGATCTTCAACAGCCTTTAACCAAATTTTACTTTAAGCGTTAGGGTAATGTCACTAAAGAGTCCTTTGGGTCAATAACCAAGTAAGATCCCAGGAAGGTCGGAGGAGTCAATATAGCCTCCCTTCTAAGTCCAACCACCTTAGATAGCAAGCTATCTTTTTGACACATCTTAAGAGGTATTAACACAAGATCTCATAAGTAACAACGGAAAAAGGCATCAACAATATACATATCAAAGCTTTGAGAATTATGATGAACTATTGATATCACATAAGTCTTTCCTTTGGCAAAACTTAGGTATATCTATTGTCCACTCGTCAAGAATCACTTATGTAGGTCTAAAGCATTTATGCAATTTTTCAACTAGTCAGTTGTTACCTTTTGGTATTCAATTCTAATCTGTCAAATTGCATAAGTTACATTATCCTACCCATTTTATAATTATTTGAAAGTGACTCTCCTTTGGGCTAGTCTCATATCTCCTAATTATAACTGCAATTGAGAATATTATCGACCTTATATGTTACCCTTTTAACAATTCTTTTATGTAGTTCTATATTCATAAGTTTTACAAATCTAGGCCACTTTGGCAGCTACTAGATTAGTAAACCTTATGAATAAGGAACTAACCAACAATATTCTCTATTCATTAATTTGAGTTATTTAATTATCATTAATTCAATCACAATTTTCATGAAATCACTATTTTATGATTTTCAAAATTTCTTTTATGTGATTGCAATTACCAATATAATAATAATAATAACTCTGGACGAATAAGAATATATATATATATATATATATATATGCAATATGACAATCATGAATATCATATATAATGGTTGACAAGAATTACACCTAAATAAATTAACCACTTTAATATTTTAATATTCATGTCATAAAATTATATCATGATATCAAATTTAAATCATGAAAATATAAATATCAACAATAATAGACAATAAGTGCATATAATCAGATAAGGTAAATCATAATTCTTTAATGGACCGAATGATTCAACAAATTATAAAATTGCTTTTAATCTATGTACTTTATCATAGCGACAAGCAATACATGCAATTTAATATCATATTATGATGATTATAAAATTATTATCACTAAATTGATAATAATCAAACATGCATATGAACAACATATAGAATTATATAAAAGTTTTTGCACCTAACATATCACAAAACAAAGTGAGTGGACTGTGCTCTTATTTAGGTTAGGACCTAATAGATCTTATTGTCTTGTGAGTGAGGGAGCCATGATGTGCATACTTAGTTACGATTTAGAAATCAGGAATGAAATCTTCTTTCACACAACCTTTGACTTGTAACAACACAGAAAGAGTTTCTTTGATGCATAATGAATATGAAAGAGATTAGATGTACCATTCATCAGACACTGCCTAATAAATATGACATGCAGCTTACAAGGTTGAACATACAGCGTATATTAAAGATAACCAACACATGCCGACATGAACAAAATATGTTGTTATGAATAATTATATTTAATATAATAACAATATTCATAAATATATTATTATTCCAAGGTGTATTGATTCACAAACTAAAGCTCTGATACCACCATGTAAGTATTAATAATACTGTAACCATAATAATAATGCGGAATTAAACTTAACAAGATCTTGAATTCAATACAACTCAAGAATAAAACGAACATACCCTTTGTCAGCCATTGAATTAGAGAAGTTGAGAAAATACCCTTAGAGTTGAACTTTTAATTCTTGGCTCACCTTCTTCTCTCTGTCTCTCTTAATTAGGATGACTATAAAACTTAGATTGATGGAAATACTTATGATATGAAAGGGGAGTCACCCATCCTTATATAGAGGAAGAGAAGAGGGCTAGATAAACTCTATCAGAAGAATTCCTAATCTATCAAGGTTTTCCTTCTTATTTAGAAGAGTGATTATATTAAAATTCTAATTACTGAACTTGATCTCAAATATTGGCTTTATCTATTTGTGGAGTCCAAATAAATTAAAACATGTAGAAAATATGTAGGCTATTGGGCCACACTACTAAATAAATCCAACATCACCCACCAGCCAGCTGCTCTGCCAGAGTGGGAGTAGACGTGCGTTGATCCTTTGTTGCATGTGTGTGTGTCTGCTCTCTGTTCCATTGTTCCACCCAGAGAGAAATTTTGTTTAGCTCCTGTGTGTTGTCTTTCATCTCCCCTCATGCACACTACTTCTCTCTCTATGTTATCTCCTGATCTATAGTGTGTATAGTATATTGAGAAAACCGGACCCATCCTCTCTCTAGAAATATTCTTTACACCTTTCGACCCCACTCCAGCACCTCCTCTTTATGTTATCAATTCACTCCCCTCAGTCTCTCTCTTAAATAAATCATTCTCCACCATCAAAAATCATAAAATCTCCACCACCGAAAACATCATCATGCATATTTCCACCCCCTTCTTTGTTTCTCTTTCCCCAAAAATTCCCTCACGTAACATTTTTTTTTTTTATACTATTTTCTATTTTCTCCAATCATGGTCCGAACACTCAAAACTAAAATTTTAAATTCTGCACTGACTATTTTTAAAAACAAAAGTTGGGGTCATCACAATACAAGACTTTATAATTATGAGGGGGTTTTGAAAGTATATATATATTTTTAAGTCCTTTTAACAAAAATGGAAGGTAAGAGGGGTTTATGGCCTAATTTCCCAAGGCTCAACTATCTTTGACGATGGGGTTCAGGTAGTGATGTGAGTTTTGAGTATTTTGATCATCTCATCTATATCATCTATTTTATTAGTGTAGTGAAATGTCTCTTTTTTGTAAATGTAGGCAATTTGCGTCAAATCACATAAACCACTAAGTGTGTATATTTTTCTGTAGTATGTGCGTAGTTGTGTTTTCATTCTCTTTCGGGAGACATGGAATGAATCCCAGCAAAAAATGCATTTAAATTGGTAACAACTCAAAATGATTGTACTTCATAAAGTGTACGTGAAACTGTGACATGATACACAATTCTGACTTGTTTTAATTTGCATTTTTATGCAACTATAATTACTTTGAATTATTACCCTTTAAAAACAATTTAATGAATTATAGCTTAGATTTTTGTCACTTTTCTACTTCATTTTCCTTTCTCTCTACTAATTCTCACTTAAATCTTCATCCAAATACTTTATTTAAATTCTACATGGAACTTGCAAGACTCAAATGGTGGTTTTTTTAGGAATTTTTATTAGGAAAAGGCAGGTTAGCTGGTAATCTGTTATATTTGACGTAGTTTATTGGAATTGGTTATATTTGTATTTAATTTGAGAATATGTGTTGAAGTGTTTAGTGCATTTTTTTATTACAAGTTATGAGATAAAAAATAATTTAAATATATTATAACAAACTCACAGAGATAATGTTTGTAGTTTTTACATTTTGATTATCAATAAGCTTGCTGTAGGTTGTTACCAAACAGCCCATATACTCTATGCTATATGAATTTTGGGATAGTGAAAGAAAAGCAGAGTTTACTCTGGCATAACTGAAATACAGAGATAGGCCATCATGAAAGCACCAACTATTATCTACCAGGTCAAGTAGATGCATGACGTCGTTGACTGAAATTCCTGCAGGAGCTACTAATTTTTTGTTTGGTATGATATAGTTTAGAAAACATATGGCATATGAATGATTTTGTCTAGCGGGCCTGGAAACTTAGTCATGTCAAACAACTAGGCAATGATAAAGAATGGAAGTTGATTTTCAAGATCAAATCACGTCGTAGGCAAAATCTAATCTAGTCTGATTCGAAAATAATTCGATAATGAAGCATCCATCAAGAAGCATCATTTCCACAAAGTCATCTGTGTCAAGGCTGATGGTTTCTGCTGCATAACATTTGCGTGCTGTTTCTTCTACTTGTCTTATGGCCATGACTAGATTATCGACAAGTGTCTCTTCTCTCCTCGCTTGAGAATGTGTTATAGGTACCATAATTTGTGTTGTAGGTACCGTAATTTGTGTTTTCTTTACGTAGTTGATCATTCACTCTGCAGATGTATGACACAATCCAGCTAGTTTTTCATCAATGAAAATGGAAACATGATCTCTTCTAATCGACATGTTCATCTCCTAGTAGTACTACCTGTAGCAAACAAATTGTTAAAATTTAGTCTAAAAGTAGGGTACAATTCCTATTCCCAAGATCATACATACATAACTTCGCTCGATTTAAATGAAATTTCCTACCAGATGAGTTTTTTTGGTAGGAAAAAAATGGTAATTGCAGCTCAGTTAGTAGAAAAGCAATGGACAAAAACTTTTAAGCTGTTTGTACTTAGTAGTCACTTCGATTGAGAACCAAATTATGAAATTATATTTGTTTGGTTTAATTTTTCAAAACCTATTTTTAAACGAGTTTTCTAATGAAATCAAAGTGGAAGTTCCTTGACAATCCCAATTGTGTGAAGAGTGCAAAATATTTGGTCATACTACAAGTTTGTGTTCAAGTAAGCCTAAAATTCAAGCTCCAATTAAACTCAAACAAGAGTGAACTGCTCTCATTTGGAAGTGATTAACCCCTCAGTGGAAGTCAACTGTAATCCAAATGAAGGGTTTCAAAGGAAAAGAAAGAAATTGATGAGGATGTATGTAATTTAAATGAGTTAGCTCTTTAATGATCTTCACATCCCAAAGGGGCTCCTCAGATCCTTTCCGATGGAACATTAGGCGTCCCTATTTATTAATTTGTTGATTAGATTGATGTATAAGCTTTATAAAGGGATGTGTTTTCCCACTACTTTTGCAAGCTTTAAATTATTTTGACAGGTGCATCAAAATCAAAATGCCAACGGAGTCCTAGTTAGGCTTAATGGCTTTTTATTTTTTATTTTTATTTTTTAACATGTATATGATTGGATATTATGGATTGTGGGAGTTGTTCCCATATTTTATTCTAAATTAAATTGGATTTTATTCTTTCTTACCTTATGGGAGATAATTACTACCACCTAAAATAATTAAATTTCAGATAAAATTTTTTTTTTGATCAGCAATTTTAGGATAAAATATTGAGTTATGTGTCTAATAAAATGGCCTCAAAGAATGTTATTACTGAACTTAATAAAGAGAAATTGGATTGAAAAAATTATTTGTCATAGGAGGGTGCAGTACCTTCTCAATGTGCAAGAGCTGCTCAACCATTTGGCCAACATCATGACTCCACATGAACACAAGCAACCATCGTCATGACCAAGAAGCTTCTGTCAATTGGTTTAATAGGGACAAAAGTGCACACTTACACTACAACATCTAAGAGTTTAAGAGACCAAATGTTTTGATTTTTAAAAGTGAAAATTTTGTTGCAAAAGACATTTAGGGACCAATTTCCATCGTCATGAGGATAGTCGCTAAAAGGTCGTTCCAAAAAGACAAACAAGGCTTTTTAGCAACAAAATTTTGAAAAATGTCACTAATAAATAGACTTTTAGGGACAAAATAATTTGGTCTCAAAATGTTTTATTTTTTGAGACCAAAATTTGGTTCCAAAAGGATAATAATTCATCACTAATGTCCAAGTTTTGTTGATAAAAATATAATGACGACACTTTTCGCAACAAAATTATTTGGTTCTTAAAAAATAATTTATCTCTAAATTTTAGTCTCTAAAACCTTAATTTTTTTGTAGTGTTACCTTGTGGAGTTGCATGCACGATGATCTCATTGGGGAATTTGAGAAATTTGACATCGCAAAGGACAACAAAGAGGAGTTAGACATGGAAGGGCTGCGAATTTGGTGCCAAAGGATGACATAGTGACCAAGCATCACAAGAGCAAGTGTGCATGAAAGAATGACAAATCCAAGCTCAAATGCTGTAATTGTGGACAAGAAGGTCACTTATGCATAGGAGGGTGTAGTACCTTCTCAATGTGCAAGAGTTGCTCAACCATTTGACCAACATCATGACTCCACATGAACACAGCCAAGCATCATCATGACCAAGAAGCTTATGTCAACTATGCAACGCCCCAAAATTTTATAACGCCATTTAAGTACATCAACCAACATTCATTATAAGAAAAGAAATAATTCTCCAACCTTTACATTACTTGATCATGAGGTTTGTACAAAATAGTTCCACATGCGAATTATACATTCAATGATTTCTAGTGCATGAATCTATAGCATGTAGAACATCAGATCTAAAAATAAATAAATGCCCTCAAGGGCTTACAAATTCCAAGGCTTAAGCCCGGTTACACAAAAATGGTTTCTCGAACCTACACATTTATAGCCCTTGGCTAGCAAAATATACCACAACAAAATAAGAGCCATATGCTCTCAACAAATACGTCAACGCCCTAATTTGGCGGAATCGCCACATCCTTTCCTGTACCAAAATCCCATAGGGATGAGCATAAAGCCCAGTAGGAAATTCTTAACAAAGTATATACATTTTATACAAGTCCCATAAAATGAAAGGTACATGCCATACTACGCAAAGTATCATTCCTTTTATCATTTAAAAATCACCATGCACAATGAAACTTGAAATTTCAATAGATTCAAAGACTTTAAAACAAGATTACGGGGCGATAAATACGACTCAGGTAATCTCTAAGTTGGTGTCTACAAGGAGGCATAACTAGCACTACCAAATGCCCACTTTACCGGTAGCAAACCAGAAGGCACGTGGTACCTCCTCCGCGCGTGTTTTCGGTCTTTCACCCTGGACACTCAGGCCAACTTAATCAATTTCATTTACACCTCCCATCCGGACTTACCAACGTATTTAACCCAAAACATTTCAATAAATCTTATTTCACAACATTCCCTTCTCAATGCAAGGTTTCAAATCCCAATTCAATATTTGTAACAAGTAAAAGTATTGAAATGCCAATGCAACAATTATCAATGCCATGAAACACTCTTTCCATTTTCAATTATTCCATGCAATGTTCCCATAGTAATCACAACACCCATTTCTCTTTTCAATAACATTTCTCATGATAGCCATATGTTCATTTAAATCCTTCAATGAATAACCAACAATCTCACACTTCTTACATCCTCAACAATTTAATCATTTCATAATCACATCACATTTTGAGCAACAACCTCTCAAAATCAACAATTCTCATATTTCATGAAAATTGCCATTGTTAAGTAAAATAAGAGATTTTTCAACCATTCATTCATTTTAACATAGTAATAGATAAACACCCACAAATTTTCAACATTTCTCACAAAAATCTCAAGTTTCTAGGTTTTTGCCAAAACTAAATATTTTTCCATCTTACAAAAAAGAAAAATCTCTCCGAAAGCATCCTTTCCCATAATGTAATCAAGCTCTCTAGTATTGTAAGAAAACAAGATGTAAACCCATTTTTGAAATCATCACCACACATGAATCAAAATCTAAGTCCCTATACTTTCCAAAAGAGTTCCAAATCAACATAATCTTGCAAAAATATATATTATAGCGATCCCGGTTTTGACCCGACCTTTGTTATATTCTAGACTCGGGTTCCATGGTTTAATATTGTATCCATGTCATGTTTTCCCTCATTGTCTCTGGCTTTGAGTATTGGAATGTCTTGGGCATGTTCAGAGTAGGTTAGTTGCTAGTTGTTGAAGTTGTTGTTGTCCAGAAATTGCTTCTTCGCTAAAGCGAGGCTTCTTGTGCTCTAGTGAGTCTTGTGAAATTTGTTTCTTTGCTCGAGCGAGGTTTCTTGCGCTCGAGCGAGATTTGTGTGCTCTCAATATTTGGCCCAGATGTAGAATTTCTAGGAAGGTTAAGGTTTTCACTCGAGCGAGGCTTCTTGCGCTCGAGCGAGGGTGTGCGTTTGTAAAACTTTTGAAGGTATGTATTCTGTGCTCAAGCGACGCTTCTTGCGCTCGAGCGAGTTCACTTGTTGTGTCTAGTCACTCGAGCGACAACTCCTTCGCTAGAGTGAGCCTCGCGTATATCAGTTCGCAGCAGTATATTTTTATATCACTTTTTGATGCCTTTTCACTCCAAAACCCTAATCCGACTCTCCCTCTCTCTAAAATCCACTCTCTCTCTACATTTTAACCAAGATCCTTTGATCTCTTCACCCTAGTGTCTTTGGAAGAACGGTAGAACATCTTGAGGACTCCATTTTCATTTGATTGGAAGTTGATTTCGTCACTTTCGAAGTTTCTCCTCTTGTCCTTTGGGCTTCTACACTTGAGGTAGGGATATTCTACACCTTAATATAGTTTTTAACCTAGATATTAGTTGTTATGTATAAATGATGAGTTTTGGGTGTGATTTGGGTAGAGTTAGGGTTTGGACTCAAATTGAAAAGGAGGTTTCTATATTGGGTTCTATAAATGGATTTGGAGCTTTGAATGTGAGGTTACCTTGGGTTAAAATGGTGAAATTTGGCCTTGGGGTTGATATTTGAAAAATAGGGGAGATTTGCCCTAATTTGTGTTAAATAATTATTTTGTATAAATAATGGAATTGTTATGAAAATGCAGAATTGGTAGGATGTATGAATGAATGGTGTAGTTGGATTTGTTAAATCAGTCACCTATGGAAATTTGATAAAATATCTGTTATATAGATTGTATATCTGTTTAGAAATATCTGTTTTGGGTTATCGATGGAGGATAGCTACGATTGTTATAGAAATTGCATGAGGATTAGATGAATTGAAACTAATCATTTACATTATGTCATTGAATATGACGGTATGATTAAATCATTGAATATGTGTTGTGGATAGTCATTGTATATGACGAAGTTTTGGATACATTGTATCTGTATAATTGTTTGGTAGGAGAAAGGGGATGTACTTCATTGTTTGGAAGGAGATAGGGGATAGAATCCATTTAAAATTAAGTTGGCGGAGTGTCCAGGGTGAAAGTCCCGAAATCTTGTGTATATATGGGTGCCGATTCCCTCGGATGAAAGTTTCGTAAAATGGCAAAGTTGAAGTGTTTGAATAATGAATGTTATTGAATTGTGAACCAATGAGTTGTAATCTCATTTGGGTTGTTTAGAGAACGGTGAATTAGACTCATGAATTGATTTATAATAAATAAAAGAAATGGATTGAGATGTGAATATCAATATTGAATGGTCATGGAAAGATGTAAGTTGATTATGCACATTGAACATTTATCTGACACTTATATCTTAGTTAACCCTCATATACTGTGTTAGTTTATCTCTACTGGGCACTGGCTCACCCTACTTGAAAAACCATTTTCAAGTACTGGTGACATGCCACCTCCAAGGACATAACTTGGGAGGACTGAGGGCTAAAGGCTCTATTTTCGTTATATTTGTGTTTAAATATTTATTCAAGCTGAGGGCTTTACATGTATAGAGCTTAGGACTCTTTCTTTTGTTGTAACCAAGTGATATCTTAGAAAGATGTAAGCCCGTAGGGCATTTATTTTGTTATCATTAACTTGTATTACATGCTGTAGATTCAGAATGAATGTTTATGAGTGTATAATGCATGTAATATCCTTTTTATAATAGAAGCTCTGATGAATGAAGTATATCATTTTATTATGTTCATAGATCTTATGGAATGGATTATTTGTATTATTTTTTGGGGGCGTTACATATATATAACTCTAAGAAATCCCTACCTCAAGTTTTGGAGAAGAAGAGATAAGAAACCCCCAAGTTTGACGATGTTGAAATCTAATCTCCATCACACAAGATGAAGCCCTCGATTAGCTCTCCAAATTTGATGAAGGATGTTGGGTCAAAACTCCAATGGATCTAAAGAAATCAAGGTGTTGATATTGTTTGGTGTAGGAAATGTAGAGAGAAGGAGGAGAAATGGGTTTGTAGAGAGAGAGATATACAAAAAGTGGTATACACATAGCCCAAGAAAGAGAAAAAAAGCAGATTTTCGGACATCAGCGACTCCCGCACATGCGGCACTCACTCCTGCACTTGCGGGCGTGCCTCCCGCACGTGTGACACTCATCCCCACACGTGC
Source organism: Camellia japonica (assembly GCA_030407325.1). Classification (NCBI taxonomy): domain Eukaryota; kingdom Viridiplantae; phylum Streptophyta; class Magnoliopsida; order Ericales; family Theaceae; genus Camellia; species Camellia japonica. The sequence goes on from JAPPVO010000031.1 coordinate 176,847,317, forward strand.
GGTGTCTCCCCCGCACCCCGTTCCGCACCTGCATATTATGCAGTAGCCAACCCAGGTCCTCCCCTGTTTCCTATACGTGCGGCCTCACCTCTCACACTTGCGGCCCAAGGCCCCGCACATGCGGCTTTGCCCTTCCAGCTAGGAAACTCTTTAGCTCAACACAAGACACTCTGGGCCCAACTTCGCACCTTCCGAAACATGAGGAACTTGACACGGGTAAAAACAAGGAAAAAAATTTTGAGAAGAGCTTTCAATTACAATAACCCAAACCACTAATCAAGGCTCCAAGTTAGACTTGACACTCCAACGGAAGTAAATCTAACATAACTCAAGAGGACGAGGCGAATTACGTACCGGGTTATCACAAACTAGTTCAACAAGGACGAAAGTGCACCCTTTACCTTCTTGAGTTGCATGCACAATGATTTCATTGAGGAATTTGAGAAATTTGAAAGCATAAAGGCCAACAAAGAGGAGTTAGATGAAGAAGGGCTAAGAATTTGGTGCCAAAAGATGACATAGTGACCCAGCATCATAGAAGCAAGCATGGATGGAAGAATGATAAATCCAAGCTCAAATGCTATAACTGTGGACAAAAAGATCACTTACACTGGGGAGTGTACTAAGTCAATGAAGGTAAATCCAATACCAACTCTTTAGATATTTTTGTTTGCTCACATTTTTTTACAGTTCACTCTCTCACACAAGGAAACTTCTCATTTACTACACGAGTGTCGAGAACATCAAACACAATTAATTAAGATAGAAGATGGTTAGAAACAATATTAACCCTAAAAGCATCAACAACTTCTTACCTTTTTTCTTTTTCACTTCTACCTCTTCACTTGGTTGAACTACAATTGTCTCTCAGGCTAATATGTAGATTATCTTCGGATAGTAGTTGATAGACACTACATAAAAATGACAAATGGAGTGGAGCCCAAGAAGAAGTCCTAGAAGTTGGCACCAATCAGATCAAGATGCACTTTGGGTGCAATTTTTTTCTTCATGATGTGCTTTATGCACGCACTCTCCAATGTAGTCTACTTTTAGTTTTATCACTTTTGAAGTTAGAATTTACTTTCCATTTTAAGGACATTAGTATGTCAATTTATCTTGGTAGAACCTTTTATATTGTATTTGATTCTCTAAAATGGCATACAAGTTTAGACCACGTAGAACAAGACAGAATAACTATTTTAGCTAGAGAAGGGCTACTGGGCTCTCTCGCTAAGGTAAATCAACTTAGATGTGAGCCTTGTTTAACAGGAATGGCATGTAGAAAGTCTTTTGGTAAGAATTCTAAAGCTACTTATCCATTAGATCTAATCCATTATGACATTTGTGGACCAATGAATGTTAAGGCACAACATGGCACATCCTATTTTATAAACTTTATAGACGCTTTCTCACATTTTGACTCAATATTATGTTAGCTTTGAATTGTTTCAAATGTTTCATAACAGAGGTTGAGAAAGGTTCTCTCTTTTATTTTTATTATAAAAATTAATGTGTGTAACAATCAGATGACAGTGGTGTATTTTGAAAGCTTTCATAGATATTTTTTTTCTCTCTCTTTCTTATTTCTCTTCAAGGTACTATTAGACCCTATAGGGTTTTGGAACCTGTATCTGCATAGAGGACTCTTGTAGCCATTTTATTTGTGAAAGAAAAAACCAGAAATTGTGTGGAAGGAGCCTGTAAAGCAGGCTTTCGATTTTAACCATTTTATTCTACATCAGATATTGATAAGGCATACAAAAGATCCCCGCAACTCACAAAATTCTTCCTTTCAATATCAACCTCCTTACCAGCCCCCCCCTTCCCAAAAAAAAAAAAAAAAATTCAACCTCCTCGATTGAGTTCATATTTTATTGTGATTATCTTTCTTGTTTACTGGTTTCCCTTGTAAGACTTACAGGATCTATATATCAGGAACTAAAACACCAAGATAATTTAAAACTAAACAGTTAAAATATTAATAGATTTAAATACGGACCATCTACTGAGGAATGGTCTCCACAATTGGAAAACCCTAACACCGACTCTTCCCCTCTTTCTCTAATCTTTACATTGTCTTTCAAGGGCTGACAACCCTTTGATTCATATATATATAAACCACAATAGGATAGGAGAGAGGACGGGCTTAATAAAAAATTACTGGGCCCTCCCATTAAGGAACTCAAATAACTTAGAACTAGCCTTACACCTCCATACCACATATCTACATATAAAATAAATACACTAAGATGGACCATGACCCAAAACTTTATGGATCACAATAATAATTTTGGCCTCATACTAGTCAATCTGTTTGAATCACTTTCAACACATTTTTCACAAACTAAACAAAATATAGTCAATGACAACCTAATTAAGAAAATTTCTTAAAACCCAAGATAATTTAAAACTAAACAGTTAAAATTAATAGATTTAAATACGGACCATCTACTGAGGAATGGTCTCCACAATTGGAAACCCTAACACCGACTCTTCCCCTCTTTCTCTTAATCTTTACATTGTCTTTCAATGGGCTGACAACCCTTTGATTCACATATATATAAACCACAATAGGATAGGAGAGAGGACCGGGCTTAAATAAAACAATTCCTGGGCCCTCCCATTAAGGAACTCAAATAACTTAGAACTAGCCTTACACCTCCATACCACATATCTACATATAAAATAATAAATGCACTAAGATGGACCATGACCCAAACTTTATGGATCACGATAATAATTTTGGCCTCATACTAGTCAATCTGTTTGAATCACTTTCAACACATTTTCACAAACTAAACAAAATATAGTCAATGACAACCTAATTAAGAAAATTTCTTACATTCTGCCACTTAGGCTACATTGACTACTAATTTAAGAAAATATTTTATTTAATAAAATGACTCTCGGGTTGAATAACTTTAGTGGCCACAAAACATGATTCAGAATATAAACATCTCAGCACAGAATGTCGTTCAATGAGAATATTAATATCGAACTGTAGCGGTAATTATGCTATCCAACAACATAACACCTTCACAATTACAAACACTAATATGTCACCAGCATGGATTTATATATGTGGTTAAGTGTAGTGTGGAATTTCAGTACAATTGATTCAAAAACTATATAACATGCTAATTCCACATTCAGTTCTCTGTATGGTCTCAAAAAGGCCTGGTAAAGAATCTCATTCCTTTTTACACTTCTAAAAGAAGCCTTTATACCTCTAACCCGAGATCTTTCATGCTTTAACCAAGCATTAGATTTTATGGATCCATAGACACTTATAAACCAAAGTGTTAATCTTTATATCTCAAAAATTTAAATATAACTGTAAGAGTTCATATAAGAGGAATACATACATAACAGTTACCATTTATGTGTACACACATAAGTATAAACAAAATGTGAATAAACACATTAAACTTTATTAATTGAAATACACCATAGATAATATTCATGGGTAAAAAATTTCTTTAACCAAGCACATAAAAAACTGTAAAGTATCCATATGCCCAATATATTTTAGCAAATTAAATTTAGCCTAAGCCCTTTATTTAGAGAATCAACTAATATGTATTTTGTAACAAGTGCTCATAAAGAATATCATCTTTAAGAACTCTCTAATTCTGAACTATTTTAAATTTTTATATTTAACACTATTAGAGCTTTTATTATTCTTCATAGAGAAAACTAAAACGAAGTATCATAATACATCTTTATAGGTTTGGAGATGAAATTAACAATTCTAAGCTTTGAAATAAATTCTTTAATTATATATAACTCAAGTCGAACTATAAAACATGTTTGCGTATTGAAAAGTTATAAGAGATTTTATGCAACTCTTCCATAAAATAACATCTCATGCAAATATAAAAATATAACTGGTAATAGATACTATATATCATTTGAGCAACTACCAAAGTCAACATTGTGCAACTAATAACATTAAGATGATTAATTCTTTTATAGACAATCATATAATCTTTAATTCTCTATAAATATAATAGCACTTTATCTGTTCCAACCCAATGGTCAAGGCTTAAATTAAAATAATAATTGTCTAATAAACGAATTGCACGTGCACCAAGTTTAATTTAAATTTCATAATTCATTAAACTCCCACAACACTAGCATACCAGACATTCCCCATAAACTCTTTCTCAACATCATTTTATGAATACTGAATGTTAATTAATCTCGGTCACCAATAAGAGCAATGTAAAACTTTTAATTATGCATATTAAATTTAGTAAGAATGCGATCTAGGTATGCTCTTTTGAGATGAAAAAAACAATCCTCTAAATTTATTTTCAAGTATCTTAATGCCAAACTCATAAAATATTTTACCAAGTTATTTTATATCAAAAATTTATTAACAACATTATTTTCATATCAAGTATTAATTCGAAATTATTAGTAGGAAATAAAATTCCATCAATATAAAGGAATATTTAAATAAATTACTCCCCACTAACCTTGAGATATATGCATAAATTAATAGTATTATCCATAAAGCCAAGTAATAATATTTGGTGAACCTTTAAATATCATTGCTCAAAAATTCGTTTGAGACCATAGATAAATTTGTTTAACTCACAAATCAAATTTATTTTGTTTGGCGAAGTAATAGATAAAAATGCCACAATACCACTATAATCATTATAAAACTATCTTTATGACATTGGTAAGGACAATACCCTTTTCAAATCACAACCTCTTGCAATAATTGTGTATTTATTTATTTATTTATCTTTAAAAATACTCATTAGATTTCAAACTTTTAAGAAGTTTAACATGATCTCATATTTAATTAATAATTTATATCAATTCATTTATTATATTACAAATTGTCAATATCTTCATCATACATAACAATTATCTCTTCAATCTTTTGATATTGCTCATTTAGTAAAATAATATAATTACAGGGATCTTTTAACTGTGTGGGAATGCCTAGGAGGTTGTACATGTTATGCATGTTCAAGTTATATCAACAGATTGAATAGACACTTCAAGTTATACTTGCACTCTCACTTACTCTGTGTGAGAATTAATGGACCAATTTATTACAATAGGCACAAGTACACATGAAAATTTATATATTTGAGTTTTAAACTGTTCCCCAATCTAAAAACTTCACATTTTTAAGCTTAAAAGATTCTTATGTTAGAACTAAGATAATAGATGTAACGCCCCCAAAATAATCCAACATGAAATAGATACATCAACCAACATCCATTAAAGAATAAGAGCAATGCTCCAACCTTTGCATCATTAATCAATAAGATTTGTACAAAATAGCCCCACACGCGAATTATACATTCAATGGTGTAGAATACATGAATCTATAGCATGCAGAACATCCAATCCAAAAGTAAATAAAATGCCCTAAGGCCTTACATATTCCAAGGCTTAAGCTCGGTTACACAACAATGGTCTCTCGGACCCATACACGAATAGCCCTTGGCTTACAAAAAAATTTACAATCACAACAAAAAGAGTCTTACACTCTCAAAAGCATACTACCACACCCTAGTTTGGCGGGTTCACCACATCCTTTCCTGCACCAAAATCCCATAGGGGTGAGCACAAAGCCCAGTAGGAAATTCTTAACAAAGTATATACATTTATGCAATTCCCATGAAATGAAAATGCTCATGCCTTGCTATGCCATTAAAAGGAAATCATATCTTTTTCTTTTGAAAATCGTCATGCACCATAAAAATATGGAAGTTCCAATAGTTCAAATGTTTTACATCAAATTCACGAGGCGGTAAATACGACTCAGGTAATCCCTAGGTTGGTGTCTGCAAGTAGGCATAACATGCTCTACCAAAACCCCACTTTACCGGTAGCTAACCGGAAGGCACGTGGTACCTACTCCGTGCGTCTTTTCGGTCTTTCACCGTGGACACTCAGGCCAACTTAATCAATGTCATCTACACCCCCTATCCGGACTTACCAACGTATTTACCCCAAACAATTCAATAAATTCTCATTTTCACAAACATTTCTTTTCAATGTGAGTTTTCAATTTCTCTATTCAAGGATTTACAATGATCAACCGAAATTAAATGCCAATGCAACAACTATCAATGCAATGCACATCTTTCCAATTCTTAACATTTTCCATACATGTGGGAGCCGGATAATTGGAATAATTAGAAGCGTACTCTAGAAGACAGATATTACACGGCTCTATCCTGCATGATAAGGAAGCCAAATATAATAGATAGGCCGAATAGATACTGAACTATGGAGCCAAGTAAATAAGAGGATAATGAGTGACAAGTGGGCCTGGCCACGAGGCCCAGGAAACAAGTATAAATAAAGGAACAACAGACTAAGAAAGGTATGTGAGAATTATTGTGCTTAACTTAGAATACAAGCATTCTTGAGTGTAGAGACTGACTTGTCCGTCGGAGTGCTAATTCCGGCACCCCCGACCGGAGTGTTTATTCCTTTTCAGGTGACTATCAGCGGATCTCGAGCGCTTCCCAGGATCAGAAGAGTATTTCCAAACCACTTCTCCACAATTGGCGCCGTCTGTGGGAATACTCAAGCACATCCATAGCGAGCGTCACGGAAGATCCTCCGACAGTCACTGTTGACCCTATACTGTAAGATGAAACCACTCCAACAAACTTGCTTGGAACAGAGACTATCGCCGCAAGACGTGCCTTGAATTTCGCCTCACCCTCGACTTCGGAGCACGAGACAATACAGGCGATCATGGAACAAGCAAAGCAAAATGAACAGAGGTTGGAGAACATGATCGCTGAAAACGAATGTCTTCGTGAAGATTTGGCCTTGGAAATGGCAAAGTCCAAGCAAGCTGCGCGCCTAAATCCGGAACAATCTTCGAAGGTAGGTGGTCAACAACCTTGAGCACGACAAGACATTGATAGCGACTCCGACTCATTATCCCCGGAGCCCAGGAAGAAGGGACGACATGAAACCACCAGTTCTTCCGAAGAAAGTCCCCATACAATGCACAAGCGAAGATGGAACAGTTCAGACGAAGACCAACACGATCCCTTCGTACGACGGATTGCAAAGGCTGCGCTACCCAAGAAATTCAAAGCACCGTCGTTCACCTTCTACGGCGGCAAATCAGACCCCACCGACCACATCCGCTACTACAAGCAGGCCATGACATTGCATGCAGACGACGAGGCCCTCATGTGTCGAATATTTCTCAGCAGTTTGGGACCATTGGCGGTCAGGTGGTATTATAAACTGGAGCCGGCTTCGATTAAAACCTTCCACCAACTACAGAAATCCTTCAGGGCCAGATTCATCACCAACGAAGTCCAGCCGAAGCAAGCCGACTCTCTCTGGGCAATGCAAATCCTACCAGGAGAAACTCTAAGAGCATATTCGGCGCGATATTGGGAATGCTTTAATCTTGTTGATGACGCTTGCAACGACTCTATGGCCATCACCGCCTTCAAAATGGGATTACACCTAGATAGTGCCCTCTGCAGTTCCTTGACTAGAAGACCCCCCAAAACAGTTTGGGGGTTGATGAAGAAAGTAGAGGAATACTGCAAAGTGAAAGATGACGCCTTGCGGGTTAAAGCCGGACACGTGGCCAACAAAACGACCCCTCTCGAAATCGCTCAGCCAATAAGTTCCGCACCACCTCAGAGCCCTGAACCACGACAGCGGGCTAAACGAGACAAGAGACGGGATTCTCGCCGATCCAGCGATCAATGCTCACACCAAGCAAATGAGTAACTGTAGGTCGATAGCAGGCGCACAAAGCGCGCCGACAAGAAATATACGGAGCTGTCAGAGCCAATCAGCTCGATTATGTCCAAAATCCAACATCTTCCATTCTTCAAATGGCTGTCCAAGATGGTGGGACCTCCTAACACGAGAAGGCGGGACAAGCGTTGTGAATATCACAAAGATCACGGTCATGACACGGACAGTTTCTATGCCTTGAAAGACCACCTTGAGGAGTTGGTGCAAGATGGTCGGCTCCAGCAACACGTTCGGAAGAGCATAATCAAAACTATCACCCTTCGGCAGAAGTCACCTCCCCTTGGCGTTATACATATGATATACAGCCTTCCAATGCCACGTACCATACACGCAATTCATTCAGCCCCCCAGAAGCAACGTACACAAACAAAACTGCCCCACGAAGCTCCGAGCATTACCTTCGACGATTTCGATCTTATCGGCATAACGCTCCTCCATATTGATCCATTGGTCATTGAATAACATGTGAACCGATTTACTGTTGAACGCGTCCTCATAGACCAGGGGAGCACTTCGGAGGTCATGTATTACGAGACCTTCATCAAACTCGATTTCAACGAATCAGACCTGTCTCCGACTCCTCATCCATTATTCGGCTTCAACGCAAATCCAGAGTACCCGTTGGGGAAAATCACGTTACCCATTCGGGCGGGCTCCCAAACAGTGGATGTGGAATTCTTGGTCGTCAAGCTCCCTTCGCCGTATAACCTCATCATGGGGCGAACTTGGTTACATACTATTCAGGCCGTGCCAAGCACCTATCATCAGCTGCTGCGCTTCCCGACCGAACACGGCGTTGAGCAAATTTGTGGTTCCCGGCAATCCGCACAAGCATGCTATCTCCTTTCAGGAAAGACACCAACGGAGACGTAGGCCAACTCCGCTGAAGTGTCAAATCGTGACAGTCTGAACGATGTCGGACGGCTCCCTGACGAAAAGCCATGGAAGCTCTAGGCGATACCAGCAGCAGCTTCCCAAGATGTATGCTTAACGCGTCCAGCTGCGCCGCTACATGCAGGAAAAGTTGCTCCTGAAGGTATTTCTGGATGATAGGAGGCCGGTTGATGGAAAATTAGGTACGCGGCCCTGCTCCTAACGCACTTGCACAAATTCTATCATTAAACCCGACCTGCGGGGAATGATAATGGTTTTGAATGGCTCACCATGTACACTTTCCACTTCTGTAATGCAAAGATTCCTGTTTACTCACTGTGCAATCCAGTTCAAAAGTGTTCCAAATAAAGTCTCCAGATTCGGAACCCCATCGGTGCATGACGTCTTTGGGCCGATAAAGCCTCCGGATTTGGAGCGCCCTTCGTGGATGTCATGATTGGCCAAATAAAGTCTCCAGATTCGGAACCCCATCGGCGCATGATGTCTTTGGGCCGATAAAGCCTCCGGATTCGGAGCGCCCTTCGTGGATGTCACGATTGGCCAAATAAAGTCTCTGAATTTGGAGCCCCATCGGCGCATGACGTCTTTGGGCTGATAAAGTCTCCAGATTTGGAGCCCCATCGGCGCATGACGTCTTTGGGCCGATAAAGCCTTTGGATTCGGAGCGCCCTTCGTGGATGTCACGATTGGCCAAATAAAGTCTCCAGATTCGGAGCCTTATTGGCGCATGACGTCGTTGGGCCGATAAAGCCTCTGGATTTGGAGCGCCCTTTGTGGATGTCACGATTGGCCAAATAAAGTCTCCGAATTCGGTGCCCCATCGGCGCATGACGTCTTTGGGCCGATAAAGCCTTCGGATTCGGAGCCCCATCAGCGCACGACGTCTTTAGGCCGATAAAGCCTCCAAATTCGGCTGACCAAATAGTGCCACCGAGCAATGCTCAAGGGTCGAGTAATATTCCAAATTCGGAGCGCCCTCCAAATGAAAACATTTACACATCGAAGCAGGGATATGTAGGTTGAACCAGTACAACTGCATGAACAAGACAAAACGTTCTAGCATTCAAAATAAGATGCTTAATTCAGCATACAAAAATTCAAAATGAGATAAACTTTTAGAATGAAACATTTTATTCGATCAAACAGTAATTACAAAAAACGCAATCTGCGTTCAAAGCATTACAATGTCTATTCTCATACGGCGTCGCGTTGGTACAAGCGGCAGCCTCGAATCAACGCCCGTTGATCAGAGAGCACCCGCAACTTGAAATGCTTTGATCTGACCGTGCTTGAATCCATGATTCACAACGACGATATAATCACCCTTGAGGCGGGGACCTTGACACCATAGAACGTCAAGGCCAAGAAAAATTAATCAAACATACAAGACGATTCACAACAAGTAAGACTAAATGCCGTCGCGCCTACGACGGCGATCCAAGACAAGAAAGGAATTCCCCACGTAAGCAGTAATGCTCAATGGTCGCGGCACTACGTCGGCCTCATTTCTCGGTCGCGATTGCGGAAAACTTCGCCATTGATGTTTCTCCCTTCGAGGTGATCTGCTTTGACGACTTAGAGGCTGACGTTTTTCCCCTTTTTTGAACGCCCTACCTCCCGCGCGAATGGGTTCTCTGCTGCGATTCATTGCAATGTCAAGTTCAGCCAGAGTCCGAGCTTCTCCTCTGCTGCTGAAGAAAAACTCCATTCGACATTCACACTTATCTAACCCCACGCAACAAAATCGTTTTAAATCGAGTCTGAGCACAGTAAGCGAAGTCACTAGAGCGAAAAGTCCGAGGCAATTTATTTCTAAAATCCTTGCAGTGGCCCCGAGGCGATTTCATTAACATTGAACTCCAATAGACGGACGCCGAGCGATATTGGCCATAGCCACTCCATGTACCAATCTTTGGCCTTTTTGTTTTTGGAGTTAAAATGGCCTAATTATATAAACAGCAATTATAGATGGGCTGACTGTCTTCGGATTCGGAGCCCTTGGTGCATGACACCTTTGGGCCGGTTAAGCCTCCGAATTTGAAACCTCATCGACGCAATTGACCTTCGTGACACGCCAAAAATATGTTTAGTGAAGAATGCTCATGACAAGCCGGCATATAACCGTTCGGAATTAAAGCGCCTAGTTGATTCGAGCCGGTCAATGTTTATACAATGAAACGCATGCAAACACGTGTGTATCGAATGAAATTTACAAAGAAACATTTAAAATAGAACGTTTTATTCAATCAGGCAATAATTACATAGTTATGAACGCGATCTGCGTTCGAACGTTACATTGAATATTTTTATACAACGTCGCCCTCATCCTCACTCTGCTCGACTTCAAAGGTGGAAAACGGAAAATGGTTACGTTGGTACAATGGCAATGCCGAATCAACCCCCGCTGCTCGGAGAGCTTCCTCGGCCTGAAGCGCCTTAATCCAACCATGCTTAAATCCACAATTTTTGCATCGGCAAACTTCCTCGGCGAGCTTTTCCTTGGTCTTCTGTATCCTTACTTTTCGGCCATCGTGGAAGCCTTTTTCATAGGCCCTCCCCTTCACGGATTCCATCACGAACATGCTCGCCGTATCGCGATTGGCGAGTGCGGTACTGATAAGCCGTTGGGTGACCCTTTCTTCCACGATTGGGTTAGCCTGTCCGACTAGTTGTGCCTGAACGGCCTTGACCTTCCTTAGCTCACGCTCGGCCGCTTTCGCGCGAGCCTCCAAACTTCGGATGCGTTCATCCCTCTTCTCTATTTCTCGGCGGGAAGCACGGAGACGCATGCCGATTTCGTAGGCGGTATAGAGGCCCTTCACCGCACCGTGAATGCCTTCACGAAACACTTCGAAGTCCTCTTGACCCACCATCGACTGCTGGACCTCGGGAGGAAAAATCTGTCGAACAAATTCGATTGCCACACTTGAATCTCGAACGATCGAGTCCGCATCTGTCATGGGCCTATTACCCACGAAGACTGCAAAACTCAATGGGCGTGGGTTCTCACCGGGCTCCCTTCTAGAACGGGGTTGCGGGGATTTGCCCTGTGGCTCCTTGTCCCTCCTGGGCGACCTACTTCGACAACGAGGAGATTGACATCTCTCCCGATCCCTCAAAATCCTACCTCCCGAGCGCGAAGGTTCGCCACTTCGATTCATGTCTCCTCCCAGCTCAGCTAGCGCCCTCGCTTCCTCCTTTGCTATTAAACAAGAGTCTATTCGACATTCATGCTTGTTTATCCTTCGTCAAAGACTTGGACTGAGTTGCTCACTGAGCACTTAACTAGGACTTTCATTTATTGATTCCCTACGAGGGCAGCGCCTCCAAGGCAATCTCATTAATATCGAAACCTCAACAGCCCGAAGCCGATCGAGTCGTGCCCCCATCAAATACTGATTTAGGCAGTCTTAACTTCCGCAAGGGCAAATTCATGAAGTAGCTGGGGCAAGGGCAGATTCATCAATCTATTCGGCTTGAGTGCCACAGCCGCTTCACAAATACATTCATCAATATTGTACTATTCGGCATTTCAAATTCATGAACCAGCTGGGGCAAGGCCAGATTCATTAATCTATTCGGCTTGAGTGCCGCAGCCGCTTCATGAATACACTCATTAATATTGTACTATTCGGCGTGTTAAATTCATGAACCAGCTGGGGCAAGGGCAGATTCATCAATCTATTCGGCTTGAGTGCCGCAGCCGCTTCATGAATCGATTTACTAGTCCTATTCGACACAAAGAGTCGATTTACTTGTTCGGATAAATTGAGATTAAACTAATGTAATGGCCAAGATTACACTGTTATCCAAAGTAGTGGAAGGCAAAACCCTTCATTAATATCAAAAACTGCGTACAAGTAACAGTGAAATGGGAAGGTAATTTTCATTAACAAATTGAGCTCAGATAGTAACTAATTTATAGATGAAAATTACCTTGAATCCACTAAACAAAAACATACATTGAAATTAAAGATACCTAATAAAAGTAGAATGTCTCCCAGATCAATCCTTGGGATCAGACTCAAGTGGCTCAATGTCCACTTGCTCGTATGGAATTGGCAAGGCCAATGTAACTCCAGCGGCGGCAAGGGCTTTGAGCCACCCATGTTTGAATCCCCGATTCTCAAATTTGGGGACCTCATCTACGTATTCCTTTAAGGTGGCGCTCTTCCTAGCTTCTAGCGCCGTAGAAGCTACAGATTCGGCTTTTTCCTTAGCCGCTTTCAATTCTTCTAACTCGGCCTCTGCCTTGGAAAGTGCCTCCTGGGCTAACTTGAGCGACTCCTCGCTCGCGTTCGCCCTATCCTCGACTTCGGATCTGAGCTGGTCAGCAGTCCGAGCCCTCTCATTTTCAGCTTCGGCTCGAGCACTTTCCATTGCGGCCTTCATCGCCTTGAACTCGGCCCTGCTTCTTTCACCTTCAGCTTCAAACTTTAAGCGGCCAATTCTTTCAATGGCATCATGCTGCCGGTGGCCTAGTTCGGCTATCCTTCCAACCATCTGCAAAACAAGTTTGGATCACCACATCAAGTAACATCGTATGCAAACCAAACCAAACGAGCAAAAAAGAAAGTATCGTATACATACCAGAAGGGCCGACTGGGCAGCGAACGCTATAGTTACCAAATCCGGCTCTTCTCGAAAGGTGGCCTTGTCAGCCGGTAGCGAAACCGAGGCGGCCAAGCTCAACGCCACGGCTGGATCCTTCATGGAAGATGCGTCAGAGGAGATTGGCGTGTCTTTGATCTTTGGTTGAACAACGAAGGGGACAACCACGTCGGATTCCTCTAAGTGAGGCCGTTTGTCAGCAGGGCTATCCTTTGAGCCGACCTCTCCCTCGGCGGAACGTTTTTTGCCCCGCTCTTCTAAAACCAGCCGTTCTTCCGTAACCTGCTGTTCAGCCCCTTCCGTCTCGGCCACAACAACTTGCGCCGTTTCTTCTCCAGTAACCGGTTGTAAAGATTCAACCGGCCAGGCTCAGAACGAGTGGCCTCGGCTTTCTTTCGAGCGGCCATTCGCTCAGCATTTCTCTTTCTCACCATCTGTGTGAGATTCTCCCCAGCCATGCCTTCTGAAAAAGTGCCGGGAAGGTCTCCCAAGTTTGTAAAATATCTCCGAAGGAAAACTCTGCCCGACCCGAAGTGGACGGTGAGTTAGGTTGGTTAAGACCGGCTGTCTCAAACGCTGATTTCAGAGCTTCGTCGACCTTTTCGGCCTCGGCGGCGAACTCCCTCGTTAATTCGACATCTACCTCGACAACCGGCTCTAAGCCTTGCTCCGAATCAGAAGCTTCGAGACCAATTTGCCTAAGGATCTTGAAACTGGGGAAGACAAGAGCCGTAAGGTGTTGTTCGCCGGTTGGGATCGGGATGTCATCCGCGGCCGAGAACGTAGTGTAGGTAGGCTCGTACCGCAGGAGAATATGGGCAGCCCTCCCTTGCTTCTGTACGTTTGGATGGCCAAAGTACTTTAGTGCAGTTTTAATTTTCGCAAGGACTGCGTCGTCAGCCGAGGTCAAAATCCTCTTCAACTTATTGCTTGCAAGAACAAAGGGTAAGGTTTGGAGAAAAAGCCGCATAAAAGAAAGATCAACAAACAAGGAGTTTCACGGCAACCTGGTTCACCCCTTCGTCTAGGAATAGGGTCTAGATGATCTTTGCCTTCGTCGAACTCCCAGTTGCCTCGGACATTGACCATTACATCGTCAACTCGTTTGCCAGAGCTGGCAAGCATCGTTACCAAGTGATGGTCGGTGTCCTTGGCCCTGAGAAAGTAGCGCCCAAGCCGACCGGAGGATTTGGCTAAAGCATAGCAGTGCCGAATCGCCGGAATGCCAAGGTTGATCTTGAGATGCCGGTTCAACTCTACGATTCCCATTACGATTCGGAAAAAATTCACATTGGGTTGCGAAGGAATCAGACTCCAATAGCGGAGGACGGCCCTGAGAAATGGGTGTAGGGGAAAGCGAACTCTGTCGTTTGCAATAGATAGGAGAGGGAAGATGATTGTATTTTGGTCATCCCTCTCCATATCAAGGGTATTGTCCGTTACCAGAGAAAGATGGACATCCTCAGGGATAGAAAAATGTCTTTGGAACCCAGAAATTAGACCCTCGGAAAGGAGGTCTTTCAAATGCTTAGCCATTCTAGTAAGAACTCAATGATATTCTAAATCAAAAATGAAAGCGGAAAATAGGATTGTAAGGAGAAGAGAAGAAAACTTACGAAAGGCAAAGGAGACAGGAGAGACGGATAGGAGTTGCAGAAAATGCGTCGAAGAAGATATCGACTGGCAGTCCAGGAGGTTCAAATATTCGAAAAAGCATGTTTTCGAAGGGACTTAAGTTTCAAATTGTAATAAATGCGAGAGAAGCATGAATGGGGCGGGAAAGCGTTACAGTGACCAAAAAACACGTACGCATTTTGACACGCATCGGGAAGAGGATTAACCGCCGAATTTTTGACTTCTAGCCAAACACGCTGACTAACTGATGCTGGCAAGGTGTTTGGGGGGCAATTGTGGGAGCCGGATAATTGGAATAATCAGAAGCGTACTCTAGAAGACAGATATTACACGGCTCTACCCTGCACGATAAGGATGCTGAATATAATAGATAGGCCGAATAGATACTGAACTATGGAGTCGAGTAAATAAGAGGATAATGAGTGACAAGTGGGCCTGGCCACGAGGCCCAGGAAACAAGTATAAATAAAGGAACAACAGACTAAGAAAGGTATGTGAGAATTATTGTGCTTAACTTAGAATACAAGCATTCTTGAGTGTAGAGACTGACTTGTCCGTCGAAGTGCTAATTCTGGCACCCCCGACCGGAGTGTTTATTCATTTTCAGGTGACTATCAGCGGATCTCGAGCGCTTCCTAGGATCAGAAGAGTATTTCCAAACCACTTCTCCACAATACACTATCCTATTATTGGTTGTAAATTTCCACTTCTCATTCCAAATGTAAAATTCACAATATGACCATGCATCCATTTAGATTCATCAAGAATAACTACATTTTAACAATAATAAATAAAAATAACTATTTCCCATATTCCCTACCATTTCTCCTTCATCAACATTGTTAAGAAAGTCCCCTTTCTTCATTACATTTGACACACAAGAAAACAATAATAACATTAGTAGTAATAATATTTCATGGATCCTCAACATATTCTGCAACCCCAAATTTCTAGGGTTTTTCTCCAAAATCAACATTCTCTCATCTTTTGAAAAGGTTTCTCCTCAAAACATCACCTCTCTTACCATGTGATTTAAAACCCTCAAGAAAATAGTTTAGAGAGAGAGAGAGAGAGATAGGTTAAACCCACTTTTAAAACCCTCAACATTTATGAGGCAAAACCAAACTTTCAATATCATTAAAGAAACTTTTAAATCAACAAAATCTAGCATAAATATATATAACTCAAAGAAATCTCCCTAGCTCAAGCTTGTTGATGAAAGATGAGATGAAAACCCTAAAAATTTGAAGGTGTTGAAATAAGATCTCCACCACTCCAAAGGTAGCCCTTGATTAGCTCTTCAAGCTTTGAGAAGAATTTGATTCAAAATCTCAATGGATTGAGAAGGATCAATTGTTTGGTGTGCTAGGTGAGGGTTTTTAGAGAGAAGGGAGAGAATATGGTATTTTTTTAAGAGAGAGATATAAGAAAAATATGAGATATTCCCAGCTAAAAAGAGGGAAAAAAAAAAAACAGAGTTCTCAGATCTGGGCTTTTCCCGCACGTGCAGAGCCCACTCCCGCACGTGCGGCGTGTGCCTCCCGCATGTACGGCTCTTCCTGCACCTGTATTTATTCCAGTATGCACCCCAAGCCTCCCCTATTTCCCGCACGTGCGGCCTGGCCTCCCGCACGTGCGGCTCCCATCCCGCACGTGCGGCCCCCATCCCGCACGTGCGGCCCATGCCCCCGCACGTGCGGCCCAATTTTCCAGCCCAGAATTTTCCAGTTAGGTTTGAAACCCTCCGGATCCAATCTCACACCTTCAGGAACAAATGAAATTTCGGAAAAGAAACAAATAAGAACGAAACTTTTGACAAGAGTTGTAATAACCCTCACTTTGTCTTAGTCATGCTCACATGCATTTACATGATTTTTGTCTTGTTAAGCTTGCATTTACAGACCTTGATTTGTTTTGTCTAAGTGTTGCTTGCATGCTTTGTTCCTTGTTTGGTGTGTGTTAAGCTGAGGTCATCTTAAGCATAGGTCACACCTTTGAACCTCTTACACCTAGGACCATCTTGGAACCACTTTGGTTGACCTCCACCTTCACCCTAGCATATTGGCCGAGATGTCATCATCAAGGCCGAGGTGTACATCACCTAGGCCGAGATGTGAGTCATCTGGGCCGAGATATTATCATCTAGGCGTCCTAGATCTTTGATCCTTGCACCTAGTGATCTTGTTCTTGGACTGGTATGACCTAGACCGAGGTGTGGCACATCTAGGCCAAGGTGTGGCACAGCTAGGCCAAGTGTTATCCTTCCTAGCCGAGATCATTAAGACCTTGCTTGCCGAAGCCTAAGTCCTAATCTGAGATCATTGCCTTGTCAGAGTACCCATGCCACCTTACTTGTTATATACACTTTGTCATACTCTTGTCTTGTAATTCTGTCACCTTTTTGAGGAGATCCAACCAGTCGTTGCCATGTGTCCCAGTAGAGGATTAAGTCAGCCGACAGAGAGAGAAAACATATCATTTATCATATCTTTGCTTTGTAGAGAGAGCTAGATTTCCAAGCTTGATGTTCACACCTTGAACCGTTAGGTTCGTGTTTTGAGGTTAGATTCTTGATCCACTCTTGTTATTCTTTGTATTGGTCTGATCACATTGCATGATCTAGCATGATTCATGAGCCATGCATTGATTTAAAGTTGGTTTTAGAAAGAGAAAACGATGTTCTTGTGTTCTTGAAGAAAAGCCTTGTTTTGATTCGAAAGTTTGTATTAAGATCCATGTTTTTGTATTTGTTTTCATGAAATCTCCAAGTATGGGTACCCAGATTCATGTTTTTTAACTCATATCATGAAATCTCAGATTTTGAATAAAGTAGTTATGATTTTAGCATTTATGTTCTTCATGTTCATATTCTTCATGTTCTTCAAAAGGAAACCTAGATTTTCCAGACTTCATTTCCCTGAATGTGGTCACTGGGACCACACCTCGGCCAAGAGGTGTGGGACCTCGGCCAAGACCTGGTTGGTACCCAACATGTTTTCCCTAGATGAAAAACAATGTTTTGACTCTCAGCACATGTTTTGCTTTGTCTTGACTTGGTTTTGAAAGAAATGCCGGGATCATTTACGCTTATGTAGAGCTTATTCTAAAGATGCATTGCACAACCATCTTTGAGCATTACTTCTTGTCTTCTTGAAATGCATTCAGTGGACCTTGCCATGTATTTGCAGGTCTTGGACTCTTGCCTTAAGCCCTACACCCGAAGAGCTACGTGAGTGGTATTTTTAATAAAGCTATGTTATAATGTTTTGATAAAAGCTTTGCTTTGTTTCGTTTTGGAAAAGTATTTGTTTAAGTATGAATGATTATCCCTAGTTTTGTATCAAGTTTTATCTTATTTTGATGACATTCTTGGAAAGTCCTTAGTGCTAGGGGACTATAATGCAACTAGTACCCTTATTTGAGATATCTCCCTTGCCACCGACGGTCTTGTACGGGTGGGTTTGTCTAATCGATTCCGGGTTGATTATTCCCTTGTTTTGTCAAGAATGTCATCTCTTGTATTATATTGATGCTAGTAAGCATCCCTTGAAGATTTGAAAGACTTGATAGATGAGCTTGGTTCATCCCTTGATTTTGTACAAGCTATGATATGTATTGTTTTGATAAAGATCTCGGATAATATTCATTCAAACCTTTATTACTAATATCATTCACTGAGTATCCAAGCTCACCCTCTCCTTATATATATGTAGGTGACGAGCAAGAAGGCGGTGACGCCTAGATGTATTTTGCAAGTTGTGTTTGGATTCATATTTTGCTAGCATCTTGAAGATTATGCTTCTTAGCTTTGTATTTCATGTCTTTTGTATATGTCGGCTTGAGAAGCCTTTTGATCAAGATGTAACATGTACTTTATTTTATTTGTATTCAAGTTGTAAAACCATGTTAAAATGTACGTCATTTCATTTGATCTATGCACAACTCTTATGGACTATTTAGATTTAAATTTATTGCTTCCGCACATGTAAGTCCCATATGTATACTCTGATTGTATGAATCTTTGTAAGTTGGCCTTTGGTAATCTCAGATTACTGGCCATCACGACACCATTCTACTATGGGCAGAATGGGGTCGTGACAAGAGTTTTCAAACATACGAATCCACACAACTAAGGAAAAGTGAGGCGATTCACGAGCCTGGTCATCACAATAGAACCATTAACAACTTATAAGTAACAACAAATAGCTATAGGTCCCATTTTAATTTCAAAAGCACCACAAAATTTTTACTTCTGTACAATCCTAAATTCAGAAGTTATTCTTACTAAATTTTCAACTAGTTCGCAATTTGAAAGTGTTTGAAAAATATTTTTTTAACTCAGTACCATATGTAAAGTATACACAAGCATACATAGTAATTAAAAATATTTTATCACAAAAGACTCATATAATTTAGGAAAATTTATTAGAAAATCTTTTTCAAGTGTTTGTATCCCAATTAGTCCATAAGATATTCTTGTATTACAATAAGTCCTATTATTTGAACATTTGAACTACCAAATCCTAATTCTCATATTTAAAATATTTTATGGACATTTATACCCTTACAAATATTTTTTGAACGGTTTGCAATTTGGTAATGTGAACATTCATATTTTACAATGTGAATATTCACATTGACGTGTGAATATTCACATTAACAGTGTGAACATTCACATTGACATGTTAACATTCACATTAACGATGTGAACATTCTCATTGACGGTGTGAACATTCTCATTGACGGTGTGAACATTCACATCACGAACATTCACACTGTAAATGTGAATATTATTAGGGGTATTTTGGAAACTATATTACTCATAGGACTTATTGGAATATAAGAAAATAATGTGGACTAAATGAAACATAAGTAGGTGAAAAGGGATTTATGAAAAAGTGCCCATATAATTTAAACATGTTAACATACACCTCATCATTTTATTAGAGTCCATTTACGATCCTCAAGTACTCAACTTTCTTCTGAAGTTATAAGCATGATATATTTAAATTGATTCCACAACATAAATGAGGTAGACAAATGCACACCATCAATACTCATTTATAAAATTAATAGAATTATTTCTCCCACACACTTTATGATAATTACCATCCAACTCAAAAATAAAAATCTATTTTGATTATTATTATTTTTTTATTTTACTTTATTACCAAAATTAAAAAATAATAATCATACTTTTTTAGTTTTGACATTAAAATTAAATTGTTGCCTTATAGACAATATAAAATTAACGTTCTTTAAAACAAGATCAGTATTAGACTACAACTTAAATAACATGACCACAAAATACAATTTTGATTAACACAGGCACTTTTAAGCAATTTAAGAAACAAATAAGGAGATATTAGAGGTGGGAACAACATCATAGCTAACAAAAAATTCTAAAAGAATTTTTCTTATTTGAGTTAATAATATATAAAGAGATTTGCGGAATATTTTAAAAAGAAAACATAAAACACTGAAGAGAGATAATGATTTATAAAAAATCGAAGGTATTATATAGAGCACTATAGAGTATAATTTTGATTTTCTTATACGAATTATCTAGTGGATATTTTAAAACTCTACTTCCTTAAATAGTTAACATTGAATATAACTTCAATATTTCATATTATATTGAGGTGTTAATATAAACGGTTAAGAAGACGCATTCTCGAGTATGTCAATATCTAAATCAATTAAATTTAAAACTAAGTCAATATCTCTTTACAAATTCACAATCAAAACTTCAATGGAGTAAATTTGATTTTCATAAAAATATCTCCCTTTCATTACCTTCAATTCAATATAATATCAATCAATTATATATGAACAATAATAATCTCATAATCACAATTAATATTCTCAAATATTTAAAATATATCACACTTAAACTGAATACATAGAAACCATATATTTTAACATCTCCAACTTTCAATGATACATAGGCAATTACTATAATCTCACAAGAATGTGCAGTAAATAAACTTTAACAATGTTCTTAAATGGTCCAGAATGTATCACTATGTGAATACCTTTGGGTTGAATATATAGGACACAATCAACATCTTTAAACAAGTCAACTAGAAAGAATGATTTATCAAAAACTATCTCCTTGGGTAGATAATTTTTTCAAAATTAATAAAATTTCCCTTACTAGTGACTCACTGCCTCTAAAATTAACACACACAATTAATCCCTTTGGGTAGGTAATTGAGTGATATAATTTTAGAAGAGATTTCTAGAATACTTACTGAAAAGTCACTTTAAATCTCAATGAGTTAACCACTTCGGTAGTATCCCCCACATCGTTAAAAAAAAATTTATCCAATTGAAACTACAAAAATAAATATTTGTTCATCTTTAAAACTTTATTTGTGTATTAATAATAATAAAATCTATAAATCATCATGCAATCTATAATATTAATCCTTTACATACAATCACATTTATTCAACACGATTTTATTTAAACTATTAAATGCAAAATTTAATATATAAATAGAAATTATTTTTCAAATATGAACAATATTTAAAAAAAAAAAATCAATCTTAACATGAAAAAGTTATAAAATATGGACAAATACATTGTTAATTAAACAATTTATTATTCATTTACTTCCAATCATCAAAACCATTTAATTCTACCCAGCAATAAACATACGTCCAATTTAATAAGTATTACCCCTGAAAAATCTAGAAACCCTAGATGTTGATTTGTGATTATGTACCAATTTTAAGCAAAATATAACAATCCCAATCAAACAATCAAGAGAAAGAGACACAAAGATTTTACGTGGAAAAACCACAATTGGACACCTTCCAATTGTGATCAAAAAACCATGGGCAACTGCCACAAGAACAATCCACTAAGAAGATTTAAAGGAATTACACAGGTATGCTCTCAATTATCTAGCGAATTCACAACGCCTAATTGAACCAACCTCTATGTGCCTCTTCCAACCCCATCTTCAGCACGGAATTGTCTTTCTGATGAGCCACTCTGGATTCCACCAAAGCTTCAGGCTCGAATTCTTCAGAATTCACAACTGAAGAACAACTCTCTCTTTTGTGTATAACAAACAAATCTTTGATGTACTCTCTTTAAACCATGAGTTGAATACTCAATAAACATCAAAGAAAATAACAAAATATCCCCAGATATAAACCTTTAAGAACCAAAAAGAAGATCTGGAGGACTTCAATCAATTACTTAGTTTTGGGAGAAAACCAAGTATTTATAGAGAACCAAAAGTAATCCGAGATTGGGAAGAAAACAAACTCCTTGAGAAATCCAGATTCTAAGGCTCGCTTGAGCGAAGCTTTCCTGGCTCGAGCGAGGAGAGTAATTTTCATGATTTCTACTAGTGCCTTGGCTCGAGCGACGGATCCTTGGCTCGAGCGAGGAATACACTCTTTCAGGTTTTTTGTATGGACGCAATCCTTGGCTCGAGCGAGAACTCCTTGGATCGAGCTTGCAAACCTTCGCTCGAGCGAGATATTCTTGGCTCGAGGGACCAATGGCAGACATGCAATTTTGAATGCAATTTTGCATTTTGCTTCGGCCGACCCCCGTAATAATCAGCGAAGTGGCAATCTTGAAAGTATTAACATCACAAACTTCTCTGCATGGCTCGATTCGGGTTTGGATTTGCATCTAATAAACTCATAGCCTCACTGATATAAAAGTGCGAATAAAATTACAACTCAAAGGAGTTTTGTCAAACGGGGTTGCCAACAATAAAAACCTAACAACCCCATCAATATGTTTAGACTTATAAACAGTACTACCATTGCCAGTTCGCCAGAATATGCAACGCCCATATCAAAAATAAAATAAAAATCAGCATCAAAAAATTACAATCCAAACTTGAGGACAAAACATAACTATAATATTATATGACATCACAACTTCTATAAAATATGAACAACCAAACAGGGTCTTAGAGCTTTGTTATGCGGAATGGTTGCCCTACTAGAAGCAGCGATTTTGCAGAGTCAGCTTTCACGTGGCTTGAAGATTTAATATTCATGAATCAAAATATGATTAATATGACTTTAATCTTTATATGTTTTAATCCTAATATAATTAGCCCTGATACCACATGTAAGATTTAAAGGATCTATATATCAGGAATTAAAACACCAATATAATTTAATTAAACTAAACAGTTAAAACATATTTAAATACATACCATTTAATCTCGCAATCACCATAAGATACTGAGGAATGGTCTTCACAATTGGAAAACCCTAGCACTGACTCTTCCCCTCGTCCCAATCTTTACGTTGTCTTTCAATGGGGTTTGTAATGCCTCGAAAATAATACAATAATTTAACAGCAAAGACTAATACAAAATGATATAAACAGAGTATTAGGCTTTCATTAATCAGAGTTAATTTACAAAAGGGGCACATGCATTACACATTCATAAGTTCTACCCTGAATCTATAGCATGTGGCACCAAACTAAGTGATCAACGAAATAAATGCCCTACGGGCTTACAACTTTCCAAGACGATGCTTGATTATAACAAAACGAATTAGAAGCTCAATACAAATAAAGCCCTAGGCTTGTACAAAAAGTAAATACAAAATAAACAAAAGTGAGCTCTCAGTTCCACAATCCTCCCAAGTTAGGTCTTTGGCGGAGGCATATCATCAGCACCTGAAAATGGTTTTTTCCAAGTAGTGTGAGTCAAAGTCCAGTAGAAACAATCTATCACAATATATGAATCTTAACAAAGATATAAGTATGATATGCATATACAATGCCTATGACAAATCATTCGTAGTGTTACAAGATCATAATATGCCAAGTTTTACATCTCAAGTCATTTTAGTCTTACTTCATTTCACCTCAATCCATGAGTCAAATCCATTGTTACCCAGACAACCCAACTGAGGTTACAACTCAGTGGTTCTCTAACCAATACAATCATCTCATAAATACTTCAATTTGCCATTTTATGAAAATTTCGTCCACAGCATTCGCTACCCATGTATATACGCGCGGTTTTCAAGACTTTCACCCTGGACACATAGGCCAACTTAATTCAGTAGAGTCCATCCCCTTTCTCCTCCCAATCATGGAGTACATCTCCTTTCTCCTCCCAAACATCATACATATACAATGTATTAAAACACAATCATATTCAATGACAACCGATAAGAGATTAGTTTTAATTCACCTAATCCTCAAGCTATTTCTACAACAATCATAGCTATCCTCCACCGATAGCCCAAAATAGATATTTCTAAACAGATATACAATCTCCACAATAGATAAACTATCCATATTTCCATAGATGAGAGATGACAAATATCCAACTCTACCATTTACATACATATCTATCCAATCTCACATTTCCCATACCAGTTTCAGTATTTATACAAAATAATTATGTGAAACATTATTAGGGAAAAACCCAATTTTTTCCCAAATCCAACCCATGTGTCAAAATCAACAAGTTTAACACAACACAACCTCATATCTATACCCATAACCATTTTCAACATCTTCATTTGAAAACCCCTTTTTTGATTTTAAACCAAAGCCCTAGGTTTGTCTAAAATCATCCAAATCCCAACATTTATTTGCACAATCAACAAATAACTAAGTTAAAAATCATAAGAAAATGTAGAAAGTCCCTACCTCAAACTTAGAAGAAGGAGAAGGAAGAAAAGCCCAAAAGTTGACGGTGACGAAACAACGGTTTGTTCCGATCAAAACGAAGCCCTTGATAGGCTCTAAACTTAATCTCAAAGGAACAAGGTGAGGAGATGCTTCCACGTGAGTAGATCTAAAGATCTTTGAGCAAAAGGTGATTTTGGAGAGGGAGAGAGTGTCTCACGGTTTAGAGAGGGAAAAGAGAAGAAAAAGTTAAGTGAGGGACCTATTTATAGTACTAGGTCAAAGTGAAATAAAGTCCAAAAGTCAACCCAAAAGAATAAGTCAAAACCCCCAAAAAGTAGGGTAAAAAACCAGACTGAAATCTATAAAAAAAAAAGTTCGCAGGTGTCGACCCCTGCAACAGAGGTGTCGACCCTTAAGAAGAAAAGTTGAAACACTTGTGTTTGGCATCAGGCAAGGTGTCGACACCTCCCAGCTTGGTGTTGACACTAAATTTCAGCAAGCAAACCCAGGTTCTGCTGCATACAAGGGTCGACCCTTCCCAGGCTGGTGTCGACCCTTCAGGCCAACAACAAAAGGCAAGTGTTGACACCTCCAAGGCTGGTGTCGACACTAAATTTCAGTACTTATTTCAGGAACACAGCAATAAGATGGTATCGACCCTTTTAACACTGGTGTCGACCCTTGGAGCTCAACAAAGTAAAGATAAGCGGCAGTGTTGACCCCCGAAGCCAAAACCAAATATGAAGATGAAGGAACGACAACCACGACTATGATTTCCCGAATTCAAAAGCAATAATGGATCGGGTGTAAGCCTGGATCGCTATAGGATTGACAATCTTTTGATTCATATATATATATTGTTAGTGAAACGCCCCGAAAATTATACCATAAATATAACCCATAAATAGAAAGATAATGGAAATAATATGCTTTCATTCATCAAATTTGTATACAAAAGATAACACATGCGATATACGTTTACAAATGTTCATCCTGAATCCACAGCATGTGTTACAATGATAAGAGAACTGAAAACTAAGCAGGTATTCATATGCCCTATAGGCTTACATCTTTCTAAGTCATTGCTTGGTCACAACAAAATGAGCCTCGCTCAGTACAGTTAAAGTCCGTGGCTATACAAAAGCAAAATGAAATAAAGAAGCCCTTGCTTCCTAAAAGTCCCTCCAAGTTATTGCCTTGGCGCAGGCATGTCATCAGTACCTGAAAATGTTTTTCCCAAATAGAGTGAGCCAAAGCCTAGTAGGAATAATCTAACACAGTATATGAGGTTTAACAGAGATATAAGTACGATGTGCATATACAATGCCTATAACAAAACATTCACATTTTATATAGTCATAAAGTACCAAGTTCATATCTCATTTCATTTCTTTCAATACATTTCAATTCACGAGTTAACTTCATTATCTTTCAATATCCCAATTGAGACTATAACTCAGTGGTTATCTAATCAACACAATTATCACACAAACACTTCAATCTGCCATTTTACGGAAATTTTGTCTACGGGATCGACACCCATGTATACGCAAGATCTTGGGACTTTCACCCTGGGCACTCTAGCCAACTTAATTTTTAATGGAGTCCATCTCCTATCTCCTCCCAAACAGTGGAGTACATCCCCTTTCTCCTCCAAACATTATACATATACAATGTATTTAAAACATAGTCACATTCAATGATAACCAACAATAGATTAGTTTAATTCACTTAATCCACATGCAATTTCTACAACAATCATAGCTATCCTCCACCGATAGCCCAATACAGTTATTTCTAAACTGATATTCAATCTTAAGATAGATAATTTATTCAAAACTTCTAAAGGTAAGAGGTAATACATACTCAACTCCACTATGTATTTTAATATTCGCTCAATTTCATATTTACAACATTAATTTCATTTATTTATATAAAATAAATATTTAAACCATTTTAGGGAAAACTCCCTCTTTCCCAAATATCAACCCAAGGCCAAAATCAACTATATTGTAACCATAGCACCTCATATTTAACCCCATAACCGTTTCCACAACTTACATTTAGAAATCCCTCTCTTGATTTTACAACCCAAACCCTAGGTTTGTCCATAATACACCCAAACCCACCATTGTTACACACTTATCAAATAACTAAGTTAAAAACCATATGAAAGTGTAGAAAGTCCCTAACTCTCGAAGAGAAGACGAGTAAAGCAAGGTTGAAACTCCAAAGACACCGAAATCCACTTTTGTTCGGATGAAAAGAGAGCCCACGACGTCCTCTACCTTTTTCTCAAAGGCACTAGGGTGAAGAACCCAATGGATTTAGGTACAATAGTAGAGAGAAGATGAGTTTTAGAGAGAGAAACTCAAGATCTAGGGTTTTAGAGAGTTTTAGAGAGAGAAAGGAATGAAAAAGTGATGAAAAAAGTCATCTTCATGGACTGTTATATACACAGTCTGCTCGAGCGTGGAAAGTGATGCTCGAGCATCAGACACAAAGTTCTGCTTGAGCGTCGAATACACACTTTCAAAAGTTTTGCAGATGAAAGACATCGCTCGAGGTCAAGATTTGACACTCGAGCGTCCACCTGCTCGAGCGTAAGAAACACTGCTCGGGTGTAGAATGCACTCTTCTAGTATTTGCAGGTCTGTAAAAATACTGACAGTTTGCAAAACCCGCTCGAGTGCAAGAATGGCATCTCAAGCGAAGGAGCAAAAATTTCAAAGCCCGCTCGAGCGCAAGAATGGCCGCTCAAGCGGAGGGCCAAAAATTCTGGGCAGCATAAGGTTTGAAAAACAAGCGATCAACCTGCCCAAACACAACCACAACAACCCCAAAGTCAATTTCAAGGAGATACAATTGAAGAAAGGGGTAAACAATAATATGAAAGAATTAAACCCGAGTTCGGAACATAATATAATGTCGGGTCAAAACCGGAGTCGCTATAACCTCTCCCTCTTAAGGAACTTCGTCCCCGAAATTACAACTCAAGTTTCAAAACTATGTTTTAAGCCATTACCACAATGGTTACAATTCAATTCCAACACCATGATCCATCTACTGGTCATTCAATCCCATCACATTATGAATATACATTTCATATTTCCAACATATTCAATGTTTATAATAAACTCGTATTTCCAAAACTTAAGCAAGATATACAATGTTTCCAAAAGTGATACAATGCACAGAATACTCCATATTCTTAAAACATGTGCAATGCTTATATTGAATTCATGTTCCCAAACACCCCATAACATATACAATTCACTCGTGTTTTAGAACATATACAATGCTTTTATACTTCATGAACATAATCAAATCTCAATATACGTTCAAACATCAACTAATAAGTCCGGATATTTCTCACGGACTTCCAATTCACGCTCCCAAGTTACTTCCTCAACCCCGTGATGTTTCCACAATACTTTGACCAAGGGAATTGTCTTGCCTCGCAAAACTTGGTCCCGTTTATCCAAGACTCTCACCGGTCTTTCCTCATATGAGACATGCTCATCTACCTCTAAGTCAGTCCAATCCAACACGTGCGATAGATCCGGCTCATATTTCCGAAGCATACTAATATGAAACACATCATGAACCCCGAAAAGCTGTGGCGGTAATGCCAAACGGTAAGCAATCTCTCCAATCCGCTCAAGGATCTCAAAAGGCCCTATAAATCGAGGGGACAACTTCCCACTCTTCCCAAATCTCATCAAACCCCACCTAGGTGATATCTTCAAAAAGACATGATCTCCCACCTTAAAAGACAAAGGTCTCCTTCTACGATCGGCATAACTTTTCTGGCGACTCTGAGCCGTAACCAACCTCTTATGAATAAGTGCCATTTTCTCAGTTTTTTCTCAAACCAACTCTGGACCCAACAAAAGTGCATCACCCACCTCGGCCCAACACACCGGAGATCTATACGGTCGGCCATACAAGCCCTCAAATAGTGCCATACCAGTACTCGATTGAAAACTATTATTATAGGCAAACTCCACTAAGGGCAAGTGCCTCTCCCATGACCCCTTCAAGTCAAGGACACAACCTTGAAACATATCCTCAGGGATCTTAATGGTACGCTCGGACTACCCGTCAGTCTAAGGGTGATACGCTGTGCTAAAAGTCAGTCTGGTGCCCAAGGCACTCTGCAAGCTCTACCACAATCGAGCTGTGAAACGCGGATCTCTATCTAAAACAATCATCACAGGGACCCTGTGCAACCTTACTATGTCCCTGATGTAAAGGTCAGTAAGGTAATCTACCGAGTCACTTACGCGCATAGGAATGAAATGCGTTGACTTAGTCAACTAGCCAACTACCACCCAAATGGCATCGCTACCCCGTTGAGTTTTAGGAAGACCCTCAACAAAATCCATCGTGACATGCTCCCACTTCCACTCGGCT
Organism: Camellia japonica; assembly: GCA_030407325.1. Taxonomy (NCBI): domain Eukaryota; kingdom Viridiplantae; phylum Streptophyta; class Magnoliopsida; order Ericales; family Theaceae; genus Camellia; species Camellia japonica. The sequence goes on from JAPPVO010000031.1 coordinate 176,876,285, forward strand.
ATAGGCAAGGGTTGCAACAAGCCCGTTGGGCTCTAATGCTCGGCCTTCACTTGCTGACAAGTAAGGCATTTCGACACAAACACAGCTACATCCTTCTTCATACCTCTCCACCAAAGCTGGTGACTAAGGTCGTGATACATCTTTGTGCCTCTCGGATGCACCGTAAGGCGTGAATGGTGAAACTCTTGGAGTACTTCCTCTCGACAAGACTCCGGCACAAACAAACAGTCATGGTATCTCACACTCTAGTCGGGATACACAGTCAAGTCTCTTTCTACCTTCCCATTGGAGATCTTTCCACGGAGGGATTTTGCCTCAAGGTCACCCCTCTGTGCTTCTAACACTCGGTTCACAAGTGTAGGTTGTGCAACCACTGAAAATAAGGCTATAGACTCAACAGACTCGCCAAGATGCAAGTCAAACTCACCAAGAGTACCCAATATCTCCCATTCTCGGATGGCGATATAAGCTTTACTGCTAATTGATTTCCTACTCAAAGCATCGGTGTAGACGGTGCCCGCGTGGGACCTCGCTACAGCTCGGACTCTCCTTTTGTTGGTTGCGGTTCTAAATCTGAACCAAAGAGTCCAACTCTGGCAAATCGTTTGAGAAAACAGATTTTTGAAAAGTAGTGCCAAACATGGACTGCTTTGCCAGATTACAGAGTCGCCACCTAAATATTTTTTTTTTTTAAAATGGGAAATTTAGGAAACCCTGACTGGGTGCCGAAGGCCACGTGTCCGTCATCACCAAAGTGGTCTTGGCTCGGGAGCTTGGGTACGATCGGGGAAGGTCAGCTATGAGCACCCCCTTTCGCCCGGTCCGAAGACCGGCCTCTACTAACCGTGATATCCGTTTTTGAAAACATTACATGTTCTTATCCCAATTATTAACCTAGAATTACTATGTGATGCGCACAACACAAAAGTACAGACTAGATTGCCTAACTTGGAAATAAACATTGCATATCCGTTTTGTCTCGAAAAACGTGTTAGATTTTGCTACCCGCAAGTAGGCTAAAATACAGATTTCAATGAGTTGTTCCAACTCAGACAATCCAACCTCCACCCACAGGCATTCAAACAGTAATATCACGTAAGCATTTAGCCGCATGGCAATCATACTGTCATGTTAGCATTCACACGCATGCGCTATGCTAAAGCATAAAAACTTACATCGTACTCCGCGCCAAAACAATAACCCGGTTAGCAAACATGCATGACCTAGTTCATGTTAAGTGGCTAATGCAACACAGGCATAGATGCAATCTAGAGTAGGCTCGGCTAACCCTAAGCATGGTACGTGAAATGTTACAGTTATCACGTATTCAAATTGGAATTGAAAATTGCAATGCGGTTTGTATGATGTACCGAGCCCGGTGCATGTTTAACAAATGTATGGATGCACGCATGCATAGCATAAGGTATGCTAAATTAATCATGCCCTAATCTACCATCATAAGCAGGTAAATAAAAGGGAAGAAAGAAATGGAGGTTGGAAGACATACACACACTCACCCACACTTATTACACTTGCGCCCTCACTCGGAGGGACCAAAATAATAATACAGTACCGAATAAATAACTAACTACTCTAGCTAATTAAATATTACAAATTAACTAAATTAATTAACAAATTAATTAATCTAATTAAGCATTAAACCGCCTCGGGATGAGGGCCGGATGCAGCGCGTGTTCGGGGCTGGCTCGGAACCGCACTGCCGTGCACGGATTGCCTCTGTTTCCTCTGCTCTCCTCCTCAGAAAATTACCAAAATCCCAGGAGTACCTCTCAGGGCACTGGGGAGTACCACCAGCTGGGGCAAAGCACCACCGGCTGAAGGAGGAGGCCACCGGCACTGAATTGTTCCATCGGCTGGGAAAACACTGCCGTCGGCACTAAAAAGTGCCGGTCGGCACAAAATGTTCTGCAGATCCTGCAACTCACAGCAGCAGAGGACAAACTATGCATGGCAAGGTAATTCAAAGCATGTATGCACAAAACACATCCCATATCATGTTAATGACTCAATGGGGTATGTGCCTCGATCCTCGGACCACCAATCGCGCATTTTCATGCATGATGGCCCTAAGAATCAAGAATGCAACTTTACTATAAAATGCATGCAAACCAAATAATCAAGCAAGGGTGCCAAACCTCCATCAAACTCACTTAAAGGGGCTTGGCATGCATGTCAATATGATGAAGCCCTAAGCATGGCAAACTAGTATGCAATATGGACAATGCAAGGTGCTCATGCAAGCATACAAACAAGCATATGAAGCAAGCATGCAAACCAATGGCATGCATGTCAATATGATGAAGCCCTAAGCATGGCAAACTAGTATGCAATATGGACAATGCAAGGTGCTCATGCAAGCATACAAACAAGCATATGAAGCAAGCATGCAAACCAATGGAATAATGGATTTAGACATGAGTTAGGCCACTCAAAAAGGCCTAAAATCAGTAGCCAATATGCCTACAATTGGGGACTAAACACACACACACACACGCACATGTTAAGGTGCCAAACCCAAGGCATAAACAAGCAACATTCAAGCACACTTAAAGAAGCCAAACATGGACTAATAGCATGCATTAAAAAAAGCTCTGAAATTCGTGTTAAACATGATGCCAAATCATGCAATGAAGCATGCCAAACAAAGCATGCATATGGCCTAGGCTTAAGGCAAGTCAATGAGGCATTGAACCACACCTATGCAAGACAATTATGGCATGCATTAATCAACCCAAAACAGACTTTTAGCATGTTAAAACAAAGCCAAATGGCTACTTAGATGGCATCTAAGAGGCACAAACACAAAGGCATGCATTGAAGCCAAAACAAGGGGCATACAACACATGCTCCTAAAGCATTAACAAGGCCACTAAGGCAAGCATACAAGCACACCAAGGGGACTGAAATTGCATGTCAAGTGGCCCCAAACCACCAAAATAATGCAAACAACACATGCTACACATGCACACATTTGAGACCAACAAGCCACCATACAAAGGAGCTATATTAAGCATGCTAAAATCAAACCAAATAACTATGGTCAGACCTAAAACACGTTAAAATAAGCACAAAAGCTTCATGAATCAAGGCCTAAAACATGCTAAAAATGAAGGCATACAACCTAGTGCATGTTAAGGCATAACAAGGCATTACATGATAACTATGCTAAGCATGCATAAGAGACCAAAACCAACTTGAAATCATGTTATAACATGGAAATATAAGCATGGAAAACAAGTCAAACATGCTCAACACACACTCAAGCATGAAGCTCCATAAGGAAGCAAAGTTTGCCCTTTTCAAGGACACCAAGGAGAGGGGGTGACCCTCCCCTTTCTTGAGACTTCAAGGCATGCTCTTCACCACTGAAATCCCTCAAGATTTCAGTGATGAAGAGATCCTATCACCAAAATCTCGGATCTCTCACAAAATAGCACAAAAAGTGACCTTTTCAAGGCCTAAGGGTGGTCAAACCTACCCAAACCACTAAACACTCTTAATATACAACAAAGAGGGTTAAAAATCAGAACTTTTTTGTGCCAAACACTAAGCTCAAAAAATGTTTTAAACCAAGTAAAAACAAGGTACAAGAATGGGGTAAAAAGGGAGTTAAGTTCTTACCCTTGTAGCCTTCTTCAACAAAGATGGTGTGATGGCTTCTTTGAGCTTCAAACCAACCAAGAATCACCAAAAACCAACCTCTAGAACCTCTGTCCCAAGAGAAAGGTGAAACACTAGGTGCTAGTGTGCAAAAGTAAGGCACAAAACACCTAGTTTAACAAGAGAAGGATAGATATAGGATAGATATGTATTCTCTAACCTAAACCAAAGCTTCCTCTCTGTCTAAAATGGCTGAAAACCTCTCAAGAAATCCAACCCTAAGCCAAGAAGAAGAGCCTTCCTCTTATAGAACTTGTAAGACTTACAAGCTAAGCAACCAAGGGCTCATCCCTCCATACACGTGTATGGAGGGGAAGCCAATGGCACACAGCTGTCTGAAAATATCTCAGAAAGCAAGTGCACAGTGTCCGGCCGGCAAAAAATGTCATTTTGACAAAATTGAGTGCCGACCGGCACAAAAGAATGCCGACCGGCACAATATAGTGCCGATGGAAACTCTAGCCAGCCGGTGGCCTCTAGCCCCAGCCGGTGGTGTGTAGGGATGCCTCACAAAGCATTCCCTGCCCTTCCAAGGCAAAACACAAGTGTTTGGTGCAAAACCAAACACAAACGGTCGAGTCCGGAGGTCCTGAGGCACGGCGCGCGAGCCGAGAACTCCGGGAACTCCAAACGAACACAAACATGGATAATCACCGAGTGTTCCAACGGTGACGTCCAAGTCTTGAGGATGGTCAAAAATGGGGTGTCTACAATCGGCCACAACGTTGGCCTTTCCTGGATAATAATGCAACTCGAAATCATAATCCTCTATGAACTCCATCCACCTTCTCTGCCTCAAGTTCAAGTCCTTTTGTGTAAATAGATATTTCAGACTCTTGTGATTAGAAAACACTTCAAATTTCTTGTCATACAGATAGTGCCTCCAAATCTTCAAGGCAAATATCACCGCTGCTAACTCTAAGTCATGGGTAGGATAATTCTTCTCATAAGTCTTCAACTGCTGTGAGCCATAGGCTACGACATTTCTCTCTTGCATCAATACAAAACCCAAACCTTCTCGTGAGGCATCACAATATAACGAATAACCCAAATCCCTCTCCGGAATAATCAAGACTGGAGCCGTGGTAAGTCTAACCTTAAGCTCTTGAAATGACTTCTTACAAGTCTCGCTCCACACAAATTTGATTTCTTTCCTCGTCAACCTAGTTAAAGGTGAGGCTAGCCTAGAGAAATCCTTCACAAACCAACGGTAATACTCGGCCAACCCCAAGAAACTATGCAAAACCAAACACAAACGGTCGAGTCCGGAGGTCCTGAGGCACGGCGCGCGAGCCGAGAACTCCGGGAACTCCAAACGAACACAAACATGGATAATCACCGAGTGTTCCAACGGTGACGTCCAAGTCTTGAGGACGGTCAAAAATGGGGTGTCTACAATCGGCCCTCTTTGACAGAACTCGGAAGTCATAAGAATGACGGGAGTGAATATCAAAGCCCAGAGACGACCCATTTTTGACAAGGCCGAAGACTTAGACAAACATGCAAGACAAGTAAGATGCGCGCCCGAAGGCGGGGGCAAAATGCAACTGAAAATGCAAGAAGCCGAGCATAACTTATGATCATGCAAAGAAAGCTGTAACGAAGCACGCATGCAACAGTTCTAAGCTACAAAACTCCAAACCACACTACAATGCAGAAAGGATGTAAGAGAATTATGCAATTCTCAATACGCCTCACGCGGGGGATACAATACCTGTGCGGCTCGTCCGGTTGCACCGGCCTCAAATGAGCCGTACATACAATATCGTGCCTGCAAAGAAAGCAAACTTAACAGGTACAATATGGTTAGCAACATGCATGACATATGCAATGCGAATGCTAAATAATATGCAATATATACAAAACTATGTATGAATAATGCAAATGATAATGCAATGCAATTGAAACTATATGCAAACTACGTGCAGGGCAATTGAACCATGATTCAATCATGAGCGGTTCGAAACCACACGAATGTCAAATAGATTGATGGAGGTAACCAGTCCGTCTCCCATAGAACGATGTCTGATCTATGAGTACTTCGCACGGACACAAGAACAAGTATTGGGTGGAATGACATAAGTGGGGAAACGACCCGCTGAGGAGGGAATAATGATCCTAATGCCGGACGCAACAATTACACTACAATGCAATGGAAATGGATACAATGGATATGGCACGCGGGCCAAACCAAATCTCGCCTAGGAAGGGCATGTACACGTACAAGCCATGTCTAACATAGAAAAGGTGTCGAAGCCCTCAAGGCGCGAGCGCACACAGAACTATGAGTGTATAGACGTGAAAAGTATGAGCACATACCAGACCAAGCTCAACCTGGAAAGGCGCAAGCCATGGATGGAAGATGATGCAGTGGATGCATGCAACTAAAATGCAATATGCAATGGAATGGATATTTACAGAAAATGCATGACAAATACATGTACTACAATGATGTATGACAAATGCATGTTCTTTTTTTGAAATGCGCGCCAACGCGCGGCTTAAAATGCACGATGCATGAATTTGAAATGCGCGGCAACGCGCGACTTTACGAATGCATGACAATGCATGAATTGTGTGTGCTGAAGCAACGAAGGTCTTGCACCTTCCGAAGATTTAAGGTCTCCTAGACCGTGATGCAAAATGTATGCATGACAATGCATGTGACAATGCACGTGTTTTGAAATGCATGACCATGCGAATGATGCGCGAGGCGACGCATGTATTGAAATGCACGATGCATGATTTCGAAAGGTGCGACCAAGCGCTGCTTTTGAAATGCATAACAATGCAAATGAGCGGGTTTAAGGCCTTCCAGACCATTGTGCGGTAAATGTTTCGCACCTTCCAAGGATTTAAGGTCTCCTAGACCGTGCGTGTTTAAGGTCTCGCCAGACCAATGTGGGGCAATGCATGAATTGAGATGCGGTGCACAAGACAGCGCGATGCGCAAGATAGCGCGATGGAATGCATGCCAAATGCAATGAGGTGCGCAAAATAGCGCGATGCGTTAGACAACGCAAATGAAGGTCTTGCACCTCCCAAGGATTTAAGGTCTCCTGGACCGTGCGTGTTTAAGGTCTCGCCAGACCGGTATGGAATGTATGCATGACAATGCATGTTGTTTACAGTGATGGATGACATATGCAGTATTTTTAAGCGAATGCTATGCAAGCAAGCAAACATGAACCAAACTACATCTCATGCAGCAAGGATTAAGCGAATCAAGCAACTCTCACGGCGCCTCACACGGAGAAGGCTAAAAGCGACTACCGAGAACACCCGGAGTCTCAAACACAACGTCTCTTTGCGTATCGTACACAGGAGAGGAAAGAGCAACACTTCTCAACGTAGTACACGCGAGAGAGGAAAGACAAAAGCAAAAAGAAACCTCTCAGCGTAGTACACGCGAGAGAGGAAAGACAAAAGGCCTCTCAGCGTAGTACACGCGAGAGAGGAAAGACAAAAGCCTCTCAGCGTAGTACATGCGAGAGAGGAAAGACAAAAGCCTCTCAGCGTAGTACACGCGAGAGGGGGGGAGTGCGAGACAACGCACATGGGACACGCATGCCAAAGCGAATGAAACGCTCATGCCGATGCAAATGGGGCAAATGAGACATGCGTTCCTCATAAGAATGGAAAATGAAGTGCAATGAGGTACGCGTGCCTCAAAGGAATGGAAAATGAAGTGCAATGAGGTACGCGTGCCTCGAAGGATGGAAAATGGAGTGCAATGAGGTACGCGTGCCTCGAAGGATGGAAAATGGAGTGCAATGAGGTACGCGTGCCTCGAAGGATGGAAAACAATGCAAGTGTAATGAGGTACGCGTGCCTCGAAGGATGGAAAATGAAGTGCAATGAGGTACGCGTGCCTCAAAGGGGATGCAGAATGAAGTGCAATGAGGTACGCGTGCCTCGAAGGATGCAAAACAATGCAAGTGTGACACGCATGCCACACGAAATGTAAATCAAGGCATGATGTGCGAGGCAATGTATGTATTGAGGTACATGACAACGCGTGAAAACGCTTGTAATAAAATGCATGATAATGCATGATGGCGCAATGCAACGCACCGATCAGTGTGATGAATGTATGCAACGCACACGGGGCAACTTTTGAACCTTGTAAAAACCAAAAGGATACAAAAGGATACATCTTCGCATGAATTTGAGTGCCGCGCGCGGAAGACACAATCTGAGGTCAAAACGGAGGCCGGTTAATCATCGGGGATGCACTTTCTTGCACTTTATTGATCTATGGAGACCCAAGACCCCTCATATTGCCTAAAAACATCCTTGGGAGCACCACCGGCTGGGTGGGGTGGTCACCGGCTGCCACCGGCTGCCTAAACTCATCCATCGGCACAAAAAAGTGCCGACCGGCACAAAATGCCTGATCGGGGGCAGTTTTGCCAATTTGCCACGGGTGTTATAAAATAGGGCACCTAAACCCTATTTTCTTACTTCCACACCGCCGAAAACTCCTCCTCTCTCTCTCTAGAGTGTCTTCCTTTCGATTTTTCGCCGATTTCTCCGCGTTTCACGCCCATTTTCTTGTCGGATTCGCGATATTCTTCGCGTTTCGGACATTTTCGACCGAACAAAACTTCGTTTCGGTGCACTTTTCGCCGTTTCCGCCTTTTCGGGATTTGTTCCCCTCGATATTCTCTACATTTCCGTGCATTTTCCTCTTCCGGCCTTCCCGGCCATTTCCGACCCTCTCGGGGTTGACTTCCCAGTTGACTTTTCGCATTCCGGCCCATTTTTCTTCTTCCGGCTATTTTTCTCATCTCCATTGCTATGGCCGATGATATTCCACACGTCGGGACTCCCCCGGATCACGAGATGGATCCCGGGGTTGAGCTCCTCCCGCTGAGCGAGCGACCATTCGACCCGGCGACCTACCGCCCGGCCATCCACGTGCTTCCGCCAGACGGACTCCGCCACTTCCGCGGCTTCGACAGGGCTTTGGACCCGGAGCTTCTGCTGCGCGAGCCGACCTCTCACCTTTCGTTCGGCGCTTCCGAGGTAACCCTTCTGCTCTGCTTTACTTTCTGCAATGTAGAACTGTAAACTGTCAACTGACATAGCTGATTACAACCCTTAATTGCTTAGCTTGATACACCGTACTGTAGTTGATTGTAGACAACTTCACAACTGATATCTGCTTAGGACCGACACACATGCACACACACTGCACTAGTCTTAATCACCCAAACACGGCACACCGCATTTCGCTGCAAATTCACCGATACCCGGTACTTGTTTGAATCTGAAAACATATTGTATGCTGTATTTAAACTGAACCACACAAAGCACGCTGACGCATCATACGTTGTAGCTCACCTATTGGCACACTATAACCCGATATCTGCTTGAATCTGAAAAATGTACACACATGTACCATATCTGTATGCTGACCCTCACAAACATACTGACACATCACAGGCTGTAGTCCACCGCAGTACACTGAAACCTGACATTTGCTTGCATCCGAAAAACGAACACACGTGCACTATGTTCACACTGCACCACTCAAAAACATACTGACATCTCACATACTGTAATTTACTGTAAGCACACCGGCACCCAGTTTCTGTTTGAACCCGAAAAACGTGCACGCATGCTAGATTTGTACTGACTTTCACATGTTTCCTCAGAACTGCACATCTCATATTGCTTTGCAACTATTTGCTTGAAACAGGGAGATTCCCATGCCATCCGCGGGTATGGGAATGTCGCGGCTCGAGAGTGGTACTTGGATCTTCCCGAGGCGGTTCGACGCATCGTGGACCAGGCGGGCTTTGGTACCTTCTGCAGGGGACTCTCCCAGCTCACGGCATGCAGACCTCTTCTTGCCGCTCTGGCGGAGAGGTGGTGGGACACCACCGATTCGTTTCATCTTTCTGCGGCTGGGGACATGACGATGACCCCTTACGATTTCTCGGTGCTCACTGGCATCGAGGTAGGGGGTGATCCGATCCCCTTTGATATAGACATGGATGAGTGGACCGCATCCCAGGTCTACTTACTTGGCGCGGCTCCGCCTCTGGCTCGTCCCGGCTATGTCAGGTATTCTTGGTTTGAGGTGCAGTTTCGGGTCCAGTCCGCACTCATTGATGCAGCCCCGATGACCCCAGAGGCCGTAGAGAGGTATGCACGCGGTTTTCTGATGTTCTTGTTCGGGACGACCCTCTTCGCCGACCGGGCGAACACAGTGCCCCTGTGCCTTCTCAGCGCATTGGTGGACGTCAGAGATATCTTGCGCTTTGACTGGGGTGGCGCGGCTCTGGCCACCCTGTACGGCTATATGAGCTCAGTCTCCCGTGGCAGTGGACAGCTGCTAGGAGGCTACTGGCGAGCCTGGGAGGTATGTCTTCTTCTCTACTTTACATTTCTATTCTATACTTTCTGTATTTTGTACACTGCACACACTGTAGTCTGTATACTGTACACACGGCACACACATACTTCGCTCTATACTGACTGCACACTGTTCACGCTGTACACTCTGCACAACACAATACACAACACATGGCTCCGTTATTTCTGCTTTATTCTGCACCCTGCTTGATCTGATAGTCATACTGACGTCTGTTTTGCAGCTGTGGGTGTACGCCTACTTCCCCAGACTAGAGCCAGTGCCAGAGGCGGAGACCCCTCTGGTCGTCCCCTTCTCTCGCCGTTACGACGGGCGATGCGCCCGGAGGCCCCGGGACACTTTTAGCTTCTTCCGCCGTTTCTTCGACACCATCACCCCACCGAGGTATGTTTTACTTACAGTCCGTTTAAGCTTCGCTTTCAAGCGTACATTTCTATATCAGTAGATAATCGACTGTATTTCATTTCAGGTCACCTGGCAGCCGTGGGCTCCACTACCAGCGGTGATACGAGATCGGTATGCCGGCGCCATCGAGACCTCGCGCTACCGGATTCTCCTGGAGGGCCCGGTCTGTCGGGCCTGGTACCTGGGTGAGCGTTTCATACGCCAGACCCTAGGGTTACCGGAGCAGATAGTTCCGATCCTTCCTCCCGAGCGCATGAGGGAGACTGAGGGGTACAGCTTGCAGCAGATGGAGGACTACACCCTTGGCTGGGCCGTGGACGTAGATGCCGACAGGGGCGAGGGCGACTACTCAGAGTACGTCCGGACCTTCTTGATGCGGCCTTTGAGCAGGGGCTCCCGAGCTGATCCAGCGAGACCTGCGGCGCCAGCGGCCCGGGCAGAGGCAGGAGCAGGGGTGGGGTCTTCACAGAGGGCTCGAGCTCGCGGCAGGAGGGGAGTGCAGAGGGGACGAGGGACGGGCTGGCCCGCTCTGCCTACCATGTTGACTTATAGGGGGCAGAGTGGGGAGACCTACCAGATCCCTTTTGCTCCTCCTCCGGCTGGTCACGAGTTGGCCGGCATTCCCGACTTGCCTCCGGTATGTATTACTTTATTTCTGCATCTTGCATTGTTATTTCATTTCAGCTCATTCAAATATCCCACAGAGTACTGATGTATTTAATACTTTTGCAGGCTTCCTCCGAGTATACCCGCCAGTCTGTAGAGCTGAATGCCTCCCTGATGGGGATGCTGCAGCGGACTCTCGACGCTTTGGCCGTCTACAGCCTACCGGTATGTTCTTCTGACCACAGTCTCAAATCATACTCTGTTTCGCACAACCTGCTACACTGCACAAAAATCTGATAAACTGCTCACGGCTTTCATACACTATACTTATACACTGCATCTTGCACTGATTCACTGTTCACAGCATTCACACACTGTACTCATACACTGCATTCTGTACTGATAAACTGCTCACGGCATTCACCCACTGTACTCATACACTGCATTCTGTACTGATAAACTGCTCACGGCTTTCATACACTTTACTTATACACTGCATCTTGCACTGATTCACTGTTCACGGCATTCACACATTGTACTCATACACTGCATTCTGTACTGATAAACTGCTCACAGTTTTCTGATGTGTTTGTTCTTTGTATTTTCAGCCTCCTTTCCCGATCCCTCCGGTGGGTGGCGCTGCTCCAGCTGGGCCTCCCCTCTCTACTCGGGATGGCAGGATATTCCCTCGCACTAGAGGGGGACGTGGTCACGTGGGGAGCAGCTCACGAGCTCCAGTTCCAGGAGATGGTGAGTCGGAGGCGGGGACGGAGTCATTTGCGGAGGAGGCCGGGGATAGATCGGGCTCGGGCTCGGGCTCCGACAGTGACAGCTCCGACGATGCTCCTGTGCTTTTGCCCAGGAAGAGGGCGAGGACTGATCCTCAGGCATGAGGCCTGCTGCTGATGATGATGATTTTGCTGCTTCTTTTCTTTATTTCTTTTCTTGTACTTTTCTCTTTTTGGTAGATAGAGTACTATGTACTGCCGCAGGCAGATTTTTTTTGCTTTCTTCAAAAGTTTGTACTCCGAAAGAGATTATATAAAACAAACTTTTTATCTGAAAAGTGTTATGTTTACATATCTCCTACTTTGCACTGCATTGCATCATATTACATCTCGATGTAACTGAAATTGTTTTACTGCCTGGAAATTGGGCACTTGCACTGTAATAATCGGATAACCAACCAACTAACA
>JAPPVO010000031.1:176888654-176985542 GCA_030407325.1 Camellia japonica
AAAAGGGGTTTCTAGCGATCAAAACCACACTATTTCATTTTTAAATCACAATATTAACTCTCAACCAATTTTTTTGCCATTTCCACCATGGTTATCTCATTAACAACAACCGTCCACATCAACGTAAACATGAAGCAAAGAAATGACAATCCGTAACTAATTCATGCTTAACGTAACAGCATACATAACAACATGTGGTCAACAATTTTAACACATTTCCCTCAGACACTAGGGAATATTACGAGGAAAACAACTTAAGCATTTTCAAACAAATCCGGATACTTAGAGTGGACTTCTACCTCCCGTTCCCACGTCACATCTTCAACCCTATGGTGTCTTCACAACACCTTTACCAACGGTATAGTTTTGCCCCGTAGCACTTGCTCCCGGGTATCTAATATTTGAACTGGTCGTTCTTCGTAAGAGGCATCCTCATCTACTTCCAAGTTAACCCAATCAAGCTCATAAGAAGGGTCGGGTTCATACTTCCTAAGCATAGCTACATGAAATACGTTGTGAACTCCCAAAAGTTGCGGCGGTAAAGCTAATCGGTATGCCACTTCCCCAATTCGCTCTAAGATCTCAAAAGGCCCAATGAACCGTGGAGATAATTTACCACTCTTACCAAATCTCATCAAACCCCACCTTGGTGAGATTTTTAGAAACACATGGTCACCAACTTCAAAAGATAAAGGTCGTTTCCTCTTATCGGCATAACTCTTTTGTCGACTTTGGGCCATAGCTAACCTCTTCCGAATGAGAACCACTTTCTTGGTTGTCTCTCTAACAATTTCTGGACCCAGTAACGGTGCGTCACCCACTTCAACCCAACAAACTAGTGATCTACAAGGTCGGCCATACAAGGCCTCAAATGGTGCCATCCCAATACTAGCTTGATAACTATTGTTATAGGAGAACTCAATCAACGGTAAGTGCTTCTCCCAAGGCCCCTTAAAATCAAGGACACAAGCTCTAAGCATGTCCTCCAAAATTTGAATGGTACATTCCGACTGTCCATCGGTTTGAGGATGATAAGCGGTGCTAAGAGTTAACTTAGTTCCCAACGCCTCTTGAAGGCTTTACCATAACCAGGCAGTAAAACGAGGATCCCTATCTGGCACAATAGTCACAGGGACTCCATGAAGTCGAACTATCTCTCTAATGTACAACTCTGCCAAGCGTTTAATTGAGTTGCTTGTGCACATCGGAATGAAATGGGTAGACTTAGTCAATCTATCGACAATTACCCAAACGGCGTCATTGCCTCGTTGTGTTCTAGGAAGCCCAACTACAAAATCCATGGTAACACGCTCCCATTTCCATTCGGCTATCGGTAAGGGTTGTAACAAACCCGCTAGTCTTTGGTGTTCGGCCTTCACTTGTTGACAAGTAAAGCACTTCAATACAAATAAAGCGACATCTCGCTTCATACTCCTCCACCAAAACTGACGACTAAGATCATGGTACATTTTAGTGCCTCCTGGGTGTACCGCAAGGCGTGAGTGATGGAACTCCCGAAGCACTTCCTTTCTACAAGATTCTGGTACAAACAAACGGTCTAGGTAACGTACACTTAGATCCGAGTGAACGCTCAAACCTTTCTGTTCCTTCCCATTGGAAATCTTAACGCAGATTGATTTCACATCACGGTCTCCTCGTTGTGCCTCTATGACCTTACTAACCAAGGTAGGTTGAGCATTCAAAGTAAACAAGGTAGCACTCTCTCCGGACTCACCCAAGTGCAAATCAAACCTGCTAATAACATCTAGCATACCCCATTCCCAAATGGCCACACTTGCCAAACTACTCAGATTTTTTACTCAAAGCATCGGCCACCACATTAGCCTTCCCTGGATGATAGTGTAACTCAAAGTCATAATCCTCCATAAATTCCATCCACCTCCGTTGACGCAAATTCAAGTCGTTTTGAGAAAACAAGTACTTTAGACTCTTATGATCAGAGAAAACCTCAAACTTCTCACCATACAAGTAATGCCTCCAAATTTTCAAAGCAAAAATCACCGTTGCTAATTCTAGATCATGGGTGGGGTAATTTTTCTCGTGAGTTTTCAATTGCCGTGATCCGTAGGCCACAACTTTACCCTCTTGCATCAAGACACAACCAAGTCCATCCCTGGAAGCATCACAATAGACGGTGTAATTCAAACCCCCTTTTGGAATTATCAAGACTGGTGCTGTAGTCAATCTAGTCTTAAGTTCTTGGAAAGAATTTTCATAAGCTTCATTCCACACAAACTTGACACCCTTTCTAGTCAACCTAGTCAAAGGTGCAGCAAGTCTAGAGAAGTCTCTTACGAAACGTCGATAGTACCCTGCTAACCCCAAGAAACTTCGGATCTCTCACAAATATTCTTGGGTTGTTCCCAATCTTGTACGACGTCTATCTTTGAGGAGTCTACAGTCACTCCTTCACTCGACACTACATGTCCCAAAAACTTCACCTCGGTGAGCCAAAACTCGCACTTATCAAATTTGGCATACAAGCGGTGCTCCTTAAGCAATTCAAGCACTACCTGCAAGTGAGCCTCATGTTCCTCCTCGGAGGTTGAATAAATTAAGATGTCGTCCACAAAGACGACTACAAAAAGGTCCAAGTATTCCCGAAAAATTTGGTCAATCAAATCCATAAAGGAAGCTGGTGCATTAGTCAACCCAAAAGGCATTACTAGGAATTCATAGTGGCCATAATGCGTACGAAAGGCCATTTTCTGGATGTCCTCCTCTCCAACTCTCAATTGATGATACCTTGACCTCAAATCTATGTTTGAGAAACAACGAGACCCTCTAAGTTGGTCAAACAAATCATCTATTCTAGGTAGAGGATACTTGTTCTTAATGGTAACTCGATTCAACTTGCGGTAATCAATATACAACCGCAATGACCCATCCTTCTTCTTTGCAAAGAGAGCCGGTGCTCCCCAAGGCAACGTACTAAGGCGAATAAAGCCCTTGTCTAAAAGTTCTTGGAGTTGAATCTTCAACTCATGCAATTTAGCTGGTGCAAATCTATATGGTGCCATGGAAATTGGTGCCGTGCCAGGCACTAATTCAATGGAGAACTCTATCTCTCGGTGGGGTGGCAAACTAGTAAGATCCTCGAGAAAGACCTTCGAGTATTCACGAACTACCCTTGGTAATTCAACACGGGCCTCGTCACTCTCACCGTTCAAGAGTGTTGCAAGAAGGCCACTAAACTTGTTCCTACTACGAGGGTCAAAGACTGGCGACAAGACCCTATCAACTCGGTTCCCCAGAAAGTAAAAACAATCACCACCTGAGGTGCAAACTGTAACTCTCTAACGGTAACAATCTATCACAGCTCGGTACGAACATAACCAGTCCATGCCTAGAATGACATCAAAACTCGACATGTCTAGCAATACAAAAGTAAACAGAAGTCGACGCCCGACAACTTCTATCTCACAATCATGACACCCCCGGTCTAAATCAATCATACCCCCAACAGGTGACTCTACTCTGAGCGAAGACGCTAACTGTACCACCTCTAACCCCAGTGCAGAAACAAATGCAGTAGATATAAATGAATGAGATGCACCTGTGTCTATCAATACATTAGCCAAAGTATTGCACACAACAAAAATACCTCTCACAACTGAGGTTCCCGGTAACTTCTCTGGTGCGGTAACAGCATACACACGCCCCTGTGGCCCCTGATGAACTTGCTCCTCCCTCGAAGCATAGGCCTGGTACACCGACTGAGCCGAAGAGTCTCCCTGGTTAGCTCGTGAGGTCTATGCAGAATGAGCCTGCTGGTGGCTCTGTGTCTGTCTCGGCCTTGATGCGCCAGATGTGCCTCCTAATTGTGGGCAAATCTTCTTCATGTGCCATGGCTGACCACATTGAAAACAATTAAACCCCTGACTTTTATTCTGGGGCTAGCATTAAGATCAGTTAGGTGGTGGTGGTGGTAACATCAACTGCCCTCCTCTCTTTTGTGGGCATTCAAAGGCTTTGTGACCCGGTTGGCCACACTTGAAACAAGAGAAGCCACTTTCTGTACTCTTTCCTGAGCCCGAACTAGGCAAAGGAAAAGTAGATCTAGACTGTTGTGGTTGGGACTGGGATGAGAAGTTGCCCCTGCTTCTCTTATTCTGCCTATAGTCCCCCTATGGTTCTTGGACCCTAGACCTTGAACCCCCTGTCTCTCCTCCTCAGCTTGCACTGTAATCTCAACATGTGCCGTCGCCTCCACAAGACGGTTATAGTTCCGGATCATATTTCCAGCAATTTTGTACAAGATTTTGGTTCTTAACTTTTTCCCAAACTCGAGACAATGACGCTCTTCCGTTGCCACTAACTCCGGTGCAAACCGGGACAAACTAGAAAAAGCCGCCTCAAACTTGGCCACGGACATGAAATTTTGTTTGAGGTCCAAAAACTCTTGACTCAATCTCTCCCTAGCAGTGGGAGGTAACTATTTATCTTGGAAAGAAATCACAAAAGCTTCCCATGTCGGCTCCACTGAACCCTTGGCGTACTTCCACCATTGACCCACATCTCCTTTAAGATAGTAACTCGCTAGAGTCACCCTTAGTTCACTATATTCAATGTGAAGCATTTCGAATGTCTTCACAGTTTGTTCTGGCCACTCATCAGCTTTCTTAGGCTCGTGGCCACGAAGGAACTCATCCGGTTTGGCCGGCAAGAACTCCCGAGTAAGGAAACCCGCAGCGTTCTCTCGGGCTTGGTTCTCAGCCCTCAACAAATTCATAGCCCCTGCTATCTCTCGGGCTAGGGTCCCTATTACGATGTGACCCACTGGTTTGGCCACATTAGCTTGGCCTATCCCTTTCTCTTGTACCGGAACTCCATGAACTGGTACCTCATGCACACCTCGACGAGCTCTACCACGCCTCCCCCCTCTACCACCACGGACTTAACCCCTTCCTGACATCCTAATAAAGGACATAAGAGAAATAATTTAGCACATTAACTCATATGTGCTTGTAACTTGACTCACACGTTCGACTACAACAATTCCATATATTTCTCTACCATATACACAATTCAATTTCACTCCACATAAGCACTTAGTCATGTAAACACATACAGACTATTCTTTTACGATGAAATTTGTCGCATGAAAAACCAAGATTTCTTAGTAGAACGAGTATTGATCAAGTACTCTTCTAATAAGACCTCCAGGAATTTAACAAGCACAAACAACATCCCAAAAGTTCAATCCCATACCCACATAATCACATAAGCATGTTATCACATAATCACAAAATGCATAGCATCTTCTTATCAGGCAACTTCCTATCATGCAACATGAACCTAATGTGGTAAAACAACCACTTCCCACGAGCTCCAAGTATGCGGACTCGGTAGCTTTGATACCAAGTTGTAACGCCCCAATTTCTAAGCCCAAATGTTGATACAACAATCGTGGTTCTTTAAAGGAAAACTGAAATAAATTCCCATGCTTGCATTACATGACACAAATAGTTCTCATGCGATAATACATTCAATTCAAAACAAAATAAAACAAACAAATAGATACCCTCAAGGGTTTATAAGTTTCCAAGGCTTAAGCCTGGTTACATAAAACGGTTATTCAAACCCACACAAATACAACCCTTGGCTTACAAAACAGAGTCACGCAAAATGAGAGCATTGTACTCCCAACACACACACTTCCACACCCCTAGTTGGGTGGAATCATCACATCTTTTCCTGTACAAAAATCTCGTAGGGTGAGCATAAAGCCCAGTAAGAAATTCTTAGCAAAGTATATACATTTTATATAAGTCTCAAGAGATGAAATGCACATGTCATGCTATGCCCTTTTTGAAGATAAATCACATTTTCATCTTTTGAAAACCATCATGCTCAATGATGTCATGCAATTTCAATTGTTCAAAACTTAACAATTAATTTCAAGGGCGGTAAATACGACTCGGGTATCACTCGCACGTGTTCCTCGTGCTCTTCCTTAGAGGGTGAGTAAATCAAGATGTCCTCCACAAAGACGACCACGAAATGGTCTAGGAACTCACGAAAGATCCGGTTCATCAAATCCATAAACACAGCTGGAGCATTGGTTAGCCCAAAAGACATCACTAGAAACTAGTAATGGCCATACCGTGTACGGAATGCCGTCTTCAGGATATCTTCCTCCTTTACCCTCAATTGATGATAACCCGATCTCAGGTCTCTCTTAGAGAAGCAACAAGACCCCTTCAACTGATCAAACAAGTCATCTATACGAAGCATTGGGTACTTGTTCTTAACAGTTACCCAGTTCAACTTCCGATAATCTATACAAAGTCGCAACGCTCCATCTTTCTTCTTAGCAAACAGAGCCGGTGCCCCTCAAGGTGACGTACTAGGGCGGATAAAACCCTTATCTAGCAATTCCTAGAGTTGAATCTTCAGCTCACTCAATTCAGCAGGCGCGAATCTATACGGTGCCATAGAAACCGGTGTCGTGCCAAGCACTAAATCAATAGATACCTCGATCTCTCGGTGGGGTGGTAAACTAGTAAGATCCTCGGGAAAGACATTGGAGTATTCACAAACCACTCTTGGCAACTCAACCAGGACTTCATCACACTCACTACTTGAGAAGCTAGGAAGAAGACAACTAAGTTCACTTCGCCTACGCAGATCATATACTAGTGATAAGACTCTATCCACCCGGTCCCTCAAGAAATAAAAACAATCACCACTCAAGGTACATACACTAAACCTTTGACAAAAGCAATCTATAACAGCCGGTATTATGATAACCAGTCCATACCCAAAATAACATCAAAACTAGACATGTCAATCAATACAAATGCAAATGGAAGTCGACGACCGGCAACCACTATGTCACAACCCCGACATCCTTATTTCAAAATAACCTCACCACCAATAGGTGACTCTACAGAGATAGGAGATGCTAATTGAGCCAACTCTAACCCCAAAATCGATGCAAATGCAGATGAAATAAAAGAATGGGATGTACCCGTATCAATCAATACAATAGCAACTGAATTGGAAAATAAGAAGGTACCTCTAACTTGTAACGCCCCAATTTCTAAGCGCAAATGTTGATACAACAATCATGGTTCTTTAAAGGAAAACCAAAATAAATTCCCATACTTGCATTACATGACACAAATAGTTCTCATGCGATAATACATTCAATTCAAAACAAAATAAAACAAACAAATAGATACCTTCAAGGGTTTATAAGTTTCCAAGGCTTAAGCCCGGTTACACAAAACGATTATTCAAACCCACACAAATACAGCCCTTGGCTTACAAAACAGAGTCACGCAAAATGAGAGCATTGTACTCCCAACACACACACTTTCACGCCCTTAGTTAGGTGGAATCACCACATCTTTTCGTGCACAAAAATCTCGTAGGGTGAGCATAAAGCCCAGTAGGAAATTCTTAACAAAGTATATACATTTTATACAAGTCTCAAGAGATGAAATGCACATGCCATGCTATGCCTTTTTTTTAAGATAAATCACATTTTCATCTTTTGAAAAACATCATGCTCAATGATGTCATGCAATTTCAATTGTTCAAAACTTAACAATTTATTTCAAGGGCGGTAAATACGACTCTGGTAATCCCTAGGACGGTGTCTGCAAGTAGACTATACTAGTACTACCAATTTGTCATTTTTATCGGTATTAACCGGAATGCTCAACACCTATCCGCGCTGGTTTTCGGTCTTTCACCCCGGACCCTCAGGCCAACTTATTCAATTTCATCTACACCACCTATCAAGACTTACCAACGTATTTACCCCAAAACCATTATATGAAAACTTTTTTCTCAACATTCCTTTCTCAATGCAAGTTTTCAAATCGACTTTCAAAGTTTAATGTAATCAAATGAATTGATATGTCAATGCAACAACAATCAATACAATGTAACAATTCTTCCACATAATACTACCATTGTGATCAAAATTCCCGTTTCTTATTTCAATGTAATTTCACAAGATAAATATAAATACTTTTATCCCAATTCATCATCCAAGGAATAGTACGATTCCATCTTCTCAAGTATCCTCAACAATTAGTCATTTCAAGACTATTTCAACATTTTGAACAATAATTTCCAAAATGAACAATACTTCTCATATTCCCTGAAATTCATCATTTATATAAATATAAATAAGAAATTCTGCAAACATCCATTTATTTTGACACACAAAATAAATATAACAATATCATTTATGGATTTTCAGTCTCTAAAGAAAATCCCCAAATTCTAGGTTTTCTCACCAAAACTATACAACTCAAATCTTTTGAAAGAAAACTTTCCAAAATCATATTTTCTTCAATCAACGAAGATCAAAACCCATAACATCATTTTAAAAGAACAAGAGACAAACCCACTTTCAAAATCGCTCAACTTCTTGAATCAACAATCAATTTTCAGAAGCTGTCAAAGGATGATTTCAAAAATCATCTAGATCTTGCAAAAATATGTATATATATATAACTCAAAGAAAATCCCTACCTCAAGTTTTGAAGAGAATCTGAGATGAAACCCTAAAATTTACGGTGTCGAAACTTGATCTCTACCGCACACAATGAAGCCCTCGAGGTGATAACCAACTTTGGTGAAGAACTTAGGCCTAAATCCCAATGAATTTGGAGAAATCAAAGAGGGAAGATGACTTCTAGAGAGAGCAGCTGTAGACCAGGAAATTTGGAGAGTTTTAGAGAGACAGGGGGCTACAAAAAGTGATCTGAAACCCTAATTTACGGACTGATAAGCAAGGTCGCTCGAGCGTGAAATACATTTTCCCGTAAGTAATTTTCGAATGCATTTTGCATTTTTCCTTTCAGCGAGCTGACCGGGTCAAAATCGGGATCGCTACACACTACAGAAGGAGCAGGTACAAGATCTGGCGCTGTAACAGCATACACACGCCCCGTACACCTCTGCTCAACGTACTCATCTCTCAAAACATAAGCCTGGTGCATTAACTGAGCCGAAGAGGCTCCCGGATTTGCCCTCGAGGCCTGTGCTGACTGTACCGGCTGGTGGCTCTGTGTCTGTTTCGAACCAGACGTACCAAACGTGCCACCCAACTGTGGGCAAAATCTCTTCAAATGCCCTGCCTGCCCACACTGATAACAAGTGAGCGGTTGCCCTCTCCCCTGACTCTGGCCCTGAGAATGAGCCGAAGATGATGCTGCTCGCTGCCCTCCTTGTCTTTGCAGGCGAGCTGGAGACTTGTGGCCTAACTAACCATACTTGAAACAAGTAAAATCTCCCTAGCCACCCTTCCCAGAACCCGAATTGGGTACTAGAAAAGTGGACCTTGACTGAGCTCCCTGGGACTATTGGGGGTTAGAATCCCTCTGCCTCTTACTGTCCCCTTAATTATCCTGACTCCTTCTGACGCCTTTCATCCTATTTTCCTCTGCCTGCATAATAGTCTCAAGATGGGCCGTCGCCTCCACATGGCGCCCATAGTCTCTAATCATGGACCTGACCACTCAAAACATGAGCCCGGTCCTCAATCGCTTCTCAAACTCTAAGCAATGGCACTCCTCAGTCACTACTAACTTAGGTGCAAATCTAGACAAGCTAGTAAAGGTGCCCTCAAACTCGGCCACTAGTGTGTTCAACTGCACCAACTTGGAAAACTGGTCTCTCAACTTCTCCCTAACTATGGGAGGTAGAAACTTGTCCTGGAAGGCGTTGACAATTGCCTCCCAAGTCACCCCAATGCACCCACACGCATACTTCCACCAATGACCCGCATCCTCTTTCAGCTGGAAAGATGCCAAGGTCACCTTCAACTGGTCGTCCTCGATGCCAAGCATCTCGAACGTCTTTACTATCTGCTCTAGCCACTCATCTACTTTCAGTGGCTCCTTGGGATCACTCAAAAACTCGTCCGGATTCGACTGGAAGAACTCTCTCTTCAAGAAAGATGGCCCTTGCTCAGTTACTTCGGCCTAGACTTGATTCTCAGCCCTGAGAATGTCCATGGATTCTCGCAATGTTCTGGTCATTTCGCGGGCTAAGGCACCCATGGCCTGTTGACCCATTGGTTCGACTACGTTGGCTTGACCAACTCCCTCCTTTTGTGCCAGAATATCATCCGGTATGGGCACCTCATGCCTTTTAGGGCTACCATGCCTACCGCCACCACGTCTTGACATCCTAATAAAGGTAACAAAAGAGGTTAGCACATTTAAAAATGTATCGAAGCTAACTCACTCGCGTCATAATACGTTGGACAACAGTACTTCACTCCATATAAGCACATAGTCACATAAACACAAACAATTTTTTTTTTCGGATAATCACCGTCCCACGGCGTTGCTAGAGTTCCAATTAGAAATGGCAGTGATCAGGTGCCTTTCCAATAGGACTCCTAGAAACCCGTAGACTCGATCAACATCCTAGAAATTAAATCTCATACCTATATAATCACATAAGTATTTTATCACATATGCACACAATACATACTAACGTCTCAACTAAACGAGACAAACTCGTTGTGGTAATAACCACTTCCCACGTACCCAAAGTATTCAAACCTAGTACGCTCTGATACCAAGTTGCAACCCGAAAACTATACCATAAATATAACCCATAAACGGAAAGATAATAGAAATAATATGCTTTCATTCATCAAATTTGTATACAGAAGATAACACATGCGATATACGTTCACAAATGTTCATCTTGAATCTACAGCATGTGTTACAATGATAAGAGAACTGAAAACTAAACAGGTATTCATATGCCCTATAGGCTTACATCTTTCCAAGTCATTGCTTGGTCATAACAAAATAAGCTTTGCTCAGTACAGTTAAAGCCCCTGGTTATACAAAAGTAAAACGAAATAAAGAAGCCATTGCTTCCCAAAAGTCTATCCAAGCTATTGCCTTGGCGGAGGCATGTTACCAACACCTGAAAATATTTTTCCCAAATATAGTGAACCAAAGCCCAGTAAGATTAATCTAACACAGTATATGAGGTTTAACAGAGATATAAGTACGATGTGCATATACAATGCCTATAACAAAGCATTCACATTTTATATAGTCATAAAGTACCAAGTTCATATCTCATTTCATTTCCTTCAATACATTTCAATTCACGAGTTAATTTCATTATCTTTCAACAACCCAACTGAGACTACAACTCAGTGGTTATCTAATCAACACAATTATCACACAAACACTTCAATTTGACATTTTACAGAAATTTCGTCTGCGGGATCGGCACCCATGTATACACAAGATTTCGGGACTTTCACCTTGGACACTCCGACCAACTTAATTTTCAATGGAGTCCATCTCCTATCTCCTCCCAAACAATGGAGTACATCTCCTTTCTCCTCCAAAACATTATACATATATAATGTATTTAAAACATAGTCACATTCAATGACAACCAACAATAGATTAGTTTTAATTCACCTAATCCACATGCAATTTCTATAACAATCATAGCTATCCTCCACCGATAGCCCAATACAGTTATTTCTAAACTGATATTCAATCTTAAGACATATAATTTATTCAAAACTTCCAAAGGTAAGAGGTAATACATACTCAACTCCACCATCTATTTCAATATTCGCTCAATTTCATATTTACAACACTAATTTCATTTATTTATATAAAATAAATATTTAAACCATTTTAGGGAAAACTCCCTCTATCCCAAATATCAACCCAAGGCCAAAATCAACTATATTGTAACCATAGCACCTCATATTTAACCCCATAACCGTTTCCACAACATACATTTAGAAATCCCTCTCTTGATTTTATAACCCAAACCCTAGGTTTGTCCATAATACACCCAAACCCACCATTGTTACACACTTATCAAATAACTAAGTTAAAAACCATATGAGAGTGTAGAAAGTCCCTACCTCAAAAAGAGAAGACGAGTAAAGCATGGTTGAAACTCCAAAGACATCGAAACCCACTTTTGTTCGGATAAAAAGAGAGCCCATGACGTCCTCTACCTTTTTCTCAAAGGCACTAGGGTGAAGAACCCAATGGATCTAGGTGAAATAGTAGAGAGAAGATGAGTTTTAGAGAGAGAAACTCAAGATCTAGGGTTTTAGAGAGTTTTAGAGAGAGAAAGGAATGAAAAAGTAAGGAAAAAGGTCATCTTCAAGGACTGTTATACACGTAGTTCGCTCGAGCGTAGAAAGTGACGCTCGAGCGTCAGATACAAAGTTCCACTCGAGTGTAAGAAGTGACGCTCGAGCGTCGAATACACACTTTCAGAAGTTTTGCAGACGAAGGACATCGCTCGAGCGTAAGATTTGACGCTCGAGCGTCCACCTGCTTGAGCGTAGAATGCACTCTTCTAGTATTCACAAGTCTGCAAAGATATTGAGAGTTTGCAAAGCCCGCTCGAGCGCAAGAATGACCGCTCGAGGGGAGGAGCAGAAATTTCAAAGCCCGTTCGAGCGTAAGAATGGCCGCTAGAGCAAAGGGCCAAAATTCTAGGCAACATAAGGTTTAAAAAACAAGCAACCAACCTACCCAAATACTACGACAACAACCCTAAAGCCAATTTCGAGGACATACAAGGGAAGAAAGGGGTAAACAACAATATAAAAGCATTAAACCCAAGTCTGGAACATAATAAAATGTCGGGTCAGAACCATAGTCGCTATAGTTAGAAAAATAGTACCAAACTATATGGAAATATAATTTAAAAATATGTAAACGGCTTTTGGGCAAAACCAAAACTGAAATAAATTGACAAAATAACGTAACAAAACTTACAGTACATAAATAGATAAAACCTGATCGAGTCAAGTGTGTGACACTCTTTCCTTAAGACAGATTCGTCCCCCCACTGATGCTTAGGATTCAATGGACGTCTATCTTCCAGTAGACAACGATCAATGTCTTGCACTAGCAGCACTACTATTGCAAGCCTAGCGAACTTCGCTGTGCATGCACTTTCTTTATAGGAAAATTAGACTCAGGAAATATGAAGAATAAATGCAAAGTGAAGAAGAAATGGAAATTCTATATCCAAATTAAAGTGAGGGGGATGGAATTTATAGATTCCTCCATGACTCTTTAGAAAGGTTGTGACCCTTCAAAAGGACACACCATTCCATCTCAAGAGACACAACCATTAGAGTAAATTTTAATTCAAATTTTCCAACATTCCCCTACATGAATGAAATTTACGGAAATGACATGCAACAACATGCAGACAATGAGAGAGTACATTAAGGAAATACCCTGCATTGGGATATGTAGCTTTTGGCTTTGAACCTTCCCTAGTGAAAGCCTATCGGACTTACTAGCTAATCAGTGGATGTGATGCCTTGAACTGTTCAGTCGTTTGTGTAAGCCAAGACAATAGAATTCACACAGAATATCTCCAGACACAGTTTAGTTCTCACGGTTGTCCCCGTTTTGGCCTTGGGCATCTCCTGGTATTTCATGAGTGCTTTAGAGAATTTTGCCTTATCAATTATCATAGAAGCGACCCCTTCACACTCTTATAGCTGATCCTTATTTCGAGTCTCTTAAATACTCCTCTTGAAAAATACCCGTCTAGGGTTTTCAAGATATAAGTGATCATTAAAAGCATAGCTTATCTGAAGTTCCCTGCATACAACACATCTTGTAGATATCACTCTCATCATAGGAATGGATAGGAGTTAGACTCCTTTAGTGATTTCTGGCGAGCTACACAAAACTTAGTTGTCCCTTTGAACTTAGTTCTTGGGATATCCAGTCATCTAAGTAGGGTTACCATTATGATGACTCTGATGTAATATGATTTAATCACATTCCTCTCGATGAACTTTCTCTCATTTACTCTCTGGTCAAACTTTTTATTTAGCGGCCGCTATTATTCGTTTGAACTTCTTAGTTATATATCATTGAGTAGTTAGTGGATCCATTATAATATCCTTAGACAATATTCACAACTGAAAGCAAATGTCCTACGGTGTTTAAGTCTTTGATTACATCGAGACTTACTATTACTCTATGTCACTCCCATTAACAAATAACAAACATAGAGTTGTTCGTTAGGAGTTAATGAAACCATTTTTGCTTCTACTCCAACTTTGTCCTATAGAAAGAATTTGAGATTCCTATTATCGGAACCATTACTTTGCTAAAATCCTCCAAGCACCCACATATTTGAAGTATTCTAAGGAAACTTAATTTCTTTTGCTGATGTATAATTACACAAAAATATTAATACACCCCCACAATTCTGAGGTAAATCAGAATATATCATTAATTGGCATGCGTGAACAAGATGTAAATTGTTTTGTAAATATAATCACAATACTAATTTGTCTAAAATACAATTAGACTTCATAACTTTCTTTTGCAGTACAAAGGAAAAATGGCTAATACCGGTTGTGGCCACAACACTTTATCAAATAACATTTCTTTAGCCATGCATTATGAATATCACTTACATTTACATTTACATATTTTTTTGTTTACTACAAGTTTTAATTCCAATCTCAACATGGAATATAAATATCACTTATAATTACATTTACATCTTATTTGTCTTATCCAGTATTGGTGACTACGTCAACAATTACCAAAGCATCTTTCACCTATGAAATATTTTAACTCATGTAATATTTCATTACGGAGTTATCGGTCACCACACTAATTTCAATAATTATTCCAAAGAATAGTTAGAATGCCTCTTATGTCAAAACACATAAGTTCATATTTTTATCAACACTTTGATAAAAAAAATTGACATCCATATATAATACACCACATACCAGATTGACAAATCAAATATATCAATTAATGACATCATATCACAAAGAATTGTAAACATTGATTATCAACTCTATAACAAATGTAGGCATGGACACAAATAAATTAAAATTTCCAATATTGAAAACCAGTCAAAACTATTAAAAACAGTTTCTAAAAACAATTCCAGAACTGAAAATCAGAAAACAAATTTAAACAAAAATTTTTAGAACTGGAAATATAGAAAACCAGTTTATATATGAATTACATAAATTAGAAATTCTAATAAATTGTTTTTTTTTTTCCTTTTAATAATAATAGGATCTTGTTTAATAACAGTTCCAATTCTGTTTAATCAAACAGTTTTGATTGTAAAAAATAATATGAAATATATAATATAATTGCATAGTATAAATACCCAAACACATACAAAAACAAATAATTACATTTTCCCAAAAACCATAAACAAGATCAGAGTCTGTCTTAAGATTGTTAGAAAAATAGTACCAAACTATATGGAAAATATAATTTAAAAATATGTAAATGGTTTTTGGGCAAAACCAAAACCGAAATAAATTGACAAAATAACGTAATAAAACTTACAGTACATAAATAGATAAAATATGATCGAGTCGAGTGTGTGACACTCTTTTCTTAAGATAGATTCGTCCTCCCACCGGTACTTAGGATTCAATGGATGTCTATCTCCCCGGATACAACGATCAATGTCTGGCACTAGTAGCACTACTATTGCAAGCCTAGCAAACTTCGCTATGCATGCACTCTCTTTACAGGAAAATTAGACTCAGGAAATATGAAGAATAAATGCAAAGTGAAGAAGAAATGGCAATTCTCTATCTAAATTGAAGTGAGGGGGATGGAATTTATAGATTCCTCCACGACTCTTTAGAAAGGTTGTAACCCTTCAAAATGACACACCCTTCCATCTTAAGAGACACAACCATTGGAGTAAATTTTAATTCAAATTTTTCAATATATATATATATATATATAAATATATGTAAACCCTAATAGGATAGGAGAGGAGACCGGACCTAAATAAAACAATTATTGGGTCATCCCATTAAAGAACCCAAATAACTTAAAACAGGCATTACACCTTCATACCACATGTCCATATATAAAATAATAAATACACTAAGATGGACCATGGCCCAAAACTTTGTAGATTACAATAATAATTTTGGACTCATACCAATCAATTTGTCTGAATCACTTTCAACCTGTTTTTTACAAACCAAACAAAATATAATCAATGACAACCTAAGAAAATTTTTTTCTTACATCTCTATCTATTGTCATGCATCTTAAAGTCTAAAAAATTTAATTAATTGAACTAATAAAATGGGGTAGAGGCCAACTTAATTGTACCTTAGCCCCAAATTCAATCCCTTGAGTTGTAGCCCGTGCTTTATCTATGGAGTCAAAGTGCGAGGATTTTTAGTTTTCTAATGGTATTTTGTAAAAAAATAAGTGGCAACTCCATCGAACAAATCTTCGATTCTCATGACCATTGGTCTGGTCGCTTTGGGTATGCAATTCTCATGTCCCTCAATGTATGACTGTTTGACTATTTTCGAAAACAAGTGTGGATCCCGTTCACCGGGAACCAAAAAGAATTTAGTAATTATTGGGAAAAGTGTGGAACCCTTCACTAGAATTTGTTGTATGTCAACTGAGTCTGGTAAATATGTGTCCTTATGACTAGTGGCGGAGCCACAGAGGGTTTAGGGGAGTCACGTGCTCTCTGAATTTTGGAATATTTTTTTTTTACAAATATAAAGAAAATATTTTAAATAAAAAAATTATAAAATATTATTTAGAGTGAAATATCAATGACATTTTTAAAATTATGAGAGTAATAATGGTTTTTTTTTTTATTGAAAATAAATATTACGATAACTCATATTATTATCTATATATGAACATTTCAATACAATGGTGATATCTATTATTATTGACATGCAATTATAATTAATCTCAATGAAGATATGAAATTTATTAAATTGTTAGTTAAATTTGGCATATGAGGTTCATCCTTTATGTGTTTCTTTACTATTGGTTGGTGATATTATATGTCAATGATGACGTACTATTACTATTATATTGAATTTTTACTAAAATTTTGTATAAAAAATTACTTTATCATTATATAATTTATTTTAAAACTTACATCCATGACTTTTTTTTTTTTTTTTTATATTGTCCATGATATACTGGTTACAAATAATATATATCCTTTTTGAAGTCAATTATAAAAATTTATGTGAAATATTTTTGTAAAAATTTTTAATGCTGTAATTAATAAGTGTTCTCTCTTATTTAATTTTTTAACTCTGCCACTGCTTATGACCCATGTTAAATCTTCTTAAATTTCCCTACTTGAGCTCTAAAGAAGCATGATAATAAAATTCTATTTTTTATTTGTTTAATTAAGGATGTATTTGATAGTATCAATAATAAGTTACCGGATTCAAATTGGGTCCAAATCATGCTTATCATACTAAATACATTTCCGGTTATAAGGAAATAATAAACCTTGTTGAAAAAAATTGTAAAAATAAAATTATTTGCTGTTTTTGGTTTTTTTTCGTCTAAAACAATACAATAAATTAATTGATTAATTTTCATTTTACGGTTTGAGAATTAATGTTTAGATGTTTGCTAAATGGGATCATTTAGCTCTATCATGATGTAGCTTAATGGTTTTTTTTTTTTTTAATAGTACTGCATTTATGGATTTCTCTCTCTCTCTCTCTCTCTCTCTCTATATATATATATATGCCTGTTGAGGATTGTGATTTCGGTGTTGGTTTCATGGATCTGATGGTTGGATGTTGGGGTTTAAACCCTAGACTGGAAATTGGAAAATATTATAAATGACAAATAATCTACTAAATTTTCTACCAAACCTCTTACATGGGTGTGGGACCCACACAAACCCACGTATATGTGGGTTCTACACCCATATGAGAGCCTTGGTAGAAAATTTGATTTGGGGTCTCTAGCATCACTTCTGTAAATTATCTCTTATAATAATAATAATAAAGACACAACAAAAAGAAAAAAGAAAAGAAAAGAAGATATAATAAATTCCACAAGTTGACATATAATTTCATTGAACTTTTTTTAGTAAGACACCTGATGGACAAACAGATGCAGTAATTAAAAAACAAAAACATGTCTAAAAATTCATAAAACATGCCTGTTAAAAGCTTAGTCTTTGCTCATCCACTCTCTTGGGTCACCTCAGGCTCAGCATTTGAGAGTAATCTTTTGTTATGAAATTGCTCTGTGATTGAAGTAGAAAAAAGAGGCGCCCTTAATCTCTATAAAACAGATTAGGGAAAACAGAGTAGGAAGTGATTTGCAGCACTTCAAATTGTGCATTGGTTTGTTTTAAAAAATTGGATAAATTACACCCGCCTCCCTAAGGTTTGATGAAAATATAATTAGCCTCATTGACATTTTTTAAGATTTTAATTCATATTACACTTGAATTATTTTTCATCAATAATTGTTAGTCGTATGAATAAAAAAATATTATTATTATTATCTTTTTTTACTAAAATGTATATTTATTATTGTTTATTTTACTATCTACCAATCATTAGCATTAATTTCGTTCGCTTTATAATTATATTAAAAAGTATATAGCTAACTTTATTTTCTCTAAACTTTAAAAGAGGCGAGTGTTACTTACCTTTCAAAAATAGGGTAAATTTCATTTTTGCATCCACACATTTTACATTGAATTTCATTTTGTCTCTTGATCTCAGACCTCAAGTCAAGTTGTAATGAGGTCCATTCTGCATAACACTATTCAAAAATTAACAAAAAAAAAAGTCATGTGATACAATTAATTACACAACACTTTAATACTTCTATCAAAATCTCACTTTAGACTTCTGTCAATTTTCAAAACGACATTATACAATTTTTGAGTGTGTATCATATGTCAAATTATAATATATTTTCGTATTTTATATAACCTATTATGGTGTTAGTTATGACTTATTATAATATTGATTATAACATTATTTTAGTTATTGTTGGCTATTTTTGACACTTCAAAGGTTAAAAATATAATTCAAGCATGCCAGTAAAGATCTGAAAAGTCTTTACAGATAATAAATGTCAATTCGTATCAAGTGATTGTGTTAAGGTTCTCTTAGTCTCAATGAAGAGGACTTTACTGTGTTGTGTTAAAAAGATGAACCAAAGCTTGTAGTTTAAATTCGTAACAGAATGGGAGAAAGAGACTGGACATAAAATTGCAATTGATTAATTGAATAAACAATTACAATATGTTACATTTTAGTAAGGGAAACTTTAAAACTTTAGACCGGCCAAGTTCTTGAATTACAATGCTAATCTACTACTCCTATGAAAAGTAAGCGCAGCGCGTAAAAGTAAAGTTTAAGAAAGTAAAGTGCAAAAAATTAAAGATAAATGAAATTGACAAAGATGTAGAGTCTAGATTTGGTCAGGAGTTTCTTCAGTCTTTGTTTTCATCTATTTATAGCATTCTCTTAGCGCATTCGAAGTAGTTAGGTTGTTCTCCTCTACCATGATCTCCTTCCTTCTCACTACTTCTTAGGGCCTTAACTCTCTCCTTGTCTGTATATAATTGCTAGCAATTGCTTTTTTATTAATTCCTTCTTCACGTTCTTTTCACATGGCACTTATATATCATACTTTGCCGGCTAAAGACTTGCATTCACAGCTCACATAGGCACCTTTGAAGGTGGGACTCTTTAATATCTGATTACCCATTGCTTGCCCCTTGTTGCCTTGGCACTAGATGGTTTAAATGTAGTGCCAACAGTCATAAATCAAAAAGTCTAATTATATCTTATATGGTGTTTATAATTGAAAATGATTCTATTATTATGTTTATGGTAATTAACTTTATAAATTTCATAACTTATATATATATATATATATATATTGACCAGCCAATTTCATAACTTACATATAATACACATTCTATTCCCTAACCCAATTAGTAATAACTAACAAAATAAACCTTATAATATTTTCAAGTGGCGAAATTCTAATATACACAACCTTAAAAAGGGTGTATTATATGTACCCTTAGTTATGTCATTTTTTTTTTCTTTAGTGACGACCAATTTTTTTTTTTTTTCAATTATGACATTATTTTAATTATGGCTCATTAATTTTTTATTCATGTCGTATATTGTATTTAGTTATGATATATAATTTTTTTAATTATGACTCAAAAAATATAAAATTATATCATTTTATTTTATAGTACACACTTTTTGGAGGACATGTACTGTTTCCTTTAAAGTAATATGAATTGTAACGCCCTCAAAATAATACACACAAACCCACATTCTTGACATGCATAGACATAAAAGAATAAAGCATAATTCCATTTATCAGAGTATTCATTACAAAAGTATTACATGTTGACAACAAAAGTAAATGCCCTACGGGCTTACAACTTTCCAAGCTAACATTTGGTTGCCAAAAGAGAGTACTAACTCAAATACACATTAAGCCCTTGGCTTGAATTTACATGTAATACCAAAAGAGAATAACAAAAAGTGTTATCAGCCTCAAGCCTCCCAAGCTACGTCCTTGGAGGTGGCATATCACCTGAACTTGAAAATGATGTCCCATAAAGGGTGAGCCAAAGCCCAGTAGAGATATACTAAACTAAGTATGAGAAATAACTAAAACATTAGCATTTGATAAAAGGTTAATACTTGTAAACCAACTCACAACATATTCCTGTTCCATGACAAATACGTCCATGTTTCATTCCTCTTTCTTTCGTTCATTCCTCTTTCTTTTACTTATCAAATTTAAATTTATAGACATGGCTCATTATCTAGCCAAATAGTTAAATGAGACTACAACTCATATCAAACACTTCCATTATTCACAATTTACATGAGACTACAACTCATATTAAAACACTTCCACACTTCAATTATCAACGTTATGACATAATCAAGATTTTGGGACTTTCACCCTGGACACTCCGGCCAACTTAGTTATCAATGGAGTCCATCCCCTATCTCCTCTCAAACAGGCTTGAGAGTACATCCCCTATCTCCTCCCAAACAATATACATATACAATGTATTTAAACACTTATCATATACAATGATCAATCAATACACATATTTGATGTATTCTTCCAACCGTCATATTCAATGACATTTTCTAGGTGATTAGTTTTAGTTTTCCCTAATCAACATACAGTGTCTACAACAATCAAGACTATCCTCCAACGATAGCCCAAAGCAGTTATTTCTAAACAGATAATAAATTTATCAAACAGATAAAACCTCAGCACTTTCATGGGTGAGTGATTCGTTATCCAACTACACCGTACAATTCCATAATTTCCCAATTTCATGATTTTCAACTCAATTTCATAATTCCATATTTTCCCCAAATTAATTATGCAAATTAATTTATCACATTAATTAGGACATTTTCCCATTTTCTCAAATATTGATCCTAAGACCACATTCCACCAATTTAACTCACAAACTCATATTCTCAAGGCCTTATATGCACATGGAGCTTTAAAACACAAAACCACTCTTTATATAATTTCAATATAAACCCTAACTTTCCCAAGTTAACCATAACCCACCATTTATACAAAATGACTAAAATCTATGTTAAAACCCATAAGAAAGAGTAGGGTATCCCTACCTCAAATGAAGAGACCAAGTGGAGAAGATGATGAAACTCGAAATGCTTCAAACCTAAAGATTTTCAGATCAAAATGAAGGCCACGCCAAGCTCCACACTCTTTACAAAGGAACTAGGGTAGGAGACCACTAGAACTAGATGGATTCTTAGAGAGAAGATGAATGTAGAGAGAGAAGCTGCCGGGGCTAGGGTTTGAGTAAAGAAGATGATGAAAAAGTGAAGTATAACCTGCTGCTGCCAACTGATATATTCGAGGCTCGCTCGAGCGAAGGAGTGGTCGCTCGAGCGACCAGACACAAGGAAACCTCGCTCGAGCCAACAATTCGAAGCTTCAGGTCTGCAACCCAGAAGCACGCTCGAGCGAAGAAACCCAAAACATAGTCCTCGCTCGCTCGAGCGAAGGAAAGCTCGCTCAAGCCAAGAAATGTAACCTTCAGGTCCAAACTAGACGCAGACGCAAGCTCGAGCACAAGACTTCTCGCTTGAGCCAGCAGACACGCCACCCAACTCTCGCTCGAGCGAAAGAACCCTGGCTCGAGCGAAGGAACCAAAACACAGAGCTCGCTCGAGCGACAAAAGCCTCGCTCGAGCGAAAACACCAAAATCTGGGTAGCAACCATTTGTTTCAAAACACACCCAACCTGTTGCAAATATACCAAACACATCCTAAAACTCATATACAAAGAATTAAAGGACGGAAATGAAACCTATACAACAACAAACATCTACGGAACCGAGTTTGGAATACAAAACCAATGGAAGGAAAACCGGGATCGCTATAACCTCCCCCCCTTAAAGAATTTCGTCCCCGAAATTAGATATAAGTTTCAAAAACATGTTTTCTCAATTCTCAACAGTATTACCATTCAATGTTCAACATCCTGACCCATTACCGGTCATCCCATCTCTTTTCAAGAGGCAATTCACAATATAATTCAATATGCATTAATAACATGCTTTTCTTTGAAATTCAACCATTTCCAATACCATATTCCATCATTCCATAACATACTCAATGTTAATGATATATTTGCATTTCTACGATACATTTAACATATACAATGTCAAATTAAACTTCCATAAATCAAACATATATAATGTTTTACAACTTAAGACATATTCAATGTTCTTAAAGTTTATCAATACAACAAAATATTCGACATATGCTCAAACATCCACAAATAGATCCGGATACTTCTCTCGGACCTCCAATTCACGTTCCCAAGTGGCTTCCTCCACCCCGTGATGTTTCCATAGAACTTTTACCAAGGGAATGGTCTTCCCTCGCAAGACTTGATCCCGCCTATCCAAGACCCTCACCGGTCTCTCCTCATACGAGGCATCCTCATCAACCTCTAAGTCGGTCCAATGCAATACATGTGACGGATCCGGCTCGTACTTCCGAAGCATACTAACATGAAACACGTCATGCACTCCAGACAACTGCGGCGACAAAGCTAAATGGTAGGCAACCTCGCCAATCCTCTCAAGGATCTCGAAAGGGCCAATAAACCAAGGGGACAACTTCCCACTCTTCCCAAACCTCATCAAACCCTGCCTAGGTGATATTTTCAGAAAGACGTGATCACCCACTTCAAATGACAAAAGCCTCCTCTTACCATCGGCATAACTCTTTTGGAGACTCAAGGGTTGTAACAAACCCACTGGTCTCTGATGTTCGGCCTTTACTTGCTGACAAGTAAGGCACTTAGATACGGAAACTGCCGCATCTTTCTTCATACCCCGCCACCAAAACTGGTGACCCAAATCACGATACATCTTAGTGCCTCCTGGATGCACCGCAAGGCGTGAATGGTGAAACTCTCGGAGTACCTCCTCTCGGCAAGACTCCGACACAAACAGACGGTCTTGGTACCTCACACTCAGGTCGGGATACACAGTCAAACCTTTTTCAGCCTTCCTACTGGAGATCTTCTCCCGGAGGGATTCTACCTCGTGGTCACTTCCCTGTGCCTCTAACACCCGATTCACAAGTGTAGGCTGCACAACTACAGAAAACAAGGCCGCAGACTCAACAGATTCGCCTAGAAGCAAATCGACCTCGCCAAGTGTACCCAACATTTCCCACTCCCGGATGGCTATGCAAGCAACATCACTAATGGATTTCCTACTTAGCGCATCGGCCACAACATTGGCCTTTCCCGGATGGTAATGCAACTCGAAGTCGTAATCCTCAATAAACTCCATCCACCTCCTCTGCCTCAAGTTCAAGTCTTTTTGTGTAAACAGATATTTCAGACTCTTATGATCCGAGAACACCTCGAATCTCTCACCATAAAGGTAGTGCCTCCAAATCTTTAAGGCAAAAATCACAGCTGCTAACTCTAGGTCATGTGTAGGGTAATTCCTCTCGTGTAGTTTCAACTGCCGCGAGCCATAGGCTACCACTTTCCCCTCTTGCATCAACACACAACCCAAACCCTCTCGTGAAGCATCACAATAAACCGGATAACCCAAACCTCTCTCCGGAATAATCAAAACTGGAGCGGTGGTAAGTCTAACTTTCAACTCTTGGAACGACTTTTCACAAGTCTCACTCCATACAAATTTAACCCCTTTCCGCGTCAATCTAGTCAATAGTGAGGCTAGCCTGGAGAAATCTTTCACAAACTGGCAGTAATACCCAGCTAATCCCAGAAAACTACGGATCTAAAAAACTCTTAGGCTGTGCCCAATCTTGTACTGCCTCAATCTTGGATGTATCAATAGACACCCCTTCCCCGGAAACTACATGGCCTAAGAATTTAACCTCACTTAGCCAGAACTCACACTTCCCAAACTTAGCATACAGCTTATGGGCTCTAAGCAACTCAAGCACCACTCTCAAGTGTTCCTCGTGCTCGTCCTCCGAAGGTGAATAAATCAGAATGTCATCCACGAAGATGACCACAAAACGATTTAAGAATTCCCGGAAGATCCAGTTCATCAAGTCCATAAATACTGTCGGTGCATTGGTGAGCCCAAAAGGCATCACCAGAAACTCATAATGGCCATATCGCGTACGGAATGTCGTCTTCGGGATATCCTCCTCCCTGACCCTCAACTGATGGTAACCCGATCTCAAATCTATCTTAGAGAAACAACAGGACCCTTTTAACTGGTCAAACAGATTATCTATACGGGGCATAGGGTACTTGTTCTTAACCGTAGCCCGATTCAACTTCCGGTAATCAATACAAAGTCTCAAAGCCCCGTCTTTCTTTTTAGCAATGAGGGCCGGTGCTCCCCACGGCGAAGTTCTAGGGCGAATGAAGCCCTTATCTAGCAACTCCTGGAGTTGAATCTTCAACTCACTCAACTCGGCTGGGGCAAAACGATAAGGTGCCATGGAAATCGGTGCCGTGCCAAGCACTAAATCAGTAGAGAACTCAATCTCTCGATGAGGTAGTAAACTAACAAGGTCCTCGGGAAAGATGTCCGAGTACTCACAAACCACTCTCAGCAACTCAGTTCGGGTCTCATCACACTCACTACTCATACAACTAGCGAGAAAGCAACTAAGCTCACTCCGCCCTCGCGGATCATACACTGGTGGCAAAACTCTTCAAACCCGATCCCCCAAGAAATGAAAACAATCCCCGCCAAAAGTACATACAGTAACCCTCTGGCGGTAGCAATCAATAATAGCCCGGTACGACGATAACCAGTCCATACCCAAAATCACGTCAAAACCTGACATAGCCATAACTACAAAAGAAAATGGAAGCCGGCGGTCGGCGACCTCTATATCACAACCTCTACACCCTTGCTTCACAACCAATTCACCCCCAACAAGTGATATAACACAAATAGGAGATGCTAACTGCGCCAACTCCAGCCCCAAAACATATGCAAATGCAGCAGATATAAAGGAATGTGATGCACCCGTATCAATCAACACATTAGCAACCGAGTTACAAAACAAAATGGTGCCTCTCACAACAGATGGAGCCGGTACAAGATCCTGCGCGTAACAACATACGCACGCCATGTAGGTCTCTGATCTACCTGCTCACCTCTCGGAGCATAAGACTACTGCACCGACTGAGACGAAGAGGCCCGCTGATTGGCCCTCGAGGCCTGAACTGACTGAGCTGGCTGATGGCTCTGAGTCTGCCTCGAACCAGATGTACCAGATGTGCCACTCAACTGCAGGCAAAACCTCATCAGGTGCCCCACTTGACCACACTGGTAACAAGAGAGCGGCTGACCTCTGCCCTGACTCTGGCTCTGAGGACGAGCCGAAGATGAAGTTGCTTTCTGCCCTCTTCCTCTCTATGTGCAAGCTGGAGACTTGTGGCCCAGCTGACCACATTTGTAACAAGTAAAGTCTCCCTGACTGCCTCTCCCAGAGCCTGAACTCGGCACTGGAAAGGTAGATCTCGCAAAAGCACCCTGGGACTGCTGAGGGTTAAAACCCCTCTGTCTCTTACCGTCCCCCTGACCATCTTGACTCCTCTTGGAGCCCCTCATCTCTCCTCCTCCTCCTATATAATAATCTCAAGATGGGCTTGCAGCATCCACAAGGTGCCCATACTCCCGAGTCATGGACCCAACAACCCTAAGCTTGAGCCCGGGCCTCAACTTCTTCTCAAATTCAAGACAACGGCGTTCCTCAGACGCCACTAACTCAGGAGCAAACCTAGATAAACTGGTAAATGCGGCCTCAAACTCGGCCACTGGCGCACTCAGTTGCTTGAGCCGACAGAACTGATCCCTCAACCTCTCCCTAATAGCGGGAGGCAAAAACTTCTCCTGGAAGGCACCAACGAAAGCCTCCCAAGTCCCACCAACACAGCCCCGAACAAACTTCCACCACTGACCCGCGTCTCCCTTCAACTGGAAGGACGCCAAGGTCACCCTCAAGGCTCCGTTTTCGATGCCTAGCATCTCAAACGTCTTTATCATCTGCTCAAGTCACTCATCAGCCTTAAGTGGCTCTTTCGAATCCACCAGAAACTCATCCGGATTAGACCGGAAAAACTCCTCTTCAGAAAGGAAGGCCTTGCCTCAACCACATGGGCCTGGACTTGATTCTCAGCTTTGAGAATGTCTATGGATTCCCTCAATGCTCCTGCCATCTGTAGACACCCCATTTTTGACCGACCTTAAGACTCAGACGTCATCGTTTGAGCGCTCGGTGATTGCGCATGTTGTGCTCGTTCTGAGGTTTCGGAGTCTCGGCTGAGAGCCTTGCCTCTGAATTTTGGGACTCTTTTGTGCTTTGCCTCGGTTTGCGAACCAGGTTCTGTTTTCTCTTCCCGAAGGGAGGGAGAGGTCTTGTAGACCATCTCTCAGTGGCCGTAGGCTACTTTTCATGGTCGTAGACCACTGTTCCCGTATGGAGACCAGTTTTCAATTTTCGGAGCCGTCGGCCGTGCGCCTCGGTTCGGGACCGCTTAACTTTCTCCGTTTGCTCTGGTTTTTGGCACACACCTTGTTTCCTCTCTCTAGAGGGACACTGTGGCCTGGGAAACCACCTTCGTGGTCGCACGCTACTTTCGATACTTAACAGTCAGTTTTCGAGGCACCCGACTACGTGTTTTGGCCCCCGAACTCTCGTTTTGCATCCGTCTTGGTTCATTTTTGGTATGGACCCTATTTTCATTGTTTGGAAGGTGGTACAAGGGTGGGAGACCACCTTTTCTCTTGGAGACCACCTTTTCTCCCGCCGGCCGATTTTCTTATCAGGAAGCTAGTCTCCTTCGTTTTTGAGCCACTTTTGACTGGTCTCCACCATACCACTAGCTTGCTTTCAGCTTGGAGACCACCCTAGGAGGCCACCGACCAGCTGAACCTTTTGACCCTGGTCGGCCGACCAGGGGGAGTGGTCGGCCGACCGCCTGAACTGGTCGGCCAGCTTTCTCCTTTTCTGTCTCACTGAGTTGGTTCCAGCTGTGCCAGCTGGAAGGCACAGAATTCATCCTCCATACACGTGTATGGAGGATCTTCAAACTTGTTTTTAAGCTTGTAGGAGAAGCTTCGAACCTCTTGGGCTATAAAGGAAAGGCTCCTCTTCCCTTGCAAGGGTTCAGAAAATCGGTTAATGTTTATGCATACACTTCCCTCTATATCTCTCTATCTTGTGTCCAAAAGTCCATAGTTCTTGCATATTCACACTACACCTCTTAGCCTAACACCTCCAACATCAACCTAAGCTTCTTGGAAGGTCTTGAGAGGTCCTAAGGTCTGAGTTTTTGGCCTCAAAGCTACTGGAGTTGCTGAGCTTCAAGAGTAACACTTATTTCCCTCTTTTGGTCTTTATTTTTCTTCATCTCTAAGCCTAGTTTGCAAGCATATTTGAGCTTTGTCATAAACTGAAAAAAGTCTTATTTTGAGCTTCTTAACATGTTGTTTAAGACCATTTTTCTGTTGGGGGCCATCTACCCCCTTGCATGCTTCATTTCCCTTTGTTTTGAGCCATGCATTAGGGCCTTTGTGTTGAGCTTTGTTGGCCCTTTTGACCACAGAAATCCAACGGATTTTCAGTGGTTATTATGTGTTTTTGACCACCAAAATCAAAGAGGGGCGACCCTCTCACCCCTTGTCTTGTTTTCTAGCATATTTGGCCTAACAAGGGAGCCCATGTGTGCATGCTTCCAAGCCATGTTTCAGGCCATTTTTGGTGAGTTTTAGGACCTGCATGAGCTCTATCCAGAGCTATTTTTGCCATATTAGGTGTCCCTCTTGCATGTGTAGAATAACCCTCTTCATAGCATATCAAAGGAGCCTATACTTGCATGCGTCCAAGCCTTGTTTCAGGCCTTTTTTGGTGTTTTTTAGGACCTGCATAAGCTCTGTCTAGAGCTGATTTTGTCATATTGGATGTCCACCTTGCATGTGTAAAATAATCCTCTTCATAGCTTATCAAAGGAGGATGTCATTCTTGCATGCATTGACCATGTTTCAGTGGATTTTTGGGCTTTATTTGGCATGTCATACCTCTATCTTATGCTACTTTAGTGGCCTCTTGAATGCTTCACATGCTTGTAGTGTAAATCCTCTTCACTAGCTTATAATGCATGTTGTTTTGGCCTTTGACTCTAGCATATTTTGGCCATGTTCTAAACTGATTTTGTGCATGTTTTGGACTTCCTTACCTCTGTTTTTAGGCCTCATGGTCGAATGATGTTTGCTATGCATGGTTGTAGTGCAATACCCTTGCCTAGCTTTGAATTTTGAAGCCTATTGCATGCTTATATTGAGGTGTTTGCATGTTTTGGGGTCATTGTGCATGGTATTTCAGAGCATGTAAGGTTGCCATGTTCCCATGTTTTCCACTCCTTATATGCATTTGAGGGTTGTGCTTGTATGCCTCATTTATGGACCATTGCATGAGCTTCATTTCCGTGCCTTTTGAGCCACCATTTTAGTCCATTTTCCTACTGTTTTGGGCCTGCATAGGGACTGTTTGGGGCTGGTTTGGTCATTTGTGCATCGCTTTGCATACCTCTAGTGTAATCCACTTCACTAGTTTCGGTACTTGGGCCATCTAGCATGCATTGTGTGAGGTGTTTGCGTGATTCAGGACCGCCATGTATGCCATTTCAGAGCTGGAACTTGTGTCATTGTATGCCATATTTCATGCTTGCCATGCTTTGGTAGAGTTGCACTTTGTGCCTTAGGTTTGGTCCCTTGCATTTGTGCATGTTTGCACGTATTTTTGTTGTCTCATTTTCGTCCTATTGGCCACTGATTTGGATGTGGCTGAGGTCCATCCATCTTGGTTTAAGTCCATCTTGCATTGTCTATGCCATTTAGTCCATGTTGTTGCATGATTGACCATTGCATTGTGTATGCCTTGATCATTTCATTGTTAGTCTCCATGTGTGCATTGCGTATGCCATGTAGTTTTCATGTGCATTGAGTATGCCATTGATTATTTCATAGCATTGTGTATGCTAGTAACATGTTTGCATATCATCATTTGCATGTTTGCATCATTTAGTGGCATTATGTTTAGGTTGCATGTTAGAGTTGCATTCATGCATGCCATGTGTATTGCATTGTGTTTGGAGTAGGGTTTAGTCCAAACATGGGAAACGAGGGACGTTTCGTACTCCAAGTAACGAAACGTGCCTCGATTCTCGGTCGCCGACACTCTTGACTGTCCACGATTGAGTTGTTGGCTTTACTCGCTTATGTTTGCATTCATTTCACATCGAGTTGTGCAATTCGACAGCTCGGCCATCACGCATCGAGATGCGTGATTGGTAGCACGAGGATCGAGGACTACACTCCCTAGAGCTTATGCAATGACGGGGAGAATGGTTGTGCACACATATGTTGAAAATACTTTGCCATGCCCCTTTCTCGCTCTCTGTTGCAGCAAATCGGAAACCAGCTGCAAAAACTGGTCAGCAGCCTTCTGGAGCTTTGTACAGTGTTCTGGGACCAGTTGCAAACAGAGGCAAATCGGGGCATCGCGATGGATTTCCCGACAAGGCGACTTGAGCTGAGGCAGTCCATTTTGTTTAATTTGCATGCTGGTTTTCTTACTTATTTAGTTAATTCGTTATTCATTCCGGTTGTGTAGTAATTAGTTAAATTAGCTTAGATTAGCTAGTTGATTCTGTATTATTCATTCGGACCCTCCGAGAGAGGGCAATGTTGTAATAAGTGTACGTGTGTGTGATGTATGTCTTCCAACCCCGCGTCTTTCTCCCTTTTATTTACTAGCTTATGATGGTTAGTTTAGGGCATGTTTCAATTAGCATCCTTATGCTCGTATGTTTGCATCCATTCATCTGTTTTGCATGCACAGGCTCGGCGCATCATGCTAACTACATTGTATTTCAATTCCAAGTTGAATACATGTATCGATTGTTGCATCTCATATGCCATTTTAGAATAGCCGAGCCTATCTTAGTTGCATCCTGCATGTGTTGCATTAGGCATCTCAGCATAGTTAGGATCATGCATTGATTTCTAACATAGCTTCTGTTTTGGCTCAGAGTACTCGGTAAGTGTTTACACTTTAGCATCTTTGCATGTGTGTGAGTGACTGCCATGATAGCATGCTTACCATGAGGCTATGTGCTTATGTGATGACGGACACGTGGGCTTAGGCAATGAGTCAGGGTTTCCTAAATTCTCCCAAAATAAATATTTAGGTGGCGACTCTGTATTTGGCAAAGCAGTCCATGTTTGGCACTTCTTTCAAAAAAATCTGTTTTCAAAAACGATTTGCTGGATTTGGACTCTTTAATGATTTATCAGTCTTGCATTGCACTCTGCGAGATTAGATACAGGACGGTGACATTGAGTCCTGAACTGTAGTGAGCTCAATGAACAAAACGGAATTCCCTCCCGGGACGTTTGGGGACGTCTACACCATCTCGCGGGATAAGGCGCCCATGGCCTGCTGACCTACTGGCTAGGCCACATTGGCCTGACCAACAACCTCCTGCTGCGTCGGAATTTCATCCGGTATAGGCATCTCCTGCCTCCTAGGCCTACCATGCCTACCACCACGTCCTCGTCCTGACATCCTAATAAAGGTAACAAAGACATTAGCACATTCACAAATGTGCCGAAGCTATTTCACTCGCGTCCTAATACATTGGACAACAGTAATTCATTCCACGTAAGCACATAATTACATAAGCACTTACGAATTTCGTTTTCGGATAATGAGAGTCCCGTGGCGTTGCTAGAGTTCTGATTAGAAACAGCATTGATCAAGTGTTTTTCCAACAGGACTCCCAAAAACGCAAAGATCCAATCAACATCCTAGAAACTAAACTCCATACCCATATAGTCACGTAAGCATGTTATTACGTAAGCACATAACATCATACATAAGTCTCTAACAAGCGAGACAAACCCATTGTGGTACTAACCACTTCCCACATACCCAAAGTATTCAAATCCAGTACGCTCTGATACCAAGTTGTAACGCCCTCAAAATAATACATATAAACCCACATTCTTGACATGCATAGACATAAGAGAATAAAGCATAATTCCATTTATCAGAGTATTCATTACAAAAGTATTACATGTTGACAACAAAAATAAATACCTTACAGGCTTACAACTTTCTAAGCCAACACTTGGTTACAAAAAGAGAGTACTAACTCAAATACACATTAAGCCCTTGGCTTGAATTTACATGTAATACCAAAAGAGAATAACAAAAAGTGCAATCAGCCTCCCAAGCTACGTCCTTGGAGGTGACATATCACCTGAACCTGAAAATGATGTCCCATAAAGGGTGAGCCAAAGCCCAGTAGAGATATACTAAACAAAGTATGAGAAATAACTAAAACATTAGCATTCGATAAAAGGTTAACACTTGTAAACCAACTCGCAACATATTCATGTTCCATGACAAATACGTCCATGTTTCATTCGTCTTTCCTTTACTTATCAAATTCAAATTCATAGATATGGCTCATTATCTAGCCAAATAGTTAAATGAGACTACAACTCATATCAAACACTTCCATTATTCACAATTTACATAAGACTACAACTCATATTAAAACACTTCCATACTTCAATTATCAACGTTATACAAA
Organism: Camellia japonica; assembly: GCA_030407325.1. Classification (NCBI taxonomy): domain Eukaryota; kingdom Viridiplantae; phylum Streptophyta; class Magnoliopsida; order Ericales; family Theaceae; genus Camellia; species Camellia japonica. The sequence continues at coordinate 176,920,650 of JAPPVO010000031.1, forward strand.
CGTAATCAAGATTTTGGGACTTTCACCCTGGACACTCCGGCCAACTTAGTTATCAATGGAGTCCATCCCCTATCTCTTCCCAAACAGGCTTGAGAGTACATCCCTTATCTCCTCTCAAACCATGGAGTACATCCCCTATCTCCTCCCAAACAATATACATATACAATGTATTTAAACACTTATCATATACAATGATCAATTAATACATATATTCAATGTATTCTTCCAACCGTCATATTCAATGACATTTTCCAAGTGATTAGTTTCAGTTTTCCCTAATCAACATACAGTGTCTACAACAATCAAGACTATCCTCCACTGATAGCCCAAAGCAGTTATTTCTAAATAGATAATAAATTTATCAAACAGATAAAACCTCAACACTTTCATGGGTGAGTGATTCATTATCCAACTACACCATACAATTCCATAATTTCCCAATTTCATGATTTTCAACTCAATTTCATAATTCCATATTTTTCCCCAAATTAATTATGCAAATTAATTTATCACATTAATTAGGACATTTTCCCCTTTTCTCAAATATTGATCCTAAGACCAAATTCCACCAATTTAACTCACAAACTTATATTCTCAAGGCCTTATATGCATATGGAGCTTTAAAACACAAAACCCCTCTTTATATAATTTCAATATAAACCCTAACTTTCCCAAATTAACCATAACCCACCATTTATACAAAATGACTAAAATCTATGTTAAACCCCATAAGAAGGAGTAGGGTATCCCTACCTCAAATGAACAGACCAAATGGAGAAGATGATGAAACTCAAAATGCTCCAAACCCAAAGATTTTCGGATCAAAATGAAGGCCACGCCAAGCTCCACACTCTTTACAAAGGAACTAGGGTAGGAGACCACTAGAACTAGATGGATTCTTAGAGAGAAGATAAATATAGAGAGAGAAGCTATCGGGGCTAGGGCTTGAGTAAAGAAGATGATGAAAAAGTGAAGTGTAACCCGCTGTTGCCAACTGATATATTCGAGGCTCACTCGAGCGAAGGAGTAGTCACTCGAGCAACCAGACACAAGGAAACCTCGCTCGAGCGCAGAAAGCCACGCTCGAGCCAACAATTCGAAGCTTCAGGTCTGCAACCCAGAAGCACGCTCGAGCGAAGAAAAACTCGCTCGAGTGAAGAAACCCAAAACATAGTCCTCGCTCGCTCGAGCGAAGGAAAGCTCGCTCGAGCCAAGAAATGCAACCTTCAGGTCTAAACTAGACGCAGACGCAAGCTCGAGCACAAGACTTCTCGCTTGAGCCAGCAGACACGCCGCCCAACTCTCGCTCGGGCGAAGGAACCAAAACACAGAGCTCGCTCGAGTGACAAAAGCCTCGCTCGAGCAAAGACACCAAAATCTGGGCAACAACCATTTGTTTCAAAATACACCCAACCTATTACAAACCTGCCTAACACATCCTAAAACTCATATACAAAGAATTAAAGGACGGAAATGAAACCTATACAACAACAAACATCTACGGAACCGAGTCCGGAATACAATAACCAATGGAGGGAAAACCGGGATTGCTATATGAATGTACCACATTAATCTCTTTTCAGGTACTGTTTCCTTTAAAGTAATATTGTTAGGTTTTTGTAATTGGCAATCTCGTTTGACAAAACTCGTTTCAGTTGTAATTTTATTCAATCTTTTATTTGAGGCTATGAGTATTTTGATACGAATCTAACCCAAATTGTGCCTTTGTAGAGGAGTTTGTGATGTTAATTCTTTTATGTTTGCCATTTCGCTGACTATGTCGGGGATCGAGCCGTTTGTCCGCTCAAGCAGTTGATTTTGCGCTCGAACGAAGATGCAATCCTTTCAGAAGTTTCACTCTCCTACAAAAGTACTGGGAGTTGTATTTTTATGCTCGAGCGGTCTTTCCTGCGCTCGAGCGTAGATCTATGTTCTGAAACACGCGTTTCAGTCAGACCGCTCGAGCGTCCATTCCTGCACTCGAGCGGAGATCGCGATTCTGTTTTCTATAAATCTGTGATTAATTCAGTTTCTAGGGTACGACTTCCAGATCTTCTTTTTGGGTATTAGGGTTTTCATCTGGAGCTTCTTTGCTTGTTTCCTTTGATATCTGTGAGAGTTTCTGTCATGAATTGAGTGGATTATATCAAAGGGAGGCACGCCAATCGGAGGCACTCCAATTGAAGGTACGTTCTTGTTTGGCAATTGGAGGCGCTCCAGCAAATCTATATGGTTGACCATACAAGGTCTCAAACAGTGCCGTGCTAATATTCGATTGGAAACTATTATTATAGGCAAATTCCACTAAGGGCAAGTGCCTCTCCCACAACCCCTTAAAATCAAGGGCACAACCTCGAAGCATATCCTCAAGGATCTAAATGGTACACTCAGACTGCCTATCAGTCTTAGGATGATACGCAGTGCTAAAGGTGAATCTAGTGGCGAAGGCACTCTGTAAGCTCTGCCACAACCGAGCTATGAAACACGGATCTCTATCTGAAACAATCGTCACTGGGACCTCGTGCAACCTCACTATATCCCTAATGTAAATGTCAGCAAGATAGTCTACCGAATCACTCACATGGATAGATATAAAGTGCGCCGACTTGGTCAACCGGTCAACTACCACCTAAATGCATCACTACCCTGTTGAGTGCTCGGAAGGCCCACAACAAATCCATCGTGACATGCTCCCACTTCCACTCGGCTATAGGCAAGGGTTGCAACAAACCCGCTGGCCTCTGATGCTTAGCCTCACTTGCTGACAAGTAAGGCACTTCGATACAAACACGGGCACATCTTTCTTCATACCCCTCCACCAAAACTGGCGACTCAAGTCATGACACATCTTTATGCCTCCTAGATGCACCGCAAGATGTGAATGGTGAAACTCTCGAAGTACTTCCTCTTGGCAAGACTCTGGCACAAATAGACGATCAAGGTATCTAACACTCGAGTCAAAATACATGTTCAAGACCTTTTCTACCTTCCCATAGGAGATCTTTTGTCACGCCCCTAAACCGCCCCTAAAAGTTTTGGGCATGACCTATTCAGAATTGGACACTTAACCTGATACATACATTCTATGGGGCCTGAACGGAAGCGTTTGGTATTAGAAAATAACATGAGAACATATCCATTGAGCCACTACTAAAATGCCAGGATCACGACTAGTAAATAAACATATAAGAGCATGCATCTGAGAACAAGGTACAGACATACGTATACATTTACAAGTCCAACCCAGAAATTGGGCATATAACAAACATTAAATACAATTCAACCTTGGCTGGCAACTAGAGTATAAGCTGACAAAATTCAACAAAACTGTACTAAGACGCAAAGGGCCTCTCCAAGTGCCTGGTTGTACTTAGGTTGACAAAAGATAGATGATATCGATGTTAGGACTGACCTCCTCGTGTGGTACCTACAGAATCAGACAAAATTATAGAGTGAGACAGGCTCAGTGAATAACAGTACTTAAACAGTTTAATACTGTATTCGAATTATAATGCATAACAGTATATTCACAAAAATGGAACCCAAATAATCAGTCCGATGTTGTATTACTTTTCAGAACGGCCTTAGGCCTAGTTATAACAGAACGGCCTATTGGCCCAGACATAACAGAACAGCCTTTCGGCCCAGAAATATGCAGAACAGCCTTTCGCCCCAGAAATATACAGAACAGCCTTTTGGCTCAGAAATATACAGAACAGCCTTTCGGCCCAGAAATATACAGATGTATATTATTCCTTCATTGTTTACATTCCCACCAAGTTTCAATCAATGTACACGTTAACATAAAAGTTTACAGAAATCAGAACGTTAACACCATTAAACATTCATAGCAATAAGCATACATTCATTGTACTATTACTCACTGTATTGAGGCGGAGCACGTGTCCCTTCCGAAGCGTCTCCTTTGAGTTTAATTCCTTCAAACTTGCTTCAATTCTCTACTCCTTAATCAAGTCTCTACTCCTTAATCTTTGATAATGCTCTCTCCTAGATCCCTTCCTCACTATTTCTCTCAAGAAGTGTATTTGTTGTAACTAAAGTTCTTAAGTCCAACACATATAAGGGACACAATCATATAGATAAACATAGGGTGAGATAAGGATAAAATTGAATCAGTTTACACATTCCAAATTGAATTTTCACAGAAATGCTTATTATTACCTAAAAATTATGCTGATTCCAAATATAAAGTCAATTTTTGGTAATTAAGCCTCTAAGGCTTTCAATTTCTATTCTGAACGTCTTAATGATAGCAGATGCCTTTCTTATCCAACAGATAAAATCTCAAACATTTTTCCTTAAGCATTTCAATGCACAAAATAAGAGACTTAAACATATCAGAAACACATACGAGGGTCGGGTTATTACATCTTTCCCTGGAGGGTTTCTACCTCAAGATCATTCTTTTGCGCTTCCAACACTCGGTTCACAAGAGTGGGTTGTGCAACTACCATAAACAATGTTACTGTAACATGCTTGGGGGGTACCCGTGCGTGTTAAACAGTTCAGACCCTCGATCTCGTTGATCTAGTCTCACTAGTACAATGTGAAACATAGATGAGAGTCCAGATTGGCAACTTTTAGAAAATCCATTTTATTGCAAAACCTTTTGCCAGAAATGGACTGTGTCATCAGATATCAGAGTCGCCAGCTAATATTTTTGGGAAATTAGAAAACCCATGACTTGTGCCAAGGCCACTGTTCGTCATAACCAATGATGCTTTGCTCAGAACCTTAGTATGGAGGGGGAAGGTCATTAATTGAGCACCCCCGCTCACCCGATCAAAAGATCGGCCTTTACTAAACCATGATATGAATTTTATTTACTTTATATGTTCATATTTATTTAATAAATCCTAAAAATTACTATGTGAAGCATACAAGTATAGACTATGCCATTCATTTTGGAACAATATGATTTCATGTATTTTGAAAGAGTTTTTAAGATGTACAACTCAAATAAATTGAGTTTACAAATATGAAAAATCAACATCATTACAAATTGAGCGACATAACCTCCATTAACTTGCATTCTTACAATTATATCACATAAGCAAATAGCCACATGGTAAGCTGCTAAATATAATAAGAAAATTATGTACAAGCGGGATGCTAAAGCATAACAACTTACATATTTACCGATGTCCTACAAACAGCTACAAAACAAAGTTAGTAAAATATGCATGATCCTATATACAAAATCTTAATACAATACATACATAAGAATGCTTCTAAAAATCCGGCTTCTAAAATATGACATGTGAAACATTGCAAAACATGCAATAGCACACAAAATCATGTAATAATCAATTAAAGCACAAAGATACAAATTTAGCCGAATCTAGGCATGAATCATGTATATAAAAGCATGGATGGCATGTAAGATATATACATATGTACAGTTATGGAAAGCGATTAAAGAATGGGATAGATAAAAAGTGGAGATGGGGGAATTATTACAACACTTTAAATATTACAAATCCAAGGGAGATGAGTAAATATTACAACACAGTATAAAAATCCTCACAAACACTCAACATAAAATAAACATAAGAAAATAGCAGCTTCAAGCACCTCAAAGACCATCAGAGGTTGATCTTCTTAACGTCAGAAGACTGTCTGATTTTTCCTAGAGGTCGCGGGCACGGGCATGAAGGTTGCGGGCGTGATGGTGTACTTTTAGATGGCTACCCGACCAACTAACGGGCCTGGTAGCCCGATAGGCTTAGCCAAACTCTATTTTCTTAGATTTTCACAACAAAAACAAAACTAAAAACAATATATATGGGAGTCTCAACTCACCACTTTCAATTGGATTACAACAATATATAATATAACAAGAAATCAAAGCAGACGAGTAAAGAAATCAAAGCAAAAGAGTAAAGGAATCAAAGCAAAAGAGCAAAATAAGTAAGAAATGCAAGAAAATGAAAAGTTTGTGAAATTCACCTTCCAAGAAAATGATGAACTCCTTAGTTCACAAACTCCTTCTTGATCACCCTCAAGTGTAGGAAGTGTGTTATCAAATCCTCAATTCGAAGTTATGGAGTTTATGGTATGGAAAGTGGCTAACTCTCTAGTTTTTATCACTTTCGATCGCTAAACACTCTTCCTTATGATCAAGGCAATTGATCTTTGGCTATATTAGAATTTTTGGAGTGTTTTGGTGTATGGAAACGAGGAATTTCAGTAGCTATGGAAGCTTGGAAGTGTTTTGGCTCAAGGTTGCAATGTAGACAATTTTTCCTCTTTTGCTCTCTTTTCTCTCTAACTCTCTCGAATGATCTTTTTTCTCATTCATTCCATCATCTTCCTCTTCAATATTGATTTGAATGTATAAGCCATGTAGGAATAAACAAGTCAAGGAATGGGGGACAAGGTGGAAGACAAAGGTGATGGGCATGACAAGGATGACAATGATGATCAAGACTTTGTTGCTTTTGATTTATCCTTTATGACAAGACCAAAACCTCTTTTGATAATGAAGGGTGAGTGGAGATAATGAAGGATGTGTGGGTGCACTTGAATGGATCATAAAATAGGTCAATGGGGTGTCCCAACTGAACCAAAACCAAAAAAATCGGGTCTGTTGCTGTCTCAGACCGGGTTAACAAAATATGCTCTTAGCTCAACTTCAAACGGACATATCTCCCTTATCCGAACTTTGGTTATAGGTGATTCTTGGGTCTAAATTGAATCCCCAGAAGTCTACTTTCCAATGGTGGTGGTGTCACATCTAAATACTAAGTGTACAAAGAGATATGCCTAATTTAGTAAAGGCTGTTTATTTCCCTCGGGCCAGGTCAACAAAATTTGCTCTTAAGCCCAACTTCAAACAGGAATATCTCCCTTATCCGGACTTGATTTTAGGTGATTCTTGGGTCTAAATTGAAGCCCCAGAAGTCTAATTTCCAATGGTGATGACCTCATATCTAAATTCCAAGTGTACAAAGAGATATGGCTAATTTAGTAAAGGCTGTTCATTTCCTTCTTAATGATTTGATGCTCATCATTTTCTTAAACCAGTTTTCTTCCATCCTCTCCTATTACCTTCAACTCCAAACCTATAAAGAAGATATTTTTAAATATTTCTCAAAGAGTTTACCTCTCTTCCATTTATTTCCACTTTGTCCTTACTCAGTTTACTGAAAAATACAATATTTTAATCGAAATGGGGGCCTCAGATCATCGTAGAAACATTTGAAAAAGTATTTTGAAAAGCGGGTTTTAAGGTCTAAAATAGTTTTGGCCAAAAAATGTATAAAGGTTGGGATTAAAGTTCAAATTCTATCTCTTTTACTGAGGATTCTGTGAGAAACACATTCTAATTATCATCATTGGGTAATCAAAAGAAAACACCCAAGTCTTAGGGCCGGTCAAAATGGGGTGTCTATAGTTGCAAAATCAACGAACTCACTAAGATGTAAGTCAAACTCACCAAGAGTACCCAACATGTCCCATTCTCGGATAGCAATACAAGCCACACTCCTAATTGATTTCCTACTCAAAGTATCGGCCACAATGTTGGCCTTCCTTGGATGATAATGCAACTCGAAATCATAATCCTCTATGAACCCCATCCATCTTCTCTGCCTCAAATTCAAGTCTTTTTGTGTAAATAGATATTTCAGACTCTTGTGATCAAAAAACACTTCAAATCTCTCACCATACAGATAGTGCCTCCAAATCTTCAAGGCAAATATCACTGCTGCTAACTCTAGGTCATGGGTAGGATAGTTTCTCTCATGTGTTTTCAACTGCCGTGAGCCATAGGCTACTACCCTCCTCTCTTGCATTAATACACAGCCCAAACCTTCCCCTTAAGGCATCACAATATATCGGATAGCCCAAACCCCTCTCCGGAATAATCAAGACTGGAGTAGTGGTAAGTCTAACCTTAAGCTCCTGAAATGACTTTTTAGAAGTCTCACTCCACGCAAATTTGATTCCTTTCCTCATCAACTTAGTCAAAGGTGAGGCTAGCCTAGAGAAATTCTTCACAAACCGACGGTAATACCCGGTCAACCCCAAGAAACTATGAATTTCAAAAGTATTCTTAGGTTATGCCTAATCTTGCACTGTCTCTATCTTGGATGAATCTACGGTCACCCCCTTCCCGGATACCGTATGGCCTAAGAACTTAACTTCTCTTAGCCAGAATTCATACTTCCCAAACTTAGCATACAGCTGTGGGTTCTAAGCAATTCACGCACCACCCGCAAGTGTTCCTCGTGCTCCTTCTCAAAGGGTGAGTAAATCAGGATGTCGTCCACAATGACGACGACAACATGTCTAGGAATTTATGGAAGATCCGGTTCATCAAATCCATAAACATAGCTGGAGCATTGGTTAGCCCAAAAGGCATCACTAGAAACTTGTAATGGCCATACCGTGTTCGAAATGCCGTCTTTGGGATATCCTCCTCCCTTACCCTCAAATGATGATAACCCCGATCTCAGATCTATCTTAGAGAAGCAACAAGAGCCCTTTCAATTGATCAAACAGATCATCTATACGAGGCATTGGATAATTGTTCTTAACAGTTACCCAGTTCAATTTCCTGTAATCTATACAAAGTCACAATGCTCCATCTTTCTTTTTAGCAAAGAGAGCCGGTGCTCCCCAGGGAGAAGTATTAGGGCAGATGAAACCCTTATCTAACAATTCCTAGAGTTGAATCTTCAACTCACTCAATTCAGTAGGTGCAAACCTATATGGTGCCATAGAAACTGGTGCTATGCCAGGCACCAAATCAATAGAGAACTCAATCTCTTGGTGAGGTGGTAAACTAGTAAGATCCTTGGGAAAGACATCGGGGTATTCACAAACCATCCTTGACAACTCAGCCCAGACTTCATCACACTCACCACCTAAAAAGGTTGCAAGAAGGCAACTACACTCAGCCCACGTGGATCATATACTGGTGATAAAACTCTATCCACTCGGTCCCCCAAGAAATAAAAACAATCATCGCTTAAGGTACATACAATAATCCTCTGACGGTAGCAGTCTATAACAGCTTGATATGAAGACAACCAGTCCATAGCCAATATAACATTAAAGCTAGACATATAATTAAATACAAATCCAAATGGAAGTTGACGACCGACAACCTCTATGTCACAATCCCGACACCCCTACTTCAAACTAACCTCACCACCGATAGGTGACTCTACAAAGATAGGGGATGCTAATTGAGCCAACTCTAACCCCAAAACCGATGCAAATGCAGACGAGATAAATGAATGGGATGCACCCATATCAATGAATACATTAGCAACTGAATTGCAAAACAAGAAGGTACCTCTCACTACAGATTGGAAACACCTCTAATTGAAGGCGCTCCAATTGTGGTGTTTCCACGTAAAATAGTTGTGTCGATTTTTCTTTGATTGTTTGACTGGGATTACTATTCACTGGTTAAAATTGATACTTAATCACAAATCAATATCTTGGGAATTTTAGATTTTTCAAATATTGGTATCAGAGTAGGTCGCTCTATTTTTTTATTTTTTAAACTATTGGAGCGAGATCCTATTTGATTTGTGATAATAGATTCAATTCATGAGGGAAATTCTATGGTTCGACCACCCCTACTTAACGAATCTAATTATTCTTTTTGGAAAGCTTGGATGCGATTGTTTTTAAAATCTATTGATGAAAAAGTTTGGTAATATGTTATGTACGGGTAGACTAAACCAACGATTACCATTGATGAAGTAACTTTTCCCAAACCAATTGATAAGTGTGACACAATTGATTACCGAAATAGTAGCTAGAGTAGTACAGCTATCAGTTCTCTATTTTGCGCTGTCATGCCAAAGAGTTTAGCTGTATTTAGTTAACTGTAAAGTGTTGTCTAAAATAATGTCTTTTAAAAAAAATATTAGCTCAAAAATAATTTTTGTTTATGACATAGTTTTCTTTTTTATAATCATTTCATTTAATAATTGTAAATATTTTTTATTTAGTTATTTCAGGTATTGGTCAAAAATAATCTTATAGACATTTAAAATTAATCATTCTTAAAGTCATTAACTTTTGAAATAAAATGTAAAAAGTTCCTTTTATAGTGATTTAAAAATATGAAATATATTGGATCATACTTAAAAATTAACAAAAATTGATTAAAATCTATTTTAACCCTAATTAATGTGATTTTGAAAATATATATATGCATATCAGTAATTGTTTTTCAAATTGTGCAAAAAATTAAAAAAATCATAGTTCCAGTTACCGCAACCATTACACTATGGCCTTTACACTCGCAACCGCAACTGCGTCACCGCAACCGTTATAACAACCACAACTGCTTTTCGAAACCTTGGCTACGGCCGTTACATAACACCGAAACGGTCATTGCACAACACCGAAACAGTTGTTACACATGTAAATTTCCGTCACACTGCAAAATCAAGTGTAACGGGTAGCGCTTACCACCGCAACCGTTACATAACACCTTTTTTGAAACCTTGGTATAAGCTCATTTTTAGTATTTGATTTTGTCAATAACCAAACTTCAAATAATTATTAAAAAGCCTCAATTTATTTAATATCCCTCCAATATATATATATATATAGATATATTAAAGGGATATTTACACACAAGTCCTAATTTATGAACTTATACTCCATTAAGTCCTAACTAAGATTTTTTGGATCTTCAAGTCCTATTAAATTTTTAATAGTTGGAATTGCTCTTCAAATAATGATTGTTCATCATTTATGATTACCTATAAAGGAACATGATATTTTGACATTTATTTTGATTTTCGAAACTTTAAAATATCAACTTTCAAATTGAAAAAAAAAATAAATAAAAAATTATGTGCAAAAAATAAAAATAAAAAATTGAAAAAACTGAATTATTGTTTTGTGCAAAACTAAAAATTGTATCTTTAAAAGAGCATGATGATGGAACATTGATGTGCCAAACTGAAGAAAAAAAGATAAAAAACCTTAAAAATGAAAAAACTGATAATGTTCTCGGTTTTATTGGATAGTTGAATCAAATTAATAAGTAGAAGGGAAAAAATGTTTAATCTCATTCTCTGGTCTTCTTCTTTCTTTCTTTCTTTTTTTTTTTTTTTGCATTAGTTAGTGAAATAATTATCTGGAACATTACCTGCAAAATTGATCTGATAATATTATCACTTTTACTAAATAGGACTTATTGGTTTGAAAAATCTTAAATAGGACCTTAGCTACCATAACATTTGTAAATAGGACTTTTAGGTAATGAACTCTATATTTAAATTAATTGGACTGACTTAGAATTTAGACATTCATTTAAAGCTGGATTCCAAATGACAATATTTGGTACATTTTTTTTAATGATCGAGTGTCTGGATTATCTTGTGCATATTTTGTCTGCTATTGTGCCAGGTCAGACTTCAAATGACACATATGCTAGAGGAATGACTGACAACTCCTATTAGAAAGATGGATGCAACAATAAGTCCTTTTGACTTTTTCACTATAGGAAAATACACATTTGGTGACTAAACGCCGACTAAAAAATATTTAGTTGCCAAAAGTACACACTTTAGCTACTAAAAAAATTGGTCGGAAAAGGTACACACTTTAGGTACTAAAAAAAAATTGGTCGGCAAAGGTGCAATCTTTAGCTACTAAAAATAATTTAGTCGATATTTATTTTATTTTTGGCAACTAATTGAGTTTTAGTTGTTGAACATAGGGTGTTGGGTGACTAAAAAATAAATTTAGTCACTAAATGTACAATCTTTAGCTACTAAAATATTTGTAGTCAGTATTCGTCAAATAGTGTCCCAAGCTTGATCTAGAACTAGGGATCTGTTTTATTTGTCTGGATGTGATTTATTTTATCTATTATGTTTTTACTTCGATTTGCATTTGATTACTCTTGATTTGTTTTGTTTTATTTAGCTTGTCAGGTGTTTGACTTCAATATTTGAGTTGTTTGTAGTGCAAGGGGTTCTTCTTCAGCACCCATCGGGACACCAAGAAAAAGGATGGAAAAAAGATCTGGTAAGCTTATTTGGAACTCTAACTCTGTTTGCTTCTTAAGATTTTTTTTTAATTTTTTTATTTTCTCATTCTTCTGTTAAATATTGATTACTTTTTTTTTTTTTTTCTAAAAAATGTCTTTGTTGCATTTGCCTAGTTTTCTTGGAAATACATTCTCAAGAGGAGAACTCAAAATTGCAAAGAACATTATAAATCAGAAGGTTTGCAACCTTGGTGTTAATGAGTTTCGTCTAAACAATATAGTGGTTATAGATTAGAGCTTCTGAACTTTGTCATCCTTTTTGATTATTTTGATTATTTTCTTTCCACGATTCCTCTATATTTGTGTAGGTCTACTATCCAAAGTAAATTATTCAAGGATGTTTGTTGACCAAGGTTGCAGAATTAGATGAGTTTTGAATAAGGTTATGGCTTGTAATTAATTTTGATCAAATTAATTTTTTTTGAACATGAATTGGGTTGATCTAAATAGCTGAAGTTTTAAAATTCAATTGGGAATTGTTAATTGTTTCTATCATAACATTTTATAATTGAAACAAGTTAAGAGATCTTTATATATTTAAACATTAGCATAGCCAACTAGAAAGAACTTTTCAATGTTTTAATGGAAGCTTATGTTGAATTTTTAGCTTATGATTAACAGGCACCATATGTAACGGTTAAGAGTCATCATTGACTTTTCTAGAATTATCTAGGCTATTAAGTGCATATGTTGAATAATCTAGAAGACTCCAGAAAGATCTAGAAGACTCTAGAAAGATCTAAAGAAATCCGGAAGATATTAGAACATTGTAGAAGATTCCGAAACATTAGAGAAGCTTGTAGAAATCTAGAGAAATCTAGAAGGTTCCGAAAGGTTCTAGAATATTTTAGAAGTATAGAAAGTACTATTATATACTAGAATAGTTTAGAGAGTTCTAGAATATAGGAAAGTATGAGTATGTGCTAGAATATTCTAGAGAGTTAATAATAGCCCTTGGATTAAAATGATCATAGCCTTCCATTGAGGAGGTGGATGACTATATAAAGGGAAGTGACCTCATTTGGAATGGACAAGACGAAACAAAAAATAGTGGAATCAAGTACTTGAGTGTGAGTAATTCCAAAAGTGAGGTGTCCTTGAGAGTCTTCTTGTATACTTGAGTGTATCTTTGTATCTAAATAAAGATTCACTTTTGTAAAGCCGTTGTGTTCTAACTCAACAATTTGGTATTAGAGCCAAGTTGGTGAAGGACCATTTTCTTGAGTTGATCGTGCACAACTTAAGACTGTGAAGCTTGTGGATTAGTGACCACAATTACTTGGTGAAAGTGTAGGAGGATCACACCAAGTCACGATGGTAGATCTTGTGAACACAACGAGTGGAGTCACAAGACTCAACAACAACAACAACTACTAGAGTTGGCAGAGTCGCATCAAGTCCTACCTTGAAGGGCAAGATTTGTGGGAGGCTGTTAATGGAAATGAGACTGCACCACCTTCCCGAAAAATGCCTAGGCACTCCGCAATTGGAAGATCAAGGCCGGAAAGGCAATGTACGTGCTCAAGACAACCATAAAGGATGAGTTGCTCGAGCGCATCAGGAATGATAACACACCCAAGGCAGCATGGGACACCTTCATCACTGTTTTCAAAAACAAATGATGCTCGGCTCCAATTTCTAGAAAATGAGTTGATGTCTACCACTCAAGGAATTAGGTCCATAAGTGAATATTTCACAAAAATAAAGGATCTATGTCATGAAATTTCATCTAGATCCTAAAGAAAATATTAATGAGAAAAGAATGAGGAGGATCATTATACATGGGTTAAGGCTTGAGTATAATGCATTCATCATAGCTATAAGGTGTTGGCCAATCTCTTATAGAGTTGGAGAATTTATTGGCCAATCAAGAAAGCCTATGCAAGCAAATGGTTGGGGTCTCATTGAAGACTGAAGAGGAGGCACTCTTCAGTAATAATAATATAAGGGGTGTACCGAGCCGTGATGGATCAAGACAACCTAACTCTACAAGGCCCAAAAAAAAAAAATGAAGAACATTCCAAATCACAGCAGCAGGATAAGAGCTCTCAAATATGGGGAGCTCAATTTGGCAGCAACAACCATGATCGACGATCCTCAGCACCCTGGCGGCGTAACATAGAGTGCTAGAAATGTGAAAAGAGAGGTCACTACGCAAAAGATTGTCGTTCAAAGAGAAGGCAAGAAGAAGGTAACTTGGTGACATCCAAAAGTCACCAAGACAATGGTGAAGAAGAATGGGAATTCCAAAGATCCTTTGCAGTGTTTGATCCTAATGAGACTTATTGCTCTGAAGAAGTAGACTTTGATGCACAGGAAGTGCAAAAGCAACATAGTCCAACCGCTAGTGAAGTGACTGTATGTGCGGTTGTGTTTGAGCCTAATGAGTCAGCTCTTGTGACAGAGTCTAAAAATGGAGCAATCAACTACAACAATGATTGGATCATTGATTCAGGATGCTTTAACCACATGACTGGCGACAAGGAGAAGCTGTCCAGCATGTCCAAGTACACAGGAGGCCGGGTAGTAGTGACCACTGATAATACAAGGTTGTCGATCACCCATGTTGGTAAGACAATCATCATTTCTCACTTCAACTCTAACAAAATACATCTGTAGGACGTCTATCACATGCCAAGGATGAAGAAGAATATGTTATCAGTTTCACAACTCACATCCTGGGGCAACTATGTGTTATTCGGCCCAGAGAGTGTGAAGGTTTACTAGAAGGTTAAGTTATCTGGTACTCCCATCATGGAGGGAAGACGATTAGAGTCTATCTACGTAATGTCAGTGGAATCAGCCTACGTAGATAAGACTCGAAAGAATGAAACTGCAGACCTTTGGCATGCACGCTTGGGTCACGTGAGCTATCACAAGCTAAAAATAGTGATAAAGAAGTCTATGCTCAAGGGCCTTCATCAACTAGATATTCGAGAAGATACAATTTGTGCTGGACGTCAGTATGGTAAGGCACATCAGTTACCATATGAAGATTCAAAGTATAGAGCTAAAGAACCCTTAGAGCTTATCCACTTAGATGTCTTCAGACCGGTAAAGAAAGCATCAATCAGCGGAATGCACTACATGGTAACCTTCATTAATGACTTCTCAAGGTATGTGTGGGTGTATTTTATGAAAGAAAAGTTTGAAGTTCTGGCTAAGTTCAAAGAATTTCATAAGAAATTGAAAGCAAGCTTGGAAAGAAAATTCGATGCTTGCGAACAGATAATGAAGGAGAATATTCATCAGATGAGTTCTTTAACTATCTTAGAGAATGCCAAATTCGACATTAGTTTACCTACTCAAGTACTCCACAACAGAATGGAGTGGCTGAAAGAAAGAATAGGCATCTTACAGAAACTTGTCAGAGCATGCTACACGCTAAGAATGTGCCTAGAAAAATTTGGGCTGAATGTATGAAGACAACAGCTCATATGATCAACAAGCTACCGCTAACAAGTTTGGAGCTAGTCTCGCCGTTCCAGAAGTTATGGCACACAAAGTTCACAATAAGTCACTTTTGAGTATTCGGATATGTCTACTACGTATTTGTACCAAATCATTTATGTAACAAGTTCGATAAGAAGGCAATTCGTTGCATCTTCGTGGGCTATGACAGTCAAAGGAAATGATGGCAATGTTGCAACCCCCTGACTGGCCGCTGCTATACTTCGAGGAATGTTGTATTTGACGAAACCTCATCTTGGTGGTCTTCACAAGATGTACCATTTCCAGACTCCAGAAATTTAGAAGATCAGTTACAAGAAAAGATGGGGGAGCAAAGACAAGAGGAAGAGGCACCTCCTAGTTTAGAAATCATCAAGGAGCCAATATCAACACAAAGTGGTGATGAGCTAGAGCCTGACTTGTCAAAGACACCAAAAAGATTTTCAAGTTTGTGGAAAACAAGTGTCCATCACAAGAGTGCAGAAGAAGTTTGCCTGAGCCAACAAGAAGGGGTTGAGGAGATTGGACCAAAACTTAGAAGGTCAAAAAGACAATTTAAGCCTACTCTGAAGTATGCAAATGCTGCTCTAACTAAAGAAGATAGCATTATAGAGCCAACTACCTTTGAAAAGGCATCCCAAAGCAAAGCGTGGTACAAGGTAATGGAGGAAGAGATTCAAGCCCTCAGATAGAATCAAACATGGGACCTAGTTCCTAAGCCCAAGGACGTCAAGCCGATATCATGTCAGTGGGTATACAAAGTAAAAACTCGTCCAAATGGATCGATAGAAAGGTACAAAGAACGTCTAGTGCCTTGAGGCTTCTCACAGCAATACAGATTGGACTATGATGAAACATTTAGTCCAGTAGCAAAGATCACAACGGTGCGAGTACTAATAGCACTTGCAGCCAGCAAGTCTTGGAAGCTGTGGCAGATGGATGTAAAGAATGCTTTTCTGCATGGTGAGACATATCGAGATATATATATATGGAGCAACCCGAGGGGTTTGAAAGCAAAGCCCATCCAACTTATGTCTACAAATTAAAGAAAGCCTCGTATGGCTTAAAGCAAGCGCTGAGGGCATGGTATGGCAAAATAGCAGAGTTTCTAGTACAAAGCAGGTAGTCGGTGGCACCAACAGACTCGAGCCTATTTTTCAAGTCTCAAGGTAGGCAACTAGCTACAGTGCTAATATACGCGGATGACTTAATCAGCATTGGAGATGATAAAGAAGAGATCCAAAGGACAAGAGATAACTTGTCAATACGATTTCAAATGAAGGAGCTTAGAGAACTCAAGCATTTTCTTGGGCTTGAAGCAGAACAAAGCAACAGAGGCTTATTCCTCTGCCAGCAGAAATATTCTAAAAATTTGCTGCAGACATATAGAATGCTTGAGTGCATGCCAGTTTCTACACCAATGAAGATGAATGCCAAGTTATGCTCAGAAGAAGGTAAAGACTTGTAGGATGGAACTATGTATCAGCAACTAGTAGGTAGTTTAATCTACCTCACCCTTACTCGGCTAGACATTATATATGTAGTTGGTGTAGTAAGCCGGTATATGCAAAAGCCAAAGAAACCTCATCTAGAAACAGTTCGCTGAATACTCCGATATGTGAAGGGTACAATTGACTTCGGTCTTTTGTATAAGAAAGACGAAGCATGCAAGGTAATTGGCTATTGTGATGCTAATTATACGGGAGATCCTGACACACGGAGGTCGACTACTGGGTACGTGTTCAGCCTTGGTTCAGGAGTAATCTCTTGGTGCAGTAAGAGATAGCCTACAGTATCATTATCTACCACAGAGGCTGAATACAGAGTAGCAGCAATGGCAGCTCAAGAAAGCACATGGCTTATGTAATTGATGAAGGATCTACACCAACAAGTTGGCTATGGAGTATCGTTGCACTGTGACAATCAGCCAGCAATACGTTTGGCTGAGAATCCAATGTTTCATGCAAGAACAAAGCACGTGGAGGTACATTACCATTTCATTCGAGAGAAGGTGCTCCAAGGAGAGATAAAGATGAAATCAATCAGAACAGATGACCAAGTAATAGACTTGTTTACTAAAAGACATGGAGCTTCAAAGTTTGTAGAGCTTCGGAAGCAACTTGGCTTAACTACAAAAGAAGAACTAAATAAAGGAGTCAATGCTGAGGGGGAGTGTTAAGAGTCATCATTAACTTTTCTAGAATTATCTAGGCTATTAAGTGCATATGTTGAATAATCTAGAAGACTCCAGAAAGATCTAGAAGACTCTAGAAAGATCTAAAGAAATCCGGAAGATTCTAGAACATTGTAGAAGATTCCGGAACATTAGAGAAGCTTGTAGAAATCTAGAGAAATCTAGAAGGTTCCGAAAGGTTCTAGAATGTTTTAGAAGTATAGAAAGTACTATTATATACTAGAATAGTTTAGAGAGTTCTAGAATATAGGAAAGTATGAGTATATGCTAGAATATTCCAGAGGGTTAATGTAAACCGCCCGAACTCGCTCCGCGCGCCCCCCTTTCGGAGAGGGCGCGAATTGGGTTTTGGCTACTACAGTTTCGGACTCCTGTCACGGTTCTGAATCTAATCTCACAAAGTGCAATGTAAGACTAATAAATCACCAAAGAGTCCAAATCCAGCAATTGGTTTTGAAAATCAATTTTGAATCAAAAATCGCCAAACATGGACTGCTTTGCCAGATTTCAGAGTTGCCACCTAAATATTTTATTTTGGAAAATTTAGGAAACCCTGACTCGTGCCTAAGGCCACGTGTCCGTCATCACCAAAGTTGCCTCGGCTCAGGAACTTGGGTACGAGAGAGGAAGGTCCTGAAATGAGCACCCCCACTCACCCGATCAAAGGATCGGCCTCTACTAACATGATATGTTGTTTTAAAAACCTCATGTGTTCTTATCCGGTTATTAATCTAACTTTACTATGTGACGCACACATACAAGTATGGACTAAGATCGTAAGAATTGGAACAAAACAACTCATGTTTGTTTGTGAAAATGGTTTGAAAGTGCTACTCGCAAGTAGGCTAAAGTGCGGTTTGCCACCCTCAAGTGGGCTTAGAAACAACATGATGTGCCACTCCACAGTGGGCTTAAAACTCACATTTAATGAATTGTCCCAATTCAAGCAATAAAGCCTCCATCCACAGGCATTCATGCAATTAATCACTTAAGCAAATAGCCTCATAACTCATGGCAAGCATGCTAACATGGCAACACTCACGCTCATGCAATATGCTAAAGTGTAAACACTTACAGTGTACTCCGAGCCAAAACAGAAAACTAGTTAGAAATCAATGCATGATCCTAGCTATGTTAACAATGCCTAATGCAAACACATGCAAAAATGCAACTGAGTAGGCTTGGCTATCTAATCATGACATATGATTTGATTTGATAACATGCTTTGAACACGTATTCAAATAGGTATTAAAATACAATGCAGTTTGAATGATGCGCCAAGCCCGGTGCATACAAAACAAATAAATGATGCACGCATGCAAGCATAAGGTATGCTAATTGAAAATGATCCCTAATCTAACCATTGAAAGCGGATAAATAAAAGGGAGAAAGAAATGGGGTTGGAAGACATTCACACACACACGCACACTTATTACAACATTTGCCCTCTCGACGGAGGGTCTGAATGAAAGAGGGCTAACTAGCTACGCTAATTAAGCTAACTATTACAAACCAACTAATTAACTAACTATTCTAGCTAATTAATTACAACACAATTGAATAACTAGCTAATCTAAGCTAATTAGTTACAAACGAATTAATTAATTAAACACTTAACTAATTAATTACAAAAATGACTAAGCTAACTAGCTAATTAGCTAAGTAATTTAAATGAACGGCCTCGGGAAGCGAGGGATGCATGCATGCTCAGTTGCTCCGCTTTCTCCCGAAAGTCCGTTACTTTGCCACCGGTTGCCTCTATTTGCATTCGTCTTGATTCCTGAACACCGAACCAATCTCCAAGCTGTTTCTGCTCCAGAACCAAAACAATCTTCTGACCACCTCTGAGCCTAAGAACTGTCGGCCACTTAAGGAGGCTGTAGGCCACTTCCTCTAGCCGGTCGGCCACTTGCCCTGACCGGTCGGCCACTTGCTTCTGCATTCTCTAATTTTGCTACAAACAGGGAACAACAGAGGCAAAGCAAGGTCTTTGCAAGATATGTGTGTACAACCACCCTCCTTATCATTTCTCAAGCTCAAAGGAGTGTGGTACTCGACTCTCGGGCCACCAACCGAACATCGCAATGCATGATGGCCGAGAAGCCAAGTTTGTACAAGTCAATGAATGCACAAATAGACTCGATGAGCCTCCACCCTATCATACACGATCAAGGGTGTTGGTGACTAAGAAATGAGGCACGTTCATCACTTTGAGTATGAAACGCCCTTCGTTTCTCGTGTTTGGATTAACGTCCGATCCAAAACACATCCAATGCAACACAAACATGTTATCTTGGCATGTTTTACTTTGATTCATTTTGTTTACTCGTTTTAGATTACCGATTAAGTCCTTTAATTGGTTAAGTCCAAAAGGTGAGAAGTCCTCTAAATGGAAAGACGGACCAAGCCACAAGCGTCTTGACCATGAAAGAAGCATCATGCCGTTGGTTAGTAGAAACCCTCAAGAGAAGGCTAAAACCATTAGGCATGAACACCTCAATTTTGTGCTCAAACCAACAAAGGGCTTAAGACCACTTTCAAAAGTGATATAACAATGAAAGATGGAATGCAATGGTACATATTCCAGCACTGAAATAGGATGCTAAATGACATCAAAGCATGAAAATGATGCATGCAAGACATACCCGGAGCCATAAGCATCAAGACCAGTGAAGAGCATCACTCTAGAAGCATGCAATATTAAGCACAAACTACCAAACCAGCTCTAGACAGAGCTTAATCATGCTAAATCAGAGGCTACAACATGCTGAAATTGAAACTCAAATAGCAAGAAATGCATACTCATGTATTGGCCCATAAACAAGGCATAAAGGCACAACTCTCAAAGTCATAAAGGAGTGGAATATGTGAGAGCGTGACTACACTATATGCTCTGAAATCATGTATAAAATGATGCCAAAACATGCAAACATCACATGCACAACATGTTAAAGGCCTCAAAACTCAAAGCTAGTCAAGGCCCTTTACACCACAACCATACTAAGCAATGCTCAAATGACCTTAACCATTCAAAATAGACCTAAGGAAGGTCAAAATAGCAGCAAAAACATGCTGGACTTGTAGCATAGATGGCAAGAAAAATATGCTCAAGTATTGGCTCACAAACAAGGCATAATACTCAACTTCCCAAAAGCATTGAAAGAGTGATTTAAGTGGAAGTATGGAAAAGATATAAGCTCTGAAATTACATACCAAATGATGTCATATCACACAAAACATCACAAATAAGGCATGCTAGGGGTCTCAAAACACAAGACTAGCAAAGCCAACTATGCCATAGCTATACAAAGCAAGCCCCAAGAGGCCAAGACCACTCAAAACAGTCCTAAAGCATGTCAAAACAATGCCAAAAACATGTTGGAATGTAGCCAAAATAAGCTAGAATGATAAGCCAAAACACTAAGCATGCAAGGCTAATGAGTGAGATTGCACTACAAGTCTAAAAACCAAGCAAGAGGTGACTCAACTAACCAAAATCAGAGTTAGAGCATGTTAAATAATGGCCAAAAACATGCTGGATTGGAGCCAATACATGCTAGAATTATAGGCTACGACATGAAGCATGTTAGGCTAGCAAGTAGGATTACACTACAAGTGTATGAAGCATGCAAGAGGTGACCAAACCAGCTAAAAACAGAGTTATAGGAGGTCCAAAAAGTCACAAAAACATAATCAAACTAAGCCTTAAGAGGATAGATATAGCGATTCGGGTTTCCATTTTCTTTATTTATCGTATCCGGACTCGGTTCCGTGGATGTGTTGTTGTCATACTCTTATCTCTATTCTCTACTCTGTGTTTTTGAGTTTTGGTTTGTTTTGGGCAAGTTGGGAATAGGTTGGTTGTGTCGAGAAACCTAGTAAAGTTGCCCAGAATTTGGCCCTCCGCTCGAGCGGGGGGTTTTGGCGCTCGAGCGGGGAAATCACCCATCCAGTTTTTCGTCTGCAGTGTTGGACGTTCGAGCAGGGGATTGGCCGCTCGAGCGGGAGTCTGTGTGCCACTCGAGCGAGGAGTTGGACGCTCGAGCGGGAACCTGTCTGCAAAAGTTCTGGGAGCCTGCATCTGCCGCTCGAGCGGGGGATTGGACACTCGAGCGGGGATCTGTGAGTGACGCTCAAGCGGGGCTTTTGCCGCTCGAGCGGGAAGGCTTTTATATAAAGCCGAGATCCGACCTTTTTGTTCACTTTTCAACATCCTTTCTCTCTCTTACTTTTCCAAAAAGCTATTTTGAGAGTTCCTCTCACTAAAACCCTAACTTCTCTCTTAGGATTGATCTAGTAGGAGTTGTTTTCTCACTTTGGGCCTTTACAATAGTTGTGTTGATCGTCGAGGCTATCTTTTAATCTGAAAATTTTGGGATTTGGAGCATTTCCGTTTTCTTCATCTCCTTCGTTGGGTCCCATCATTCGAGGTAGGGATAACCTACTCCATCTTATGAGCTTTGTCTTTGAATTTTAGCATTTTGATATGTTGGGGGTTGTTGGGTAATTTTGGAGAAAGTTTGGCCCTTTGTGTAATTTTACAAAAGTTGGGGTTTTAATTATATAAACCTATATGCAAGTTAGGCATAGAGAAATGAAATTAATGTTGGAACATTGATGGAAATGGAACCTTAGGGTTGTTTTGTGAATTATGGTAAGTTGCCCTAATTGGTTTAATTAATTAATGTATGTAATTAATTAAAGAAAATGAGGAATTGAATTGAGAATGTTGAAATTGGGAATGTATGGGACTAAAGGGTGTAGTTGAATCATTTATTGCTCACCTAGTTGAAATGTTGATATATTATCCATTTGTGCATTTATTTCCTGTTTAGAAATAATTGCTTTGGACTACCGGTGGAGGGTAGTATTGATTGTTGTAGACAATGCATGATGATTAGGCAAACTAAAACTAATCAATTGGATGTGTCATAGAGTATGACGGTTGATAGAATACATTAACTTCATGTATTGATCGATTGTGCATGTGACCAATGTGTTTATGTGCATTATGTGTAGATGGTTGATAGAATACATTAACTGTATGTATTGATTGATTGCGTATATGATTCTGTGTTTATATGCATTGCTTGTGTATGGGAGGAGATGGGGGATGTACTCCACGGTTTAAGGGAAGATGGGGGATGTACCTCTAAACCGGTTAATGGTTAAGGGAAGATGAGGGATGGACCCAGGGATGCAGCTCATATGCTCTCCCATTGGAATGATGATACAGCTCATATGCTTGTCTATTGAAGTGTTGATATAGCTCATATGCTTATCTGTGGTAGTAGTGATATAGCTCATATGCTTATCTATTGAGATGTTTGTTTAATTTGATATAGCACTAAGATGTATATCATTTATGAAGTATGGAAGTGGTTTATGTGTTATTGATACAACACCAAAATGTGTATCCACCTTGGATTTCGAAAGTGTTCTAGTGATGAACTATAATCTCATCAAAGGTTTTGGCCAGAGTACTGAGCCTTGTTTTCAAACTCAATGTTGAATAAGAAATGGAAAGTAAATTGTAACATAGACTTGATTGTCATGGAATTGTAATAAGATGTAAATGAATGTATAAGTGTTGGCCATCTATTAACTGCTAATCTTTTAGTCATTGTTCATAGTTGGTTTAGTGTATTTCTACTGGGCTGTGGCTCACCCTATATGGGACACCATTTTCAGGTACATGAAGCATGCCACCTCCAAGGACATCGCTTGGGAGGCTAGAGGCAGGCAGACGTTTGTGGTTTTGGTTATCTTTTGTTGTATTACCTATAATTTCAAGCCAAGTGCTTAATGTGTATTTGAGTTAGTACTCTCCTCTTTGTAACCAAGTGTTAGCTTGGAAAGCTGTAAGCCCATAGGGCATTTGATTCTGTTGTTAACATGTAATGCTTCTTGTAAAGGATTACTCTATGGAATAGAATGATGTTTGTCTCTTATATCAATGCATGTCTAAATTGATGGGTTTAATGTTATTATTTTGAGGTCGTTACAATAGAAACACATGCTTATTTGGTAAGACAACAACACATGCTTACAAGACAAGAGGAGAGGGGACTCCCCCCCTCCTATTTGGGATCTCAAAACAAGTTTTCTACCACTAAAATTCCTCTGGAATTCAATGGTTAAAAGGCCAAAACAAGATGGTTTCAAAAGCTTTAAAGGAAGGCAAGAAACTTAGCAGATAAGCCACCAAAGAGGGTGAAACACCCCTAACTCCAAAAACACTTTAAACTACCATTTTTAACACTTAAAAACAAAGTTTTTTTAGTTGAAAGCTAGGCCTAAAATAGCATGCAAAGGTGGCTAAGTAAGCAACTAAAACAAAGCTTCAAAGAGAAGATGGCTTACCTTGAAGCACAATAGCCACAGCAGCACTTCTGAGCCAAAACCAACTTTAAAAAGCTCCAAACAAACCTCAAGAAACCTCAGCTCCAAGGTAGGAGTGCTTGATCAAGAGTCTCTTTGCAAATGCACCAAGAATTCCCACTTTCAAGCCCTTTCAAGCACAAAAATATAGAGGGAGAGAGAGAATTCTAGAGAGTAGATTTTTTTGCTCTAAAAAATTTGACCCCCCAAGAAGGGGGGGGCATCTCCCCTTTTATAGAAATGCAGGCAAGAGCTTGCTTGAATCCCTCCCTACACGTGTAGAGAGGATGCATTCAGTGACCAACAGCTGGCACCAAAAATATCTGCAAAAACAGAAAAATGGCCGTCGGCCACTTGAAGTGGCCGACCGGCCACTTCCACTAGCCTAGCGGCCACTTCAAGTGGCCTACAAGAGGGAAAAGTGGCCTACAGCAGCCAAAAGTGGCTGATAGGCCCTCCCCTCCCTCCAGGCAAGGGGCAACAAGGTATGGTCCAAAAACAAACCAAAGGAAAAGAGTTAAGAGGCCCCGAGACAAGGTGCTCGGTCGAAAGCCCCGGAAACTCATAATGAGCACAAACATGCACAATCACCGAGTGCACAAACGATGATATCAAAGTCTTGAGGTCGGTCAAAAATGGGGTGTCTATAATTAATAATAGCCTTTGGATCAAAATGATCCTAGCCTTCCATTGAGGAGGTGGATGACTATATAAAGGGAAGTGACCTCATTTGGAATGGACAAGACAAAACAAAAAAGAGTGGAATCAAGTACTTGAGTGTGAGTAATTCCGAACGTGGTGTGTCCTTGAGAGTCTTCTTGTATACTTGAGTGTATCTTTGTATTTAAATAAAGATTCACTTTTGTATAGCTGTTGTGTTCTAACTCAACAGTAACTGTATAAAAAACTGCTGAATCAATTATACTTGAAGTTTCTGATCCAAGAGGCAGTTCTATAACAGTGTTTTGCTTTGAGGATGTTAATGAACTTATCCTGGTCTACTCTAATTTTTTTTTTTATTTAGTTTTTAATTTTTTCCAAATGCTAGTTTTTATATAAAGCAAATGTTTGAAGCCTTTATTTCTCTGTTTGTCAAGTGAAATTTTATATTCCCAACATACTTTTCCTCATTTCTTAAAAATTCACCTATAATCTCATAATTACTTGAAAGTTAATTTGTAAAATAATAATGGTTAATAATTATTGCTTGAATTCTAAATTTTTATTTGTTGACAAATTACAAAAATAAAATTTTATTTTATTATTTATATAATACACAAATATCTTATATCTATCTATTATTTTTTTATCTTTGTACTATTATAAAGTGAACACTTTTTTGTGGTGTCTTAAAACTGTCTTCGTATGGTGTCAAGTGTCTATTTTTGGATAGATATTTTTTTGTTGCTAAGTGTTCATTTTCAGATAGATAAAAGTAGTGGAAGTTGATCTTGGATATGAAAAAATCTAAAAAATCCCGAGATATTAATTTATGATTATGTTTCAATCTTAAACAATAAATAATAATCCCAATCAAACAATTAAAGACAAAACAACACAACGATTTAACGTGACAAAATTAGAATTGAAGCGCCTCCAATTGGGATAAAAAAAACCACGGGCCAAAGTCACAAAACAATCTACTAAGAAGACAAATAAAGAATTACATAAGTGTACTCGCAATTATCTAGCGAATCTACGTCTGAATTGAATCGACCCTATGAGCCTCTTCCACCACCATCTTCACCTTGGAATTGTCTTACCCAATGTTGAATCCACAATACCAATGTCGAATCCACGATGATGAGCTACTCCGGAATCCACCAAAGCTGCAGACCCAAGTTTCCCGGAATCCATCGAAAAACAACTCTCTCTTTTGTAAATAAACAAAAACAAACAAACCCTTGATAATGTTGATATGAAATTCACAGATCCATTGATCATACTTAAATCATCAAGGAAACACTCATAAAACACCCCCAATATAAAAGATTTTGTATCTTGTTACTCTCTGAAAATCTGAGCAGCACAAAACCTAGAAACAACAAACTACGCACTTTATAGTACACTGAATCGCAAAAATCGCTCGAGCGCACATTTCACCACTCGAGCGGTGTGACTAAAGGTGGTGCAAAACAAATAGGTTGACCACTAGAGCATGACTTTCACCGCTCGAGCGCATAAATGACTGCTCGATCCCCGTACTTAGACAGCGAAGTGGCAAACAAGAAAGGATTAAGATCACAAACTCCTCTACATAGTCACAATTCGGGTTGGATTTGCATGTAAATACTCATTGCCTCACTGAAATAAAAAATCGAATAAAATTACAACTGAAAGGAGTTTTGTCAAATGGGATTGTCAATAACAAAAACTTAACAAGATAGAATGAAAAAGACACAATATATAATAAATATTTTATTTTATTTAAAAAAAATTGAACGTGCATATCATGTACCACCTGCTAGTTTATATAATGGGTAAATTACACTTTGCCCATTTTATGTTTGATTACTTTTTTACTTTGGTCCTTAAAATATTAATAATCAAAATAAATAAAAAAAATAAACTTTAAGTATTAAAAGTAAAAAATGACTAAGCATAATGTAATTTGCCCTTATATAATCTATTCATTTGTTGCATGCAGTAGATACACAGGCGTCTTATAAATGGCACGTATATACACGTGTCACTCACTCACATCCGTGTAACATCTTTCTCCTGTGTACTCATGCTCCATCGCACATACATGTAATACATATTTAAATCATTATAAATGCATACATATGCTTCATTGCAAAGTAAGAATTTAATCGATCTCTCAAAATATAATTTGATCAGTCTCTCAAAAAATGTCCACTCTCTTTGCAATCTCATCCAACAACCTCATCAAAATAATAATCCCATTTTACATATCTGCATCATCATCATCTCATCACTGTTAAAGTCGAGCAAGGATCCTCTCCTTGCATTTTCTACTTGAGTCCCTCCTTGCAATGGTCAAGATTTATCTCAAGAAAATTCAATGGTTCAAATCATTGCAAAAAAAATTACTTTTTAAATTTTAATTTTTTTTAATAAAGTTATTTGAACCGTTAGATTTTCTTTAGATAGATCTTAACCGTTGCAAGGAGGGAGTTAAGTAAAGAATGCAAGGAGAGAATCCTTGCTCGTTAAAGTCCTACAATGCAAACACTATCTCTCTTTCGGGTCAAATGCTGGCCCATAACCCATCTGATTTACCCACAAAAACTCCGCCGGAGTTTCCCCCGGCGCCGCCACAACAACAACCTTCTTCATCTTCTATACCTTTGGTGCCACCGGAACCGCCATGTACTCCGAATTTTCCAGAATTCGATCTGAATCCACCACACAAGAGGGTCAATTCACCACCGGTGTTGCCCAACCCGGTGCCGGATTTCCCGGGGCAGCCCATGCCGTCGCCACTGGAGCCCAACATTCCACGGCCTCCAATACCTTCGCCGCCGGGGCTCGACATCCCATTGCGCCCACCGGACGTGTTTCCGCCGCATGCACTGGATATTATACCTCCGAAGCCACCGGAGCCAGGGCTGCCACCGCCAAAGTCACCGGGAATTGAAGGGCCATCAGGGGTTGTTTTTGAATCGTTTGTTTTGAAGTGGCGTGGAATGCTTTCCATTGGACTTTATGCAACTTGCTTATTTTATTTTATTTTTTTAAGCAGATATCATTTGGCAGAAGCAATTGGCAGAAGCAACAAGAGAGGAACACTTTAAAAAAATTTAAAAAAAAGAGGAAAAAGCTAGAAACTCATATTTACGTTTAGAATTAGGGGTTGTTTGGTTTTTGAGTTTGGCTAAAAAATCACAAAAAGACAAAAAATTACAAAAAAGTCAAAAATCACAAAATGACCAAAAAAAAAAAATAAAAAATCACCATTCCAAAGCTAAAAAGTCAAAAAAGTCAGTCAAGAATACCAAACGAACAAAAAAGTTTCAAATTAAAAAAAGTCAAAAAGCTAACTAAAAAAGTCATTGCCAAACGAAGACTTAGTTTGTGTGGCGGAGATGAATTTGTTGAAGGATGAGGGCATGAGTGAAATAAATTGTAACTATTGGTGGTTATTTCTAAATAAATTCTGAATAAAAATTTATAGATTTGTAGCCACTCTTAAAAAAAAAAAAAAAAGATTTTGTGACGTCATCAGTTAAGAAAAAATTAAGACTTATTTAGAATGATTTAAATAAGTATATTTTTTTTTTTATAAAAAAATAGAGAAATGATTTGATTCAAATAAGTATATTTATTAGAGAATGTCAAACAAACTCTTAATGTAGGTGGGATTTGATTACTTAATCTCTCCTATGAAATTAAGAGAAACGTAATTTAGAGAAATGTATAGAATTATGATTCTTATGGTAAGACTATTTACCTATGAAATTAAGATTAGTCTTCTAAGAGTACGTTTGGTACGATGTACTGGGCTGGAATGGAATATCCATTCTAACTTTACATTCCTTTTTTCTTATTTGGTACACTTTATTTAGGTGGGAATAGTTATTCTGTTGGAATGACTATTTGAACAAAATGTAGGAATGTCTATTCTTTCCTCTAACTTAAGAAATTACCATTCCATCCAATCAGGGAATTACTATAAAATTTTATTATAGTTTTTTTGGTTGATATTTAAAAAAAAAAATGTTATTATTTAACTACTATTACCATTCCGTTCTCCTATTGCCACCGCTACCACCACTGCCACCCTATTGCCACCGCAACCACCACTACCACTACCACCATGGTCGCTGCCACAACCACCACACCACCATATTACCACCACTATACTACGGATGTCACCACTACTACCATTACCACTACCATTGCCGTTAGCCACCATAACCGCTGCAACCACAACACCACCTTACTATCACAACTAAGGCCACAACAATCTATTATCACCATCCTACTATCATTGCTTTGCTATCACCACATCACCGCCATTGCTGCCGCCGCCGCCGCCACCACTATTATGACTCATACCATCACTTTCACAGCTATTAATATTATCATGATCTATATAAATTTTTAATTTATTTGTTACTAGCTTGTTAAAAAAATAAATAAATAATAAAAATTTATTTCATTCCATGAATTTAATAGGTATAATCAAACATGAGAATGAGAATTATCATCTTATTCCTATGTCATTCCATGTTGGCAACCAAATAATGAAATGGGAATGGGCATTCTATTTTATTTAACTTTGTATTTCATTGTTACTCTTATTTCATTCTCACTTTATTTCATTCTATTGAACCAAACATACTCTGAGAGATTCTGGGATTGAAAGGATGAAATGGTAGAGATGTGAAGAGTAAAAGAAAAAATTATTGTAAAAGCACTTAGTTGAAATGTGAGATGAATTCAACTATCTTTTAGCATTGGAAATATGGTGTGTTGTGAAATATGAACTAAATTCAACTATCCTTGGATGAAATAAATAGTGTGTTTTTCATTTATGCCAGAGAAATTAAGGTGTCTCAAAATTGAACGCCGGAGAATTTACGTCTTATATTTTGAGGGTGTTTGGGATGTTGGTTTGAGATTAAAATAGTTAATAAAAAAATTTAAATAATTAATAAGATAAAATATTAAATTTTACATATTAATTAATTGTTATTTTTATAATTATTTATTTAATCACAAAAAAATTTACAAATTATCTTAAATCTAATTTTTTTTCATCTATTAAAATTAAAAAAATTAAACAATCAATTAAAATAGTTTTTTTTAGTTAACATTTCAGACGAGACCTTTATTTGTTACTATTTTGTCAATCACATCATTATTTTCTGAAAATTAATTATGAGTGTCTATATTAGTTGACGTCTCTCTTGAGAAATTATTCATTCCCCAGGGTAAATTTAAGTGGTGTCCTAATTAACATATTATTAGTTGAAATAGGGGTTGTACTATATGTTTGTTTCTTTTGGAGAGACAATTGAACATTTGTCTAAATATGAATAGTGTGGAATAATACTCCTGAACCACCAAATAACTTCTCCATCTCTTTTTGCCTGTACCTATTGTAGTGCAAATTGCAATGTGCCATCGCCATTGCTATCCACGTTCCAATTTGTTGATCCTTTTTAGGAATTTTAACTTTTTAATGAGGCATGTAATTATTACATTTAAATTTAAATTTTAAAATATTTTTTACTAATGTCTTTATCTTTTCAAAATTTTAAGATATCTATAATTATTTAAAAGGCACTACAAAAAAATTGCTTTTTGCGACGGCAAAATACCGTCGCAAATACCCCAAACGTTGTCTCAAAAGGTTTTTTGCGACGGTAAGTGGCTTTTTGCAACAACAGGAGGGGGGTCGCAACGAAGGGGGTTGCAAAAGGCTTTTAGCGACGGCATAACGCAATCGCCTTTTATTTGCGACGGAAAAATTCTGTCGCAAATAACGTGTGAAAATCTGAGTTTTTTTGAGACGGCACTGAGTTGCTGTCGCCAAAAGGGTTATTTGCGACTGCAAAAATACCGTTGCTAAAGTGTTATTTGAGACAGCACCTGATGTCGTCGCTAAAGGACTATTGGTGACGGCAATAGCACCGTCGCTAAAGGTCATCCTTTTCATCCAATTCCCCTATCTTTTGCGACCGCATTAATGCCGTCGTAAAAAGACCCTGGTTCTATTTTATTTTTGAGACAGTGTGTGGTGCCGTCTCAAAAAAAAAAAAAAAAAACCTGAATTATAATTATTAAAAATATGAAAATAACCTGTATTAAATGAAAAATAACTAAAAAAAAAAAAACTGATTTCGACATAATAATATAAATACATACATAAACAAAGTTGGCACATAATGAAAATTCATAATGTTGTTCCATTCATAACAATACATAAATAAAAATTCATAACAATAAAAATTATCCCACTACATAATGTCGCATAATACATACATAATGTTGTTCACAAATCGAAATCACGTAAATCAAAACCAAAAGTTTTCGTCATGATCTTCCGTGGGTTACAAAAACTAAAGTTGGTCATAATCTTTACACGCCCGCATTCCACAATAAGCAAACTGCTACTCAGGAAATATCTGAAAATAACAAAATAAAAATAATTAATGACAATATAATGGTGTTAATATTTTAATTACAGAAAAACATAAAAAATTAACTGCTATATAATTACGAAGATAGTTTCGTAAATAATTTTAGCTAGACAGAAATTCGGCCCTAACTTCCAAACCGGAAACCCGATTGGAGTCCCGTCTTCTCCCACAAGTCTCTCGTGCCTAGGCAGTCGTGTGTGCCAAATTTCGTGCTAAACCGACGTTGTTTGGTGATTTTGGGGGGTCAACACCTCGAATTCAAGTTTCTGAAGGAACTAATTTGCCTAGACCGAAATCCGGCTCTAACTTCCAAATCGGGAACCCGATTGGAGTCCCGTCTTCTCCCACAAGTCACTCGTGCCTAGGCGGTCGTGTGTACCAAGTTTCATGCTAAACTGACGCCGTTTGGTGATTTTGGGGCGTCAACACCTCGAATTCAAGTTTCTTAAAGAATTAGTTTGCCTAGACCAAAATCCGGCTATAACTCCCAAACCGGGAACCCGATTGGAGTCCCGTCTTCTCCCACAAGTCTCTCGTGCCTGGGCAATCGTGTGTGCCAAGTTTCATGCTAAACCGACACCGTTTGGTGATTTTGGGGCGTCAACACCTCGAATTCAAGTTTTTTAAGGAACTAGTTTGCCTAGACCAAAATCCGACTCTAACTCCCAAACTGGGAACCCGATTCAAGCCGCGTCTTCTCCCACAAGTCTCTCGTGCCTAGACGGTGACATGTGCCAAGTTTCGTGCTAAACCAACATCGTTTGGTGATTTTGGGGCATTAACACCTCGAATTCAAGTTTCTTAAGGAACTAGTTCGCCTAAAGTGAAATCCGACTCTAACTCCGAATCCGGGAACCCAATTGGAGTCCCGTCTTCTCCCACAAGTCTCTCATGCCTAGGCGGTCGTGTGTGCCAAGTTTCATGCTGAACCAACGCCGTTTGGTGATCTTGGGGCGTCAACACCTCGAATTCAAGTTTCTTAAGGAACTAGTTTGCCTAGACCGAAATCTGACTCTGACCCCCAAACTGGGAACCCGATTCGAGCCCCGTCTTCTCCCACAAGTCTCTCGTGCCTAGGCGGTCACATGTGCCAAGTTTCGTGCTAAACCGACATCGTTTGGTGATTTTGGGGCGTTAACAGCTCGAATTCAAGTTTCTTAAAGACCTAGTTTGCCTAAAGTTAAATCCGACTCTAACTCCCAATCCGGGAACCCGATTGGAGTCCCTTCTTGTCCCACAAGTCTCTCATGCCTAGGCGATCATGTGTGCCAAGTTTCGTGCTAAACTGACGCCGTTTGGTAATTTTGGGTCGTCAACACCTCGAATTCAAGTTTCGTAAGGAACTAGTTTGCCTAGACTGAAATCCGACTCTAACTCCCAAAAGGGGAACCCGATTCGAGCCCCGTCTTCTCCTACAAGTCTCTCGTGCCTAGGCGGTCGTGTGTGCCAAGTTTCGTGCTAAACCGACGCCGTTTGGTGATTTTGGGGCGTCAACACCTCGAATTCAAGTTTCTTAAGGAACTAGTTTGCCTAGACCAAAATCCGGCTCTAACTCCCAAACCCGATTGGAGTCTCGTCTTCTCCCACAAGTCTCTCGTGCCTAGGCGGTCGTGTGTGCCAAGTTTCATGCTAAACCGACGCCGTTTGGTGATTTTGGGGCGTCAACACCTCGAATTCATGTTTCTTAAGGAACTAGTTTGCCTAGATCAAAATCCGGCTCTAACTCCCAAACCCGATTGGAGTCTCGTCTTCTCCCACAAGTCTCTCGTGCCTAAGCGATCGTGTGTGACAAGTTTCGTGCAAAACCGACGCCGTTTGGTGATTTTGGGGCGTCAACACCTCGAATTCAAGTTTCTTAAGGAACTAGTTTGCCTAGACCGAAATCCGACTCTAACTCCCAAACCGGGAACCCGATTGGAGTCCCGTCTTCTCCCACAAGTCTCTCATGCTTAGGCGGTCGTGTGTGCCATGTTTCGTGCTAAACCGACGCCGTTTGGTGATTTTGCGGCATTAACACCTCGAATTCAAGTTTTTTAAGGAACTAGTTTGCCTAAAGTGAAATCCGGCTCTAACTTCCAATCCAGTAACCTGATTAGAGTCCCGTATTCTCCCACAAGTCTCTCGTGCCTAGGCGGTTGTGTGTGCCAAGTTTCGTGCTAAATCCAGCTCTAACTCCCAATTCGAGAACCCAATTTGAGTCCCGTCTTCTCCCACAAGTCTCTTAACTTAGAATGTAAAGAATGCAAAGATACATTTTAGCTTAGAATGCAAAGATACATTTATACCTGATCTTCTGGTGGTGGTGTATATGGGTTCTCATCTTCTGCAGATTCCCTAAATGCCCGGTGGCCACTCGATGCATCAGGAACCTATGATAGTCAATGCATAATGTGTTAATCATATTCGAATTTTATACATAATGTTGTGTAAAAATTAAGCTATCAAACAATTTAATTTATATCGAACCTGTCTGTTGGGATCCACACTCGCCCCCTGTAACACAAAGGCCATCATCTCAGCTCTCATCTGCTGTAAATGTGTAGAGAACTCTGCTCGCAGCTCCTCCCTCAACTCATCCCTTAGCTCCGCACGAACCTGCTGGGTGATCTGAACAATAGTCGATGGCTGGGATGTTGACTGTGATGGCCCAGTACCATCTTTATACACCGCTCTCCGAGGTACAGTTCTCCCGTATGTGCGACAATATCCATGTCCGTCATGACCTATCAACTCATGGAAAATGGCATTCCTAGCCTCCAATGTTCGACAATCCTCAAGTAGCATAGAGAGTTGACGATTAAACTCATCCTGTATTGAATAAGACATACAAGTATATGCCAAATTAAGATGGTTGACACACAAAAAATAAAAAATAAACTTTAAATACAATCAAAGGTGTTTGGAAACTACCAAGGTCTGGATAACCTCTGGGTTATCTGCTCTACGTGTTATATGCCAAACATTCATCTTATCAGTAGACTCTCCCTTATTGGTCATCTACATTTTTTTAGAAATATGAAGATTAGAATCCAAATAATTTGCAAATATACAATGTTTATTTATATACAAAAATAAAACAATAAAATATAAACCTCATGCCGTATCTAAGCGAAAGTAGTATGCCCTATGGTATGAGCTATGCCGTGAACTCGCCGATTTTTAGCATTCCAAGTTGCAATTTTGTATAACAGGTTCAACAAATGTAAGTATATAAATATGATTTGTATGTTTACATATCATACATAAAACTTATTTGTATACCTCAGCATCGGAAGTACGCCAATACTCCACAAGTTCTTTCCACTGGCTTGGCACAATGTGCAAAGGAACATCATCCTTCAGATTAGGATCAGAACTTCTAGGCTTGAAATACTTAGCCTTAATCTTATTCTTGTGATCCTTCCAAATGCTGTTGCAATTTTTCATGCAGATTGGCTTGTACTCCTCTGGACATATATTCAAATTGTCCTATAAAACACAATTTCAAAGTTTAAATAATAATAACACAATTTTGGAATTTGAATTTTTGGACAAAAATATACTTTTACTTTCACATCCTTCCAGATAGCATCAAAAATATCATCAGGCACATTGTTCCAGTCAAGAAAAGTAAGAGGAACAATGTTACCATTCCGCACAATAATGCCAAGTTGAGTAGTTAACTTAGACACGTTATCCCCTATTGGGCAGTAATTTTAATCAAATTGTATGTCCAGCTTTGTACCAATACCCCACTCCCTAATGCCCTTGGCACATCCTCTACCACGCCTAGTCGAGGTTGATGAAGAACTAACATGACCTGCGAGATACAATAACAATAAACAATATGCAATGATAATAAACAAATGCAAATTTAAATAATGTGAATACAAATCGAATTCTTATACCTGAGGTGGGCTGTGAAGAAGTCGAAGGGTCTGCAAAATACAATGAGAATAAACAAGTTATATATAATGAGAATAAATAAATGTATATTTAAATAATTTTCATACAAATCAAAGCAAATTTATATACCTACGGATGGCTCATAAGCTGATGACTCTAGTATGGGATAGATGCTTTGTGGTGCCACTGATGGTGGACGCACCGATGGTAGGAGTGGAGGCTGAGTACATGGTAGGTGGCTGTGTGGGTCCTCTGATAGTGGCGCGGGATGCCTCCTCTAATGGTGGTGCTAGTAATAGTGGTCGCTGCGATGGTAGTCAGATGGTGGTGGCACTAATGGCCCCTCCGATGGTGGCCGATGTGATGCCTCCTCTGATGGTGGTGGTGCTACTGATGTCCTGTTATGTACCACATCAGACATCATGCGCCGAGGATGATCAGGCTTCCTCTTCCTTTCCATAATAATCTGCAAGCAATATAACATTAATTGACATTAGAACATAGACAATGTTTGTCATCAACTATAATATGACATTAATTGAACTAATACAATATACAAAGACAAAGTAAATTAAAAAACTGATGATTAACTACAACCTTGGCCTTAATTGAATTACTGATGTTGATTAAATATCAGCCTATTTGAACATCAACTGTTTCCCCTTCTGCGGCTTCCCTCACCCAACCAACTTCTTCATCACGAAGCATTATATTTTCTTCCAATTGTTGGCTCATATATGGCTCGATTTGTGGATCAGTCGAATCATATCAAATAAACCTCTTTGAGACATCTTCACCACCACTTGCCAGTCTGGTTGTAATGGGTCTGCAACATACCAAACTTGCTCTGCTTGGGACGCTAAGATGAAAGATTCATTGGTAATTCGATCATCTCGGTACAACAAATGATTGAAGTTCACCAACGTGAAATTGAAGACATCTTCTTTCTTTCCGTGAATGTTGTCAATCCAATCACACTTAAACAACACATGTTTCTTCTCATTGGAATATCGAATCTCAACAATATCTGTCAATTGTCCATAATAGTACACAGACCCACACGAGGATTCTTGTCTTTCTGACTAGCAGAACTTATGGTATTTGCCTTCAAAGCTACACCACAATTTTGTGTGGCTCGACGATCATCCATGGCCTTTACTCGATACCGAAACCCATTCAGTATATACCCGTTGAACCTCCTTGCCAGGTTATGAGGACCATTTGCCAATAGAATAATCTCTTCAAAAAATATGACATCAGTAGTCCTTTGCAAAGTTTGGACCTATTTAAAACAAAAATGTAAAATTTAAAATGTAGTTCGACTTAAGTAACTAGAATCTATAGACTTAAATACATACATGTTCCTTGAACCAAATGTGAAAAGTTTCAAAATGTTCACGCCGAAGCTGATGATCGTCGACACGAGGCATTTTGAGCTTAAGTACTTCAAGGTGTTTGCTGTGTGATGTAGATTGAAAATTATCAATACAAAAAAATTTGGTTCAAAATTCAATAAAACATAATAAAATATTGAGTGAGTGACTTAACCTATAACCTACTTTATGAATGGTTGAACCGCGCTTGTATTGAATAAGATGTACCGATGAGCTTGTACCCAAGAAGTATTATCAAGATAAAAGCTTGTGTTTTCACCAATAGCATGACCCAGATTATCAGCACCACTATAGTTCCTCACGGGTCGACTAGATTTGGTTTCCACATCATTGAGATATTGTGCACAAAATTCATGCATTCTTCCATAAGATATCCTTTAGCAATTGATCCTTCAGGATGAGCTCTATTACGCACGTATTGCTTCAAAGTAAGAAGATACCTCTCAATTGGATACATCCATCGAAACTGAATCGCTCCACCCAATAATGCTTCATCAGCTAGATGTATAGGCAAGTGCTCCATTATATCAAAAAAACTCGGAGGAAATATTTTCTCTAGATGACAAAGTGTTACAGCGATACGATCTTGAATATATTGCAAATCCGTCGCACGATTCACTTTGGAACACAATTGTCTAAAGAAATTGCTCAATTCAATCAAGGGTTCAATTACATTCTTCGGTAACGATCTTCGAATAGCCAATGGAATAAGTTGTTGCATCAGAATATGACTATCGTGGCTCTTAAGACCCCAATACTTCTATCATGTGAGCGCACACGACGTGATATATTGGATGAATACCCGTCGGGAACTCTTACTTCCTTCAACACTTTCAAGAACAAATCTTTCTCATCCTTGGTCATCGTGAATTATGCTGGTGGTAAATAGGCTTTTATTCGACCCTCTTAACCGCAAATGTAGGGGTTTTCTAATATTCATATCTTGTAAATCGCGCCGAGGATTAACACCATCCTTCGATTTTTTTGCAACCCCTAATATTGTCCACAACACATTGTCACAAACATTCTTCTCTATATGCATCACATCGAGGTTATGTCTTATTAGATTGTGCTCCCAATATGGCAGTTCATAAAAGATACTCTTTTTCTTCTAGCTATGGGTGCGATGTCCAGCTTTTCCTTCTCTACTTGTCTCCTATGCCTCTCCTTAAGGTCATCCCTCTTGTATTGGGTTAAAATACCCTCAGATTCTAATTGTAGCAGCAACATCTCAGTTCCAGACAACAATTTTGGTTTGAGTCTGACTTCCCGACTACCATCAAATGATACTTTATCCTTCGGAATTTATGGCCACTAGGTAAAAATCTGCGATGACCCAAGTATGATTGTTTCCTACTATGCTTCAACCAACACGATGTAGTTTCCTTATTGCAACAAGGACATGCATATTCGCCTTTAGTGCTCCATCCTGACAAGTTTGCGTATGCAGGAAAATCACTAATTGTCCACAGTAAAGCTGCATGCATTTGAAACATTTGATTTGTTGATGCATCAAATGTTGACACACCCTCATTCCATAGTTCTTTCAACTCCTCAATCAACGGTTGCATATACACATCAATCTTGTCACCAGGTCCTTTCGGGCCGTCAATAAGCACGGATAAAATTAGAAATGGTTGCTTCATGCACATCCATGGCGGCAAGTTGTATGGAATGAGCACAACAGGCCAAGTGCTATGAACTATGTTCATCGTCCTGAATGGGTTAAAACCATCAGATGCTAAGCCAAGCCTTACACTTCGGCAATCATTACTAAAGTCAATATTCCGACGGTCAAAATCTTTCCATGCAAGGGAGTCAGCAGGATGCCTAAAGACACCATCATCAGTTCGTTCCTCTGCATGCCATCTCATTAACTTGGCCGTCTTGGATGACATAAACAACCTCTGCAACCTTGGCTTTAAAGGAAAATACCTCATCTGTTTTGCAGCTATTCGTTTGCCACCTTTGTTAGGACCATTTGAACCACCATCACCATTTGATTTCCATCTAGAACTGTTGCATATGACACATTTATCAAGATTGGCGTCCTCATTTCGAAACAACATACAACTGTTAGGACATGCATCCCACGTCTCATACGTGAAGCCCAAATCTGTTGTGACCTTTTGAGCTTTATAATATGAGTTCAGGAGTTTCACACCCAACGGGAACGCCTCATTCAATAACTCAAGCAACATGTCAACAAACTTGTCTGTCCACTGATCAAGCACCTTCAAATGTAGAAGTCGAACAATGAATGACAAAGATGTGAACTTCTGACAACCCGGATACAATTCACTTTGTGCATCTTGAAGAAGTTTGAAATACTTTGCAGTCTCTGCATTTGGACTGAGCTGGGGTTCAGATGCATGGGGATCAGGCCCTGTGGTTCATTACCCTCAACACTTATACCGGCATGTGGATTTCCCATAGCCCCTTGTATCATTCCAATCATATCATCCCCAATGTCTAAATTAGCTAATGTTTCATTCTCTCGATTACCATGCAGAGATACGTAAGATTCCCCATGATTAATCCAATGTTTGTATTTTTTT
This sequence comes from Camellia japonica, assembly GCA_030407325.1. Lineage (NCBI taxonomy): Eukaryota > Viridiplantae > Streptophyta > Magnoliopsida > Ericales > Theaceae > Camellia > Camellia japonica. The sequence goes on from JAPPVO010000031.1 coordinate 176,959,676, forward strand.
AAAAAACCATTCAAAATCAGATGCTCCCGTACACCCTCTCGTACAAGATGGTATCGATTCTCACACTTCCTACACGGACAACTGATCATCGAACCTTCAACCCTATTGGTGTAGGCAAACACAAGGAATTCATCAATCCCATTAATGTATTCGCTCGACATCCTATTTGGCAAATCAATCCAACTCTTATCCATCATCTGTACACATCCACAAAAATATCTCATCAAAGTAACTCTAAATATAATACCTACGTATTCATGTACCATGATACCTATCCGTCCAATTTCTCTCAAATAGGTAGGTGGTCTTATCCCAGTTAGTTATTTACCGATTTGATGGGAGAACATAAAAAATGAAATACTTATACAACAACACGTGAGACAAAAAAATGTTGCAAAACACCAAGTAACATACTTTCATTATAAATTCAAAATTTATTTAAGGGAACTTTTCAAACTTAAAATGATATTGTAATCACAAATTATTAATTTTAAAATTTAATAATTATAGGGACACTAACAAACATACTAACTAGATATTATTAGATAAGCTCTATGTTAAGTATTGAAATCTATATACATATCTTGAGTTTTGATCAATCCCAAAACTCAAGCTCATACAAAGTACTCACATACTAACTAAATTTGATGTAATTTTTTTTTTTTTTTTTTTTTTTTTGGTAGCTAGTCATTAGAATTGTAGTTCTAACATGATGGGGTTGGAATTGGGCTTCAAAGGGCAGATGCATATATTTGGCCAAATAAATCAGATGCATGCTTGATGCATGTGAGTCATCAAAACTTAAAGTGTGAGGTGTACAATCTACACATCTATTTACATAAATCACAAATTTTGGAAGCAAATTCAATGTAAACCAGGTGTAGACGCGCCCGCGTGGGCCTCACTGCTACAGTTCGGACTCGATTTGTGTCGGTTCTTAATCTGATCTCGCAATATGCAATGCAAGACTGATAAATCACCAAAGAGTCCAAACCCGGCAAATCGTTTTGGAAAACTGATTTTTTGAAAGAAGTGCCAAACATGGACTGCTTTGCTAGATACAGAGTCGCCACCTAAATATTTTATTTTGGGAGAATTTAGGAAACCCTGACTCGTTGCCTAAGGCCACGTGTCCGTCATCACCAAAGTTGCCTCGGCTCGAGAACTTGGGTACGATTAGGGAAGGTCAGCTATGAGCACCCCCGCTCACCCGATCCGAAGATCGGCCTCTACTAACCATGATATCTTGTTTTGAAAACATCTGCGTTCTTATTCCGATTAATTAGCTAGAATTACTAGGTGATGCGCACAACACACAAGTACAGACTAGATCGCCTAATTTGGAACAAAGCATTGCATATTCATTTGTTTAAAAGACAGTTTGAAATTTGCTACTCGCAAGTAGGCTAAAATACGGATTTCAACGAGTTGTTCCAACTCAAACAATCCAACCTTCACCCACAGGCATTCAGGCAGTAAATCAAATAAGTAGTTAGCCTCATGGCAAGCATACTGTTATGTTGACATTCACACTCATGCGAGATGCTAAAGCATAAAAAGGCTTACCGAGTACTCCGAGCCAAAACAAAAGAACTTGTTAGCAATCAATGTATGATCCAAGTCCATGTTAAGTGGCTAATGCATCGCATACAAAATGCAACTAGAATAGGCTCGGCTAATCCTAGGATGGCATGTGGAATGCAACAAATAGCACGTATTCAACTTAAAATTGAAATACAATGCAGTTAGCATGATGCGCCGAGCCCGGTGCATGTGGTACAAATGAATGGATGCACACATGCGTAGCATGAGGATGCTAAATTAAATATGACCTAATACTAACCATCAAAAGCAGGTAAGTAAAAGGGAGAAAGAAGTGGGGGTTGGAAGACATGCACACACGCACCCACACTTATTACAAATTCGCCCTCGCTCGGAGGGACCAAAAGAATAATACAATTTAATTAACCTACAAGCTAATTAATTAAATTATACAACACTTAACTAATTAACGAATCAATTAAGCTACTGAAAACAGTAAAGGGCCTCGGGAAGAGGGATGCACGCGTGCTCGGATTGGCTTCGCCTGAAAATCCAATGTCATGCACAAGCTGCCTCTGTTTTTCCTGCTCTGCTCCTCTGAAAATGGCACAAGTCCCAATGAACACTCTATGAACACTGTGGAACACCACCGGCCAAAGGTAAGTGGCCATCGACCACAAATGAAGCCATCGGCTATAAATGGATGGCCGGTCGGCACTGAATGAGGTCGGTCGGCCATCTGTGCCTGCAGAATCCTGCTTTGATAGCAACAGAGGACAAGCAAGGTATGGCAATGCATTTCAAGCAAATGTGTGCACCAACACACCCCTTATCATGTTTATGACTCAAAGGAGGATGCTCCTTGATTCTCGGACCACCAATCGCGCATTTCAATGCGTGATGGCCCAAGAAGTCAAATTGTGCATCTTGATTTCAAATCAAATGCAAACCAAATAACACATGAAGGCCCAACCTCTATCACTTGATTTCAAGAGGCAAGACATGCTTGTTCAATGCAATGCACCCTAGGCATGGAAACCAAGTATGCAACATGGGAATGCCAACAAGCATGCAAAGCATATAACAAATATGCAAGCTAATTGAGCATGCAAGATGCAATGCCAACATGCAAATATGCAAAATATATGGCATGTTAAGCAATCAAAACAAAGATGAGAATGCATGCCAAATGCACTATGATTCAAGCATGCAACACATACGATAGGCCAAATATGCAACAACACACAAGGCGAGCATGCAACAGCATGCGAACAATGGGCTTACACCCAGATGGACAGCCCTCTATTATGCCAAAATCAGTGGCCAAATGCTAAGGAAATGAGGGCCAAAATACACACAAACATGCATGCACACATGGTTCAAAACATAAGCATCAAAGAGCAACTTTTAAGCACACTTAAAAGGGACAAACATGGACTAATGGCATGCAAATTAAGCTCTGAAAATCATGCTATAAGAGGTTCCAAACCAACTAAGCAAAGCAAGCATATCATGCAACCAAGCCTAAAGCCTAAGGCTCACCAAAGAGGCATTGAACTACACTTAGCAAGACCAAACATGGCATGGTTTAAGCAACTAAAATCAGAGTTTTAGCATGTTAAAATGAACCTCAAAACCCACTTAGATGGCATCTAAATGACTTACACATGGAAGCATACAAAAGAGGCCAAACATGGAGCACAAGATTACAACTTTTAAAGCATTAAAGGAGCATCAAATGCAAGCATACAAGCATACCATGGGGACTGAAATGGTGCTATAAGTGGTGCAAAACCACTGAAACAAGCCAAACAATGCATGCTCAACACTCACACACCCGAGGCTAGCAAGCCAAAATGCAAGGTGGCTATACAAAGCATGTCAAGCATGGCCAAAGAAACTATAAATAGAGCTAAAGCATACTAAAACATACACAAAAGCTTCACAAAGCTTGGCCAAAATCATGCTAGAACAAGGGTCAAAGCCTAAAGCATGTTAAGGCAAAATATGGCATTACAAGACAAGTATGCAAGGCATGCATGGTGTGTCTAAACCAAGTAAAAATAGTTCTATATCATGACAAAATAAGCACAAATAACACTTAAGACATGGCCAACATGAACTTAAAAATGGTGCTCACACATAAGGCTAAAATGGCACATTTTGAAGACAACAAGGAGAGGGGATGGCCCTCTCCTTCTTAGGACCTCAAGACACCATCCTCACCACTGAAATCCCTCAAGATTTCAGTGGTGAGGAGGCCCAAACAAGGTGGTCCCGGAGCTCACCAAAATAGCACAAAATGGGGGGCCAAACAGGGCCTAAGAGGGGTCAAACAACCCCAAAGCTCAAAGAAACCTTAAACAACTATTTTAATCAAGTAAAAACAAGACTTTTATATGTTATACACAAAGTCTAAAAACAGATGCAAGGTAGGCAAAAAGGCTATGCAAAAATGGGGTATTTAAAGGTAAAGTTCTTACCCTTGAAGACCTCCTTCAAGAACAATGCTCCAGCAGCCTCTCCAAGCTTAGATCAACTCAAGAAGTTCAAGAACAAACCTCTAATGCCTCAGCAACCAAGGGAAGGTGTAATGGTAGGTGTTTATGCACAAAAGTAAGGCTAAACACAACTAAACACACACAAATACAAAGGGAGACGGAGATATAGAGATAGATAGATACAAGACTCAAACCCTAATCTCAAGACCCTTTGGAAAAATTTTGTAACCCTTGGAGGAGGGAGGAGAGGCCCTCCCTTTATAGAGGATCACTCTTGCAAAGCTTACAAAACAAGCTAAGCAAAAGTGAAATCCCTCCATACACGTGTATGGAGAGGGTGCAAAGTGTATGCCAGCTAGCACAGTTGGCATAAAAATATCTGCAAAAGCAGATGCACAGTGGTCGGCCAGCCAAAAATGCCAAATTGGCCAAAACAATGGTCGGTCGGCCACAACGAGTGCCGGCCGGCCAAACATTTGGCCGATGGCAACAAAACAGTGGCCGGTGGCCTCAAGCCATGGCCTGTGGGGTGTGGGGATGGCCAACAAGCCATTCCCTATCCCTCAAAAGCAAAACACAAGTGTTTGGTGCAAAACCAAACACAAAACAGTCTAGTCGAGAGGTCTTGAGGCAAGGCGCATGACCAAGACCTCCGGGAACTCAAGACGAACACAAACAAGGATGATCACCGAGTGTTCAAACGATGACGTCCAAGTCTTGAGGACGGTCAAAAATGGGGTGTCTACACCAGGCTTCATTAAATTAATGTCAAAAAATTCAATCTTATCAAACTCAAATATATATGTTTATTAATGGTTTGGAAGCAAATTCAATGTAAACAAGGCATCATCAAATTTTATCTTTATTCATGGTTATTAGTGAGGGTATTTTTATTATTCTAATATAAATAGCAGCTGAGGTACATGTTATTTTATATAATCGTAATGCCTATTCCTATAATTCTCTCCTCTTTGTCTCACCTTCTATATCTCTAACCCTAATTTCATAGCTTTCTACACTCTAACTTGTTATCAGAGCAATCCGATTCTGCTGTAGAAGGTCTAGTATGGCTCTAGATATCATCTATTCTAACACTAAGGTTCCACCCAAATATTTTTACAAAATTTAAAAAAAAATATTAATAATAATGATATTAATAGAAAATAAAGGTAAAAGGCTTGTCAAGTTGTGGGAGATCCTTTGTGCAAACATGTTTTTTTTTAATTTTTAATTTTTATTTATTTATTTATTTATTAAATGATATTAAAAAGAAGGTTTAATAAAGGTAAATGAATACTAGAAACACATAAAGAAAAAGATCTAAATGCTTAATTGGGCAAAGGATTCATAAGAAATGCTAGATTCTAGTTGTAGTGATGGAGGAAACAAAAGTACAAGTGATAATATTTGTAGATATATATATATATATATATATATAAAATAACAAAGAAGTGACTTAACTATATTCATTTTCTTGGCTATCTGTCTCTCCGCCTCTCCTTTCTACTTTCTCATATTTTCTTTCTAATTTAAGATTTTTTTCAGCTCTTAAATATTTTCTTTCAGCAAAAAAGGTAAATAGAAATAATGCTTGTTAGATATTTGTAATAAGCAAAATAACTCAATTGTGTTCAATTTTTCATGGAGTTTATGTATTTTTTGGTGAAAACATTAGAATTTTGGTTTTTCACTATTGTTTGGTCTCAGTTTCATAGAAAACAGATATGTTTCATCCATTTCAATGGAAATTAGACAAAATTTTGTTCCTTGTCTGGTGTTTACTTGGTTGAGCGGGGCAAATAATTTACACTAATCATATATATTCATGTATATATTTTTTTTGAACAACTAATACATATATATATATACACAGAGAGAGAGAGAGAGAGAGAGAGAGAGCATACGCTGAGTGAGAAAGTCGTCGCCGGACCACCGCTAGTTGTCGTCGTCGCCGCACCGCCGCACCACCACTAGCCTGCTCGTCGTTCGTCGCTCGTCCAGAGAGAAAAAAGTTCGCCATTCGTCGCTCACTTGGGGATTTCGAACATTTAGGGATTTCGATCCAAATGATCGAGCACCAAGATGAAAGGGAAGAGCGGGGCAAATTTTTTTTTACTTTTTGCGACGGTACATTTTACACCGTCACAAATGATAAATAATTATAGCTAAACCGGCGCCATTTTGATAAGGCTTTTTGGGCGACGGTCATTTGCCGTTGCAAATGGTCCACTATTTGCGACAGCAAAAAACGCCGTCGCTAATACTTCCGTATTTTTCACACTACCCGTGTAGTTTTATTACTGATGGTAAAACGCCGTCGCTAAAGCTCTTTATTTGCGACGGTTTAATCTGCCGTCACAAAAGATCAATTTTTGCGATGGGGAACACGCTGTCGCAAAAGCTTCCCTATTTTATACTACCTTTTCTTGTAGTGAGGGATAATTTTAAAAATCGAATCTTTTTTTATTTGGACTCTTTAAATGGGACTATTATTTTGAAATGTATCAAAATGAAATAGTGAACTAATAAAATGAGATTGAGGGTATACATTGTAATTTGTCGTTTGTGACTGCCGTCATAATAAAGACAAATAGCTGATGCTAAGTGCGTTATGTTGATATATTTGTGATTACCACTTACCACCGTCATTCTTATTTGTTAGAGATCTTTTTGATAATTAGGTGTTTGGATTAGTTTGTTCAAATTTTGAAATTAATAATTGAATAAATTTTTAATGACTTTTTTAAATGATTCAAACTTAAAATTTTGAATCTTATCTATAAATATTTAGGTTTTGTTTATTTGGTGGATTAGATTTGATGAGATTATCAATACCACGACAATGAAGATCAACACCGGTAAAGATGGAGGCCGAATAAAACACTCTGCTGATAATTTGAAATAACGAGACAACGAGATAAGACACGACGAGAGTTCAATGCTAACTATGGAGATCAACATCGGCGAAGATGGAGGCCAAATGAAATCTTTGCCGGCGATGGAGATCAAGACTAACGAAGATGATCTATGTTCTGAAAATTGTGAGGATTTTTGTTGGGTGTAGTGGTGAAGATGAAGAGTTTTTTGTGTGTATTCAAATGGTTAGTGGTGTGTTAATATATGATTAGTAATGGAAACTTAAGGTGTGAAATAAGATGTTTTTAAACCTAAAAATCATTTTGTGTGTGTACTAAGTAATGGTGTGTACTAAAAGTATTAGTTGTTTGTAAATAGAATCACCCATTATAAATACACCATTTAAGATTTGTTTAAAATACGAATTTCCCTTTATGGTTTGAAAAATTACAAATATCTCCTTGTTAGAATTTAACAGAATTAACTAAAAAAAATAAAATTCCTAACTACTCTCTTTTATAAGGATAAAATTACCTAAATTATTAATTGAAATAAATTTCTGACAACATTAGAAACTATTAATTGATTTGATAATTTATCAATAAAAAAGGTCATTTGTTATGAAATTAGAAACTTCAAGGGGCAGGATGTAATTTTCATAACTATAGAGGACAAATCGTATTTTAAGTAAATCTCAAAGATGTATTTATAATTTATCCAAAATTTTAATTAATTTGATAAAAATGCTCTTATATCCAACAACTCAACCCAGCTAAAAAAAGGATCAATAAATGGTTGTAACTGGTTATGTCAAAATTTAAATTTCATCTATTGTTAATACATTTTAAAAAATAAAATAAAATCAATGGTTGGAACTTTAGGTAGTGTTTTGTTTATTGGAATGGAATGAAATAGAATAATTATTCCATCAAAATTTTCATTCTAATATTTAATTAATTGAAAAATATATTACAAGTGAAATTTTTATTTATTATTGTAATTAGATGATCATTCTATAAGAAAATTTAAGAAATGACGAATCACATTCCATATCATTTCAGCTAAACAACCAAATGATGGTGAAGACATTGAAAGGAAAATAGGATTCATGGAAAATGACTTATTTAGTTGCTTTTTGCATTTGTTGCTAAAATATAAGGTGAAAAACAAAAATTGAAGTATTTAAGAATAATATTTTAAATTTTTACAAATATATATATATATATATATATATATAATAAAATAAAAATAAATCTGAACTTTTATATAACTTTTCAATTTTTAAAATTTTTAACTTTTATATTATTTTTATGTTTTTACCAAGTTAAATCACTAGCTACCTTTGTTGAGTCAAGACCATCAAAATTAAAATGACTAACTTGACATCTAATTCGATGGAGATGAATTTTACAGATTTATTTAGGGGGTGTTTGATAACATGATTCAACATTTAAAACTGAATGTATTAAATCAATTAAGTCTGTTTGATAACCACAATTGATACCATTTAAAAATTTAAGTGCCTCTTAAAATGTAGAATAAAACTTATGAAAATTTTAAGTCATATGAAACTTACTTAATTTTGACTGAATTTATAAATACTAAATATAAGTATCAGTATATATTATTATAAACTCAATGCCACCACTGTCACCACCATCACCACCACCATGACGATCACTACTGCTACCATTGCCACTACCACCACCACCACCACCACTCTACTGCCACTACCATCACTACCGCTACCACCACTACTACCACCACCATCACAATATAAAAATTAAAATATATAATTTGAAAATAATAAATTTCAAATTTGATCTTATACATATCAAACAACTTATTTTTCATTCAGCACTTAAATTTTTATCAAACAACTTTTTACTTTAAAAAATTCAACATTTAATTTTCAATTTTCAATTTTATCAATCATCTCTGTTTGATAAAAATTTAAGTGTTGAACTACAAATAAGTTGTTTGATATGTAAAAGATCAAATTTGATATTTATTATTTTTAAGTTGTATATTTTAATTTTTATATTGTGATGGTGATGATAGTGGTGGTGGTAGCGATGGTAGTGGTAGTAAAATGATGGCGGCGGTAGCGGCATGATGGCAGCGGCGGCAGCAGCGACAGTGGTACTAGTGGCGGTGGCAATAACGTTGATGGTGGTGGTGGTAATGGTGATAGTATGATGGTGGTGGCGGCGGCGGCGATGGTGGCATGGTGTGGTGGTGGTGGTGGTAGTCGTGGTGTCGATGGCATGATGATGGTGGTGGTAATAGTTATAGCGACCCCGATTTCTAACTCGACATTTATGGTGTTTTGGACTCGGGTCTTACGGTTTAATGTTGTTTTTATGTCTCTTCTTTCTCTTACTCTTTGAATTTGAGTTTTGGAAAGTCTTGAGCATGTTCAAAACAGATAGGTTGCTAGTTGGTCTAGAACCTTATTGCCCAGAATTTTGGTCTTCCGCTCGAGCGGGTCCTTTTGCGCTCGAGCGGGGTTTGTAATCACTCAGTACTTTGTACGTCTGAAAGAAATACTGCAAAAGTGTTTTCCACACTCGAGCGGCGTTCCTTACTCTCAAGCGGGTCTGAGCTCGAGCAGCCTTTCTTGCACTCGAGCGACTGTCTGAAGTTTGTAAAATACTAGACGAGTGTATTCTACGCTCGAGCGGGTGTCTTTGCGTTCGAGCGGGTAGTGCCTTGCTATTGTGCCTTGGCGCTTGAGCGGCCTTTGTTACGCTCGAGCGGGTCAAATTTATGTGTCTGACGCTCGAGCGTCAAACTCTCCGCTCAAGCGGACTGTACGTATATCAGATCGCAAAAGTGACATTTTAAATCACTTTTTTTGTCATTTTTCTCTCTAAAACTTTCCAAAGCCCTAAGTTGAGAGCTTCTCTCTCTAAAATACTCTATCTCTCTTCATTTTGACCTAGATCTAGTGATCTTCTTACCCTACTTCCTTTGATAAAAAGTTTGAGCTCTTCAAGATCTCCATTTTCATCCGAGTGGAAGTTGGTTTCGTCATCTTTGGAGCTCATCTCTTGCTTGGCTCGTCTTCTCTTCTTGAGGTAGGGATATTCTACTCTCCTATATGGGTTTTAACATAAGTGTTAGTCATATTGTATAAATGGTGGGTTTGTGGAAGATTTGGGTAAAGTTAAGGTTAGGGTTTTGATATTTGAAAGAGGGGTTTCCTATTTTGGGTTCTATATGTATGTGAGATCTTATAAATGAGGTTGTTTGTGTATAATGGGTGGAATTTGGCCTTGGGGGCAATATTTAAGAAAGGGGAAAAATGTCCTAATTTGAATTATATATATTATTTGTGTAAATGACGAAATCATTATGGAAATATGAAATTGGTTTGAGAATCATGAAATTGGAGGAAATTGTGGTTAAATAGTGTAGTTGGATTGATGAATCACTCACCTACGGAAAATGTGATAAATTATCTGTTGAGAAATTTATTTATCTGTTTAGATATATCTGCTTTGGGCTATCGGTGGAGGATAGCCATGATTGTTGTAGAAACTGCATGTTGATTAGGTAAATTGAAACTAATCAATTGGAATATGTCATTGAATATGACGGTTGGATATAAACATTGCATATGTGATTGAATCGGTCATTGTGTATGACAATGTGTTAAATACATTGTATATGTATCTTGTTTAAGAGGAGATAAGGGATGTACTCCATTGTTTGGGAGGAGATCGGGGATGGACTCCATGGATAATTAAGTTGGCTAGAATGTCCAGGGTGAAAGTCCCGAAATCTTATTTATATTTGGGTGCCGGTTCCCTCGGACGTAGTTTCGTAAAATAGCAAAGTTATGGAAGTGTATGAATGATGTTTATGATTGAAGTGTTGATGACTGAGTTGCAGTCTTATTTTGAATTGTTTATATGATAATGAATTATGTCAATGAATTGACTGGGATAATAACCGGAAGTGAATTGAAATGTGGGTATCAATGTTGATTGATTACTGAAAAGGGTTATGATGGTTCATAAGTGTTAAACATTTATCGAATGCTAATGTTTTAGTTAATTCTCATATGTTGTTTATCATATCTCTACTGGGCATTGGCTCACCCTACTTGGGATACCATTTTTCAGGTACAGGTGATATGCCGCCTTCAAGGTCTTAGCTTGGGAGGTTTAGAAGTTGAAGACTCCCTTTTGATATTTTGTTTTGTTGATTAAATGTATATTCAAGCCGAGGGCTTCTCATGTATAGAGTTAGAAGTCTTCTTTTGTTGTAACCAAGTGATAACTTGGAAAGCTGTAAGCCCGTAGGGCATATATTTTGTTGGTGACATGTAATATTTTGTAAAGAAGACTCTGATGAATGAAAATGTATTCTTTTCCTTATGTTCATGGAACTTGTGAATGAATGATTTATGTCTTAAATTGAGGGCGTTACAGTAGTGATAGCAGTGGTGGTGAGAAATTTATAATAATGTGTATCAATACTTATATTTAATATTTATAAATTCATTCAAAATTAAGTAAGTTTTATATGAGTTAATATTTTCTTAAGTTTTAGCGTACATTTTAAGAGGCACTTAAATCTTTAAGTGATATTAATTATGATTATCAAATAAGCTTAATTAATTATCACTTAATATATTCAGTTTTAAGTATTGAATCAAGCTATCAAACACTCTCTTATTTTTTTTAATTAAAAATAAATAGTTTGATAGAGATGCTTGTAGCCCCTTCTTGCTTTGTGGGACCATTACATTGTAAAAAATAAAAAAAATAAAAATAGGAAGAATTAAGAATCAATGTATTTTTTACAAATTTTTTGAATCAATAATAAAATTATAAATATTAATAATTGAATTTATAAACTTTTATTTTATAAAAAATTCACTATATATAATTTTTCCAAAATCGCTTTCACAGCCATAGTCTTCAATTCTTCATACCGCGGTACGTGCGGAATGCGAGCCACCCACCATTACTCAGACGCCAAAAAATTCACATATTGGTACAGTTTATTTAAAAAAAAAAATTATACTTCACGTATAAATTATTTTATTTCTTGATATTTTAATTGTCTCAAATAATCTTTTAACTTTTAAATCAAGTAACACTTCAGTCTATGTCACGACCCCAACCCGCCCCTAGTAGGATGGTGCCATGATGGCCAGTAATCCGAGACTAGCGAAGGCCAGCTTTCAAAATTCACACACAAACAGAGTATACATAGGGGTTTACAAATGCGGAAGCAATAACTTAAAGTACAAGTGGTCCATAAGAGCTGTGCATAGATCAAATGAAATGGCATACATGATATGGTTTTATAATCAACCGTTGATAAACAAAATATATATTACATCTTGATCAAAAGGCTTCTCGAGCCGACATGTACAAAATACAGGAGATACAAGCCAAGAAGCATGATTTTCAAGATTTGCCGACGTAAATACAACATTGCCGACATGAATACAAAACAAAGCCGACTTAATCATGAATCCAAAACAAGCTTGCAAACACATCTAGGCGTCGCCGACGTCCTGCTCATCACCTACATATATATAGAGAGGGTGAGCTTGGATACTCAGTGAATGGCATGAACAATAAAGGGGTTTGCATGAATAATAACCGAAGTCCTTTCCAAACAAAACATGTGCAAACTTTACAAAATCAAGGGATGAACCGTATTCATCTATCAAGTCTTTCAACTTCAAGGGTACTGTCAAGCCTCATGAAATATCAAACAAATACATTACGAACGAACAAACCCACGCGGTAAACCGTCAGTGGCAAAAACGAGGGAATAACCGATCCGTAATCGATTAGACAAACCCACCCGCACAAGGCAGTCGGTGGCAAAGGAGATAACTCAAACAAGGGTGCTACAGAAGTTTAGAGTCCTCTAGCACAAGGGACTTGTGTTACAAAGGACCGTATCCTTTTGACACAGACTGGTGTTACTTAGGCCCGTAGCCCGCTTTAACACAATGGTGCTGCGAAAGTTTAGAGTCCTCCAGCACGAGGGACTTTCCGAGAAGGCCAACAAAACAAAACTTATGCTTGATATACAAACAAGGATATTCATTCATGCTCAATAAATACTTTTATCAAACAAAGCAAAGCAAGCTTTATCAAAAACATTATAACATAGCTTTATTGAAAACACCACTCACATAGTTCTTGGGGTGTAGGCTCAAAGCAAAGATCAAAGACCTACAATCACATGGCAAATACATTCTCAAAACCAGCTTTACATGCATGCAAATGATCCCGGCATTCTCACCAGATCCAAGTCAATATCAAAGCAAAACATGCTGGGAGTTAAAACACTGCCTTTCGTCTCATGAAAACACACTGGGTACCAACCAGGTCTTTGCCGAGGTCCCACACCTCCTTGCCGAGGTGTGGTCCCGATGGCCACATTCAAAAGCAAAGTCGGGAAAACCTGGGTTTCCCTTTGAAGAACATGATGAACATGATCGTGAAGAAGATGAATGCAAAGGTCATAACTTGTTACAAAATCTGAGATTTCATGCCATGAGTTCAAAACACGGACCTGGGTACCCATACAGGAAGATCATGCAAAAACAAACACAAAAACATGGTTCTTGTTCCAAACTTTCGGATCAAAACGAGACTTTTCCTCAAGAACACATGAATATCATTTTTCTCTTCCAAAACTAACTTCAAATCGATGCATGACATGCAAAACAGATCCGATCATGCAATGCAGCTAGATGATCAATAAGAACAACAAGAGTAGGTTAAGATTCTAACCTCAAGACACGAATCTAGCGGCTCAAACTCCAAAGATCAAGCTTGGAAGATCTATTCTCACTCAAGAATTCCTTCTTCTTCCTCTAGAGCTTCTCTCTCTAAAGACAAAGATTTGAGACAAAATGATTTGTTTCTAGGTCTGCCGGCTGTCTTAACACTCAGCTCGGACACGTGGCACTACCGGGTTGGTTCAACTCAAAAAGGTGACTGATTGATAAGACAAGTCTATGACAAAGCGTATACAACAAGCTAGATGGCAAGACACATCGGCAAGCAATGATATCGGCTAAAGACAAAACTTCGGCAAGTAAGGGGAACAAAGACATCAGCTTGGAAGGACAACTCTTGACTAAGCTGTGCCACACCTTGGCCTAGATGTGCCACACCTCGGTCTAGGTCATACCAATCCAGGAACAAAATCACTCAGTGCAAGAGTAAACATCTCGGCCTAGATGATACACATCTTGGCCATGGTGATGAACACCTCGGCCTAGATAATGGCATCTCGGCCAATATGCCAGGGTGGAGATGGAGGTCAATCAAAGGGGTTTCGAGTTAGTTCTACGTGCAAGGGCTCAAAGGTGAACTAGGCTAAGATGACCTCGGCTACAAACCAAGCAAGGGACAAAATCATGCAAGCAACACTTAAGCAAAACGAGACAAGACAAGATTTGCAAATATTTCATAACAAAACAAGATCATACATGAATGTATGCAAACATGACTGAGTCAAAGTGAGGGTTGTTACAATCTATTTGCATAATGCCAGTAGAATAGTCACATGGTAATATTAATTACAGTTGGCATTCATATATTTTTATCAAAATCTTACTTTAATCCTTTTACTTTAGTCTGCAACACCCTTTTAATTTCACTAAAATTTCACTTGAACCTTTACACTTTAGTTTATTTGTCAACTTTTGAAACGATTATTTTTTATTAAATCTAATTGTAACTTGACTTGAAATGTAAAGGGTTAAATGAGACAATTAAAAAGTCAAGAGATAAAGTGAAATTTGGATAAAGTACAGGAGTGCAAAGTACAATTTGCCCATTAAAAATTGATAATCATAAAGTAGAATTCAAAAGAACTCATCCTCTAACTTTCAAATAATTATTATTTTTAGTTTATTTAAATTATTTCTGCATAATAAACAATAAGCATAATTGCACCAAACAACCTGAAACTGACTCTCAGAATAAATTAAAAAAAAAAAAAAAAGCTATAAGCAACTCAGATGAGTTGTAGATTTGTTTCCTTGACATTTAAAAATAAACATATAACTCACTGTGATTTATAGACTAAAGTACACCATCTGTATCGTGAATTGTCTAAGTGAAAAAATTGAAATGTCTTTGTATATAAATAAATCACAGGTACTTTTGCCATACATTCGAGACTCAAAATTCTTTTTACCTTCTTATATTTTATTCCACATGTGATTTTCCTTTGACATTTGATATGAACTCATAACCTCTAATTTTTTTTTTTTTTTTTTTTTTTGAACCAGGAAAATAGAGAAACAAAGACAACAAACAGAAAGTAACAAAAAACTCAATGCTCTTGCAGCAGCAGAGCTAGAGCAGAGGGTGGATTTGGAACCCAATCAAGCGGAAGAACTCCGTGAAGAGAAGCTTGAAGACACATATTTTACACTACTTGTTAACTTAGACGTAAAGTTAGATGTTACATTTTAATCCATATACTACTTGGCTTTACATCTTTATTTTTAAAATAGAGAGAAGCATATTGCACATGAAGTAAGAGTTTGTAAATAGAGTTTTAAAAATAGAGTTTTGAATTGAGTTTTGTATTATGTATTTGGTTATAAGTTTTGAAAATTATTTTTGAATTGAGTTTTGAGAAAAATTTGTTTGGTTATGAGTGTTGAAAAGTTTTGATTGAAATCACAATTCTAAAACACAACCAAACGCTACCTTTCAAAGGACATACCCAGTGCACGAAACTCCTGCTTAAGCGGAGTCTGGGGAAGGGTTGATATACGCAGCCTTACCTTATTTTTAAAATATAGAGAAGCATGTTACACATGAAGTAAATTATACGGGATAAAATAAAATCTCTCTTTTAATTTTTTATTTATTTTTATATAAGTAATAGAGATATGAAGTTTTGCCTTTAACTAATTCCGTTGGAGATGTTTATCATCACAATTTCACTTAAGTTTTGCTTGTTTGTTTATTTATTGCGAAAGTCTACTGTCCAAAAACAATTTATCCAAATTTTTCTAGGTAGTATGTTTGTGAGGGTGATGATTGAATTTATATTGTGTAGGTTCTAAATATAAATGAATGTAAACTTTAAATTGATGCTTCTGAATAAATTCAAGGTAAAATTTCTAAATTCATAGTAATACCGTTGGCTTATTTTTTCTACGAATGAAAATACCATATATGGGAGCGTGTCAGCAAAGATTGAAAAATCCTTATAGATTAAATTCAAGACAATTATCAAGCGATTGTATTGACGGTTCTTTTGCTTCAATGAAGAGGATTTCAAAATTGCCAAGTGTAAAGAAATGAAAAATTAAAAGGAGGGAGACGGAGAAAGATGATTGAGTGAACAATCGGGGTGATTGAGTGATCAATCAAAGTAACAATTAATTACCTTTACTCCTATGCTTTGAAAAGGAAGTGCATAAAATTACCTCTACTCCTATGCTTCGAACAGGAAGTGTTGAAAATAAAGTGCAGGAAATATAAATGACAAGAAAAAAATAGAAATCAATTGTTTTGATTTGAGTTGGATGTCCTTTACAATATAGCCATGAATGGCTATTTATAGGCAAACATTTGTAGGAAAAAAAACTACCTAATAACTTCCATATCATTTTGTTTCCCACACTTCACACTCTATGATCTTCCACTTCATCTCTATGCCTCCATAACTTTTTTTAACCTCTAATTCATGCTCCATGTTCTCCACTTTGTTCTACATCATCTTTTCACATGTGTTTAATGATTCATAACTTCTCATAACCGCCAAACGAGTAGGAGAATGCCACATGTCCTGCAATTATATAGATAATAACTAATAATAAAATTATTTATTTATGGTGCCAACATTACCCCCCGCAACTCTTTCAGAATGAGGAACCTCAAATTCATGAAGAGTTGTACATCATTTAGACCATATTTGGCAATTAATTAATGTATTCGAAGGAAGACACGCATTCGAAGGTTCTTTTAACAAGATTCATTTTTGTTAAAAAAAAAAAAAAAAACTTGTTCCGAAGGTGCTCATGGCATATTTTAGAAGCTTTAAAAGAACAATACTTAAAGATGATTGTTTTATTAGCCATTTCATCAAAATTAAATTTTAATGCAGCCCACAAATGCAAAATAGGCTTTGAACATTGAAAGTCATGGCATAATATTGCTTTGGAAATTCAAATGCTTTGACATTTTCAACAATGTCAAATATTTTAGGGTAAATTACCAATAGGTCCTACTTTTGAGACTTATTACCCATTAAGTCCTATTGATAAATTTATTAAGTGATAAATTTATCAGTCTCTTGTTTTTATGAATAAATTTCTAGTGATAAATTTATTAATCTCTTATTTTTATAGTGATAAATTTATCAGTTAAGACCGATAGGTGAATAAGTATAGTTAATAGGACTGATTGGTAAGTGCCCCAATATTTTAAATCCCTCAACAGTGGGTTGATCATCATCTTTAATCACGTTTGGTCTAAGAAGATGCTTTTTGGCCAAATAACTTTTATCATTCATTGACAAATGGGGCTTTTGTTTTATTTTAGCCATTAATGACTTATGAAAATCCTCCATAGACATGTTATTTCCATAGCTTGACTTTCTAAGAATGGGTTTTTCAATCCCCCGAGCCTTATATGAAACATCATTTTTAACTATGTTTGGCTCAATAACAGGCTTTTTAGCCATGTTATTTTCATAAGTTGGCTCTTTAAAAATGGATTTTTTAATCCCCCGAGCTATTGATGAAATCAACATTTTCCTTTTTCCATTTTCAACAATGAAAGAATTTTGAAAAAATTCACCAATTCTGGCTATTAATGTAGCACTATATACTTCCTGTTATAATGGAATTATATTTGACTATTTGATTATCTTGATTGGGAACCTTCTTAGCCGATATTTGAGCCTTGATTGAGGTGTTACCATAGTGGTTGGGTGATACTGAATCAAAAACTCCAAATTCGAATAGTTGTTATTGAATAGTCTTCATTCATTTATCATTTTCTCTGTCCACACTTTGAATCTTGATGTGAGGCTAGAACCATTGGAAAGCTTTCTATCGGGGCTTCAATTTGAACACAAGAGTGACCCTAAACGGAGTCCGGACAAGAGTGTTATACATGTTTGAAATTTACAAATATGTGTCGTGAGCATAATGCGCACGAGCGCAACTTTCAACGCTCAAGCGTATTGCGCAAAATCCGGTCTTTAAAAGTCACTTTTTGGGTCAAACCTCTTCACTTTTCACTCCATTCTCTCTCTCCTTCTGCCGTTTTTGCTTTCTTAAGCTTTTTAGCCTTGATTTCATCTATGTCTACACATCTTTGACCCCTAGTTCCATATATCAAATGTAGAGCACGATGAGAGCTTCCATTTCATCTCAACGGATTGTCATTTCGCCGCTAGTGATTTTTCTGATTTGTTTCCTTCTTGCTTCAAGAGGTAAGATGTGGTGACCGGTTCGAAAGCCGTCCCGTTTCTTTTGAGTTGTGCCGGGTAAAATGTTGTTGTCGGAAATTCTTTCTTATTTTTTCTGCGGTGGTTGTTTTGAATTAGAGTTTTTTTCACTCATTCCGGAGGGTGCGGGGTCTGCTCTGGGTGTCGGGAGTGAAGCCGAGGATTTTTGTAACGCCCTCAAAATAAACCCATAATATATACAATATTAACATGCATTGTTAAAAGAAAATAAAATATTATTCCATTCATCAGAGTATTCTTAAAAGAAAAACATTACATGTAATAACGAAAGTAGATGCCCTATGGGCTTACATCTTTCCAAGCCAAAACTTGGACATAAAAGAAATGAGTACTAACTCAACTACAGGTTAAGCCCTTGGCTTGTAATTACATGTAACATCAAAATAACAAACTAGCTAACTAAAAGAAAGAGTCTTCAACTCCAAATCCTCCAAGCTAAGTCCTTGGAGGTAGCATATCACCTGGACCTGAAAATGATGTTCCCGTATAGGGTGAGCCACAGCCCAGTAGAAATATACTAAACCAAATATAAGCATTGAATAAAGCAATAGCATTCAATATATGGTTAACACAAATATCCATTTCATCAACATACAGTTTTATGACACGTTTCACTTTCCATTATTGATTCAACTTTCCATTTATACCTATGTGGCTCAGAACCTGGCCAAACTATAACAGTGAACTATAGATCACATTAACATTCCTTCCAATATCAACAAAACAAATGAGACTAAGGCTCATACCAAAACACTTCCATACTTCCCGATTGATACACATTTTAGTGCTGTATCAACAACATGTAAAAACACTTCCATAAATCAATAAGTACACATATTAGTGGTACTAATGGAGTCCATCCCCTATCTCCTCCCAAACAAAATCCGGTTTAGGAGTCCATCCCCTATCTCCTCCCAAACTGTGGAGTACATCCCCTATTTCCTCCCAAACTGTGGAGTACATCCCCTATCTCCTCCCAAACAATATGCATATGCAATGTATTAAACACTTGTCATGCACAATATTCAATCAATACACGTATGTTCTGTATTAATTCAACCGTCATGTTCAATGACTTAATTCAATATGATTAGTTTCAGTTTTCCCTAATCCACATGCAATGTCTACAACAATCACGACTATCCTCCACCGATAGCTCAAAACAGTTATTTCTAAACAGGAAATAAATGTATCAACAAATGTAAATTCAACATTTTCATAGGTGAGTAATTAAACTAACCAACTACACCATTAAATCACTAAATCCCCAATTTCATGAATTAAACTCAATTCCACATTTTTCCCTAAATTAATTATACAAATTAATTTATTTCAACCACTAGGGTTTTTCCCAAAATTACCAAACAACTCCCAACATATCAAAATACCAAAACTTAGAACAAAACCTATAATATGGAGTAGGAAATCCCTACCTCGAAGTAAATAACCCGAATGGAGAAGATGGAGATGACGACCCAAAATCCAAAGTGCTCCAAACCGCCAAACTCTCAGATTAAAACGAAGCCCTCAATCCCCTCTATCTTTTTAATAAAGAACCTAGGGTAGAAACACCCTAAAAAGAGATGAAATCTAAGAGAGAAGGTGAGTGGAGGGAGAGAAAACACGGACCTAGGGTTCTGGAATCAAAAAGAGGATGAAAAAGTGTTTTAAAAGCCGCTGCTGCCTATTTAAATAAAACAGGCTCGCTCGAGCAAAGGCTTGGTTGCTCGAGCGACCAGAAACAAGAAATCTCGCTCGAGCAAAGGAAAGCTCGCTCGAGCCAACAATACGATGCTTCAGGTCTGCAACCCAGAAGCACGCTCGAGCGACAGAATGCTCGCTCGAGTGAAGAACTCGAAACTCACTCGAGCGAAGGAAAGCTCGCTCGAGCCAACAAACAGCTCTCAGGTCTATACTAGACGCAATTTCTCGCTCGAGCGAACAAACTCTGGCTCGAGCGAAGGACCAAAAACAAAAGGCTCGCTCGAGCGAAGGACCAAAATTCTGGGCAGCAACCCTTTGCTCCCAAACACTCCCAACCTATAACAAACCTGACCAATACATCCTATAACTCAAAAATAAGGAATTAAAGGACGACAACAACAAATATATAACGACAGAATCTACGGAACGTAAGTCCGGATACAACCACCAAATGGGAAAAGACGGGCTGGGGGCTAGGGCCACACGTACGGGGCCTTGGGCCGCACGTGCGGGAAGGGGGTTGCACGTGCGGGAAGCAAAGTAGAAGGGGATGGAGCACACTGCTAAAAAGGCAGGTGCAGAAGTGAGGTGCGTGAGGGAGCCGCACGTGCGGGAGGCCGCTCCGCACGTGCGGGAGTGGGCACCGCACGTGCGGCCAGGCGCATTTTTTTGCTCCGATTTTCATGCAAAACAGCTATATTTTGTATTTTTGCCCCTTTTCACTTCATTTCAGATTATATCACTCTCTCTCTACAATTTTTCTCTCTTTTTCCTCTCATCTCTCTCTACACAAACCCTCAAACATTTACATCTTCTTTGATCTCAAGAAATCCGTAGGGATTTTGATACTAGTTCCTTATACCAAAATGATGAGCGTGTCGAGGGCTTCGTCTTAACCGGTGGAGATCATTTTCCAGCGAGTTTGATTTTCGAGCTTCTTCTCCTCTTCTCCCTTGAGGTGGGGATTTCCTTGGTTTTCTTCAATGCTTCACCTATAGATAGACATGTGATATGTTTTATTGCATAAAAACCATGTGTTATGGATTTATTTTCGAAAATCATTGTAGTGGATTTAAGATTTGGGTGTTGAGTTTGAGAGTTGCATGAGATGGGTTGATGTTGGGTTGATTGGAGATGTGTCTTGGCACATTTATGATTAGAGAGTGTTAAAGCCCTAATTTTTGCAAAGATGCCTAGTAGATATAAAGGGGTTAAATTGTAGGATAAGTATGTTATGGATTTAAGAAATGTGATTTATAAATTGAGTATTTATTGTGTTGGTTTCACTATGTTTAAATATAACAAATTGATAAGTTGTTAATTGTTAAAAAGGAAATTAAATCATGAGATTTGAATGTTGTGGTGTTACATTACCTTTAAATGGAAATTGGGTAAATACTAATCTTGTTGGCTACGATTGAAATCATTTATCTAAAATAAAAGAATGTGAATTGGTCATACTCTCTTGTGAAGAGGAAAGAAATGAATTGAGGCTTAGGGCAAAGAAGATTAATATAGAAGGAAAATACAATTGATTTTGCAAATGGAAGGGTGAAATGCTAACATTGTGGGAGTTTTGGAAATTGAATTGGAATTGAATTGTAAATAATTAATTTTATTATTGTTGTAATTGGCTCCGAAGTTCCATGAGAAGGAGTTAAGGGTGTTATGTGTGTAATGTATGCGGTTAGAGGTTTTGTCCTTGGTCATCGGTGGAGGATGACGTTGTGAAATGTTGAAATGATTATGTGTCTGTAGCACATTTGTATTATTTGTGAATGTGGTTTGAAGCAATGGTTGAAAAAGGAAAATGTGTAATGCATTGAGAATCAGAGGTGCCATTACCTTCCAGCTAGCGCCTGGAGAAATTGGTTGCATTGAGAATCAGAGGTACCATTACCTTCCAGCTAGCGCCTGGAGAATTGGCAGAGGTACCATTCCCTTCCAGCGGGTGTCTGGTAAAATGGCAGTTCATTGTGGAGAAATGTATCATGGGCCTACTGTGCTTTTGGCAAGTAGAGCGGAGGTTATTTATTATGGTTGTCTTATTTGGTCGTGTGTATTACGTGTTATGATGATCTTGATTTAGTAAGGTTAAATTGTCTCATATGTTGTGTAGATGTGTTTGTGAAATTTCCTTTGGACGTGTTATGGAGTGATTGAAGGAGTTTCCTACCAATAATTGTTTATTGAAAATATCTCCTTAAATTTGAACTTAAGTCGAGTTGCGATGTATGGGTGGAGATGAACTTGGGTTATGTACCGAAGTGTTAATAATGTAAGGACGTCAGGTTTGGTGAACGGGTTTTCACAAAAATTGAGCAGGTATTATGTGGTATTATGTCACAAATGGAAGTATGGTTGTCGGGTAATAATTGATTAAATGGAAATTGGGAAGTAATAGCGAATTCTTGGTGTTGTGAAATAAATTGAATGTTTTCAAGAAAAGTATTTATGTATGTATACTTTGGTTACAAAATGTCACATTATTTATATGGTATGAGAATAGCGTTTCATGATCATAGCTATCTGTAAGTCGTTATTGTTGAGGATCATGTTGAGATCCCTACTGGACTTTATGTTCATCCCACGTTGTTGAATCTTTTTCAGGTGATTGTCAGGACGTGCTATAAGATTTCGGATCTTCCTTATTTGTTGACCACGGGGCCTTCTTATGTGTTGGCAGAATGCCATTGATGAAAAAGGGTTAAACCCTTCCTCTTGATTTTTATGATGTAAGCCTGCAGGCACCTTATTTAGTTCTGTACACATTGCATTCATTTTTATATTCAAATAAGAGAACTCTTACTTATGTTTTCCTTGTAAATATAATGAGTTTCTGTATGCTAACTCTGAAATTGAATGTATTATAATGGCATGGTAATAGTAATCCGAGTAATAAAAGTGGGGCGTGACATAAGATCTATTTCTTAAACTCAATATGAGTTCGGTAGTGTATTTGTGGTAGATTTTAAATATATAGATTCCATTGTTCTTAGATTGATTTTTGGAAATTTGTTTTGTAAGTGAGGGTTTGTTCCAAATGGGATTGTTGAGCTATGGTTTAGATACAAAAGTTTATTTTTCACTTACTAAAAATGTATATGAGTTTTTAAAAGTAAAAAGTTCTAATTTGGAGAAACCCTAAAATGTTGATCTTTTTGGGAAATTGTTGGATTATTAAATCAAAATGTAAAAGAGGGCTTTCCAAATGTCTTTTTGAAAAAAGGTTGTGATTATGAAATTGGAGTTGATATATGTTGAAATGAGTTATTTCTTGCATTGACATGGATTTTCAAAGAGAAAGGGGGTTATACCCTAAAATGTAATTGTTGAGATTGTAAAGAGGAAATTGAATAAATGTTAAGTAATGTGAAATTGAAATGAAGATTAATAATGATGGGCTATTGGTGGAGGATAGCTATGATTGTTGTAGAAACTGCATGATTTGTGACTCTTATTTTAGATTTTTGAAAAAGTGTATCTTTAATGAAATTTATTTATCTGTTTAGAGATTTCTGTTTTGGGCTATTGGTGAAGGATAGTTATGATTGTTATAAAAATTGCATGTGAACTAGACAAATTGGAATGTATATAAATCATGCATATCATGGAGCATGTAATGGATTTTGAAAATTTAAATTGTATGTTTTGGAAAGAAGTTTTTGGAAATTCTCACATTATGTTTTGGAACATTTACATTATTTTGGAAAAATAATATTTTGAACCACATGTATTGTGCTATTTGAAAAAGATAAATAAAATGGTAAATCTGGGAAAAGGTTGTTGCTACATCAATTAAGTTGGCATGTGTGTCTAGGGTGAAAGTCCTGAAAATCGCATGTATACATAGATGCTGATCCCACGGACGAAATTTTCGTAAAATGACAATGATAGTGCTTGTATAGCCTACGTTTACATACATGGGTCTCGTTTGACAGTTTCCCATGGACGAAATTTCCATGAAATGTTGTATTGGTTTTGGAGATTTACCCATTTTATTTATTATAATTTTGGTTTTGGAAAGAAATGATTTTAAACGGTCTTAGCACTGTAATTGTTGTTGGTTAACGATGTATTCATATTGGAATTAGCAATGAAATTGCTAGTTGGTATTGAGATACCTGGATTGACTTGTGGAAATGGATTTTATATCAAACTAATGTATTGGATTTGGAAAACATTTTCAATAAATGAAAGGTTTTGAAGGTTGGGAAGAACAGATTTTAATTAAGAAAACAAGTGGATTTGAGAATGCATTTGGGCATATTATATATGTATGTATTGCATTCATGATCTTTTGCACTGGTGGAGCATATTTAGTTTTTGAAATATTTCTTACTAGGCTTTATGCTCACCCTATGTGGCTGAAAACTGAGGCAGTAAAGTTGTGTTCGGAATCATGTAGGGTGGTTCCTTTATTTGTAGGCCCTAGGCCATTTATGTTAGTGTTGCCCATGTGCCATTCTTGTAAGGGTTACACCCTTTGTATATGATGTAAGCCTTTGGGTATTTTAATTTGATTATAACATCTTTGTATGTTTTAGTTACAGAGCATCCATTTGACTTAGATGTTGTATCTAAGAATGTATAAAATTGGAATAATACATGTACTGTGTGCCTATATTATATACATTTGCATGAGTGTTGTTAGTTATCGTCTATCGTTGGGTGGTTTACTTATGTGGGTCGGACCTCGTAAATTCGGGGCATGACAATTAAAGCCTCGGTTGAAGACTTGGTAGTGAGAGTTGATAACTCATCATTCCAATGGCGAACTTCCTTATCAAGTTCATGAATTTCTCCAATTAAATTGTTTTTTTTTTTTCCACCAAATAATATTGTAATGGATGGAAGTTTGTTTTATCAAGAAAATGGATCTCTTCTTGGAGATCCAAAATTTTTTGTTTACGCCAAAAGATTTTATCTAGGCTATTTGGAATGGACGAATCCAATTCATTTTTTGTTTCTTACACTTGACGTTCCACTGGGCGTGCCAAAAAATTGTTGACTTATTTTTCCTACAAATGAAAATACCATAAATGTGCGAGCGTGCCAACAAGGATTGAAAAATCCTTACAAATTAAATTCAAGCCAATTATCAAGCGATTGTGTTGAAGGTTCTTTTGCGTCAATGAAGAAGACTTCAAAATTGCCAAGTGTAGAGAAAAGAAAAATTAAAAGGAGGGAGATGGAGAAAGATGATTGAGTGAACAATCAAAGCAACAATTAATTACCTCCGCTCCTATGCTTTGAAAAGAAAGTGCATAAAATTACTTCTATTCTTATACTTCGAAAAGGAAGTGTTAAAAATAAAGTGTAGGAAATATAAATGATACAGAAATATAATGACAAGAAAAAATAGAAATCAATTGTCTTTGATTTGAGTTGGATGTCCTTTACAATATAGCCATGAATGGCTATTTATAGGCAAACATTTGTAGGAAAAAAATTACCTAATAACTCCAATATTCTTTCAACTCCCACACTTCACACTCCATGATCTTCCACTTCATCTCTATGCCTCCATAACTTCCTTTAACCTCCAATTCATGCTCCATGTTCTCTACTTTGTCCTCCATCAGTTCAAGTCACATGAATTAGCCTATGTGCCAAAAAAATTAGGGTAAGCTTACCTATGTACTAACTCTCTCAGACCCTATTGTCAATGGGGGCTTATGCATTGGGTACAATTTTATTTTATTTTTTTCAAATTTTCAAGAAAGGTGTCAAAGATCATTTTTGTACATGACCAAATTATGTCAACTAGTAGT